>BMAU01018569.1:0-451360 GCA_019973935.1 Trichonephila clavipes | reverse complement strand
CAATACAGGTAGGAATGGTAATTTTAGATATATCAAAAGTTCTAATGTATTCTTTTCACTATGAGTACATGAAGCACCGTTATGACTCAAAAGTACGGCTCATGTATACAGACACCGATTCTTTTATATATGAAATAAAAACTGATGATTTTTATTATTAACGGTGATTATTAAGTCTGAGGTATCTAGACTGCGCCAGCAGTCTTCTGCCCTCTATCTGGAACTGCGATGTTCGTTGTGTTGGAACTTTGTTGGAGGGGTGGGCGTGACTTCGAGAGAGATCCAATGTGATTGGCTGAAACCAGTACTGTGGTGTGGCTTTGAGATAGAATGGAAGTGAGCTCTTGGAATTGATTGCATGAACTTGATATTTTAAAAAGGAATTAAAAGTTAAATATGGAAGAGTAAATTAAATTTAAAATAAAGTAATAAGGGAAAAATGTTAGGTTGATTATAATGAGTAAAAATTAAAATGATAAAGTTTAAACTTTATCCATAATTGCTTCTGCGAGAAGGCAGGTTTTTCTTCGTCTGAGTTAGCTTTTTGAATTTAGTGAGTAGATCTAGGATTTTGGGATTTTTCTTGACTAAATTAGAAATTATTTGGAAGAGTTCTAATACTTGAGTTAAGTCTGAGGTATTGTTACTATCTTGACTAAGGAATCCATGGGGGGAATCTTCTTTTTTGTCATCGATAGGAATCTGATTGGGGACTTCGCCGCTAACAACGTTAGCGAAGGAAATTCCCTCTTTAATCCATTTAGAGGCGAAATTTCGCTTTTTCTTGGGGTCTCCGAAAGGGGTTCCTTTTTTCGGCTGGGGAATTTGGGGCATTTAGTGTAGCATGCCGAGTGACCGTAGTCTTGGCAGTTGATGCAGAATGGATTTTCCTGTCTTTCTTTAATTAGGCAGTTTCTCGTGGCATGGTTCTTTCCACATTTTAAGCACCTTGGTTGCATGTGACAGTTTGCGGCGGTATGATAAAAGTTATTACAGTTGAAGCATTGGGTTATTCCTCTAACGAGGTAACCCTCAACTCTCACTTGTAAATAACTTAGATGAGTTAAGTCGAAAATTTTGCTATTATGCGCGTTTCTCGGGAGAATAATTAAGAAAAATGGGAGGGGTTTTTTGGTTCTTTTAGAAGTAAGCCGAGTACAGCTTTCAATTTTGAAACCTACATCTGCTAGGTCGCTAGTAATATCATCGGTTTTAGAGGAGTTGGGGAGGCCTTTAATTACTGCTTTAATGGGCTTATCTTTTTTAACATCAATGACGTAAAATTCAAAATCTATGTCAGTTTTTAAAAATTGAATGAGGGATCTGCGTTCCTCATGATCATTAGAGAACATTTTTACTACATCACCAACGATTCTGTTGCGGAGATTTGGGAATTTATTTATTATAAGTTTCATCTGATCACGGAAATTATCTTTTATTTTAAGCATTACTGGGTAGGGGGTTTAGTCGGGGGAGTAATTGTTTCGGAAATTACATTTTCATTCGTAGGGAGTGGATGCTCGACATCCTGTTCGAGATCGGAAAAATTATTTTTGTTTCTATCGGGTCCTGGGTAGAAATGGGAGAGACGGGCCGAGCTGTCTTTTTCGGAAAATAAATTCCTCCGAGGATTCCTTAGTTCTATTTTTTCGCTTTTTATTTTGTTTTTTCTTCTTGACATTATGATTAGTTTTATCCAAAGTGGATTCACTAACGTTAGAATCCTCAACAATCGGGGGAATTTTATGCTCTTTGCAATCATCTCTTGTACATGGGGGAAGGGTTTTGAGCTCACTTACCAATTCGTCTTTTTTCTTAGCCAAGTCGTAAGAAGTCATCTGGTAGAGTTCAAGGAAGGAGTTCTTCTTGGTTGGTGTACTTGCACCTTCTGAGATAGAGCTATGCAAGGCTGAGATGCTGTGAACAGTATCCCTGAGTTTTTCGCAGGCTGCGACTTTTGATTGTCGCGTCGGTGAGAAATCCATAAAATCGCTGATATCGCTGATATCGCTCATGATTATAAAAAGGTCGTAGAGCTCACTGGTGCGTGGTCTCCATATGATTTTTATAGTGACATGAAAGAGGATATTAACTTATATGATACTTCAGACTATGATGAAAACAATATTTATAATTTACCTCTTGTTAACAAAAAAGTCATCGGGAAAATGAAGGATGAAAATAAAGGAAATATTATGACAGAATATGTAGGATTAAAATCGAAAATGTATGCCTACAAAACAAACAATGAGATTGAAAAGCAGTTAAAAGGAATTAAAAAACAAACTATAAAAAATAAAATAACATTTGAGGACTACAAAGCTTGTCTTTTTAATGAAAAAATAAAATATGTTGACATGAACTTAATTAGATCCAAATTTCATTCATTACATTCAATAAAGCAAAACAAACTTGCTCTGTCATATAAAGATGACAAAAGGTTTATTAATGGTGATGGCATTACTACTCTTGCACATGGTCATTGGTCGTTGATGAATTTAGACCTATTTAATGAGCTGTAGGACATAAAAATCAATAACGGGATTTTTTTGTGTGTATAAATAATTGATTGTAATGTAAAACGGAATGCTGTTTTTGTAAATAAACAACTTACTTTGTATCTTTACTGTACATGTATAATCATTACACTGAAATAAATTTTACAAATTGTTGTTCTCCTGTAATGTAAATATACGATTGTAATGTAAAACGCAATACAAGATGTTGATTTCTGAATAAACAATTTACTTTGTATCTTTACTGTGTGTGTGTAATCATTATATTGAATAAAAATTTACACATTATTAAAATAATATAAATTAAATATTTTTTTATTTCATTTTAATTAAGAAAATGATTTTAAAACACGTCGCCATCTGCTTCGCCTGGAAAAGCCGTCTTGTAGAATCAAGATCAGACAAGCTAAAACAAGTTAAATCGTAACCCGTTCACGCTGATGACGAGTATACTACGGCACATTTTTCTGAATAATCAATTTACTTTGTATCTTTACTGTGTGTGTATGTAATCATTATACTGAATTAAAATTTACACATTATTAAAATAATATAAATTAAATATTTTTTTATTTCATTTTAATCAAGAAAATGATTTTAAAACATGTCGCCGTCTGCTTCGCCTGCAAAATTAAATTCATGAGATTATAAACATAAGTTTTCTTCAGGTCTGTATGCCTTCATAGGATAATGGTTAGCGTAACTGAAAAACTATTGTCCTGTGGAGACAGAGGCCGTGAGTTTGAATCTGGATTTATTTATTTTTTATTTGAGCGTTATTTACTTCAATCATTTTAAAATCTATAATTATTGTATATTTTAATCAATAGGTGGCGCCATGAGCACGTTTAACATTCCCATACTTCCATTTTTTGTGCACATTTTTTAAAAACAACTCAACTTAGCTGTAGAAAAAAAACAATTCAACTCGCCCCCTCAATTCGAAAATCAAAGCCAATGCAGGAGAAAAACAACTCAACTCGTCAGTAGGAACGAAACAACTCAACTCAACAGGAGAAAACAACTCAACTCGGCAACATGAACGAAACAACTCAACAGGAGAAAACAACTCAACTCAACAGCAGGAACGAACAACTCAACTCGGAAGCAGGAACGAAACAACTCAACTCTGCACTGCCGTCGACCGCCTGCACCGCCTTTACAGCAGAATCGGCTTTTTCTACCTACTTATACTCCTAGTTGGAGAGTAATTTCATATGATCTAATCCACTTAACCCTTTAAACGTGTTTACTATTGTCTCTATGCTAACAGCAGAGGCAGCTCTAGGGCCGGGAAAACTGGACCCATGCTCCGAGGCGGCAAGTTTTAGGAGCGGCATTCGGACAAATTTGAAAAAGACTTTTTTTTGTTGTTACCAAAAAATTGGTATGAAAATATTTTTTGAAGTATTATTATATTTACACTTTTGAAATCTGGTACCTTATTTAAGTACCTGTAATTTTATTTTAGACTGAATGCCAACTTCTGCTGGTAAAATTTGTGTGTAACGACTATATCTTTTTCTAAAAAATAAAATTACACTGCGTGGCGATTTGTTGTAGCAAGTATATGGGCCTCGGGATATAGGTACAAATGATTATCTTTTGTATATGGTATTACTACGTTAAGGGTAACCAATGTGCATAAAACAATATTTTGTTTAGAGCAGCGTACGGCAAATTGCAGTTCTTCAAAATTCTGCTTTTATGTAGAACTTAAAATCCTATTTGTGAAAAGGTTATTGTTCATTTTTCTAATTAGAAATATCTCTATAAAAAATTACCTGCATTTATATGCCAATTTAAATATTTAACTGGCTTTCCGACTGAATTTATTTTTAAATGTGTATTTGATTTATCTTTTTTGCAATTTCCAGTTATATATTTGTATCTAGCAATGTGAATCTGGTATTTCATTTCATGTATCTTATTCTGTACTGAGTACGTTTTAAGTCAGTTTTCTTTTGTGTTGAACCTTGAAAAGTTCGAAGCTGGTGTTCCGTTAAATCATGAAATTTGACATGTTTTTCTTGTTTTCTTCTGTAACTTTCTCCCCATCCCGAGTGGGTCATAGGTGTTGATAGGTTTGATGGAGCGCCTGATTCCCTGAGGAATCTAAATCTCCTATCCGTCATTTTAGTCTGGAATGTTGTTATTTGAAGTTAAAATTAACGCTTGTGGTCTCTACCATCAACAGACTCGTTTTCGAAAAAAATGTCCCGCTGAAATTGGCACAGTTCAATCTCTTACATTTAGTTCGTTTGAAATATAGCAACAGGTAATTATTTTTTAAATTTCGAATTAATTTGTATTCCTAATATATAAATTCCCCCTTTAAGGTACACCTCCGCATAAGGCACAATTAATGTTGCTACCGGTCCCTTTAAATATGGATCTTATGTATTTACCTCTTATTAAGGAGCATTCTTCTTAAGTGACACTGAAAAAAGTTTCTTATTTCTGTTTTGTAAAATTTTATGATTTCCAAGACAAGTTTTTGTTTCCCTTTAAATAAATTAAATATAGGGCTCTCCTAATAAATCAATGTAATTTTACAGAGGAAAGAAACAGAGAAATAAAGAATTGAAACATTGTCTATTCCATGCTTTGATTTAGAGACAAAACAGAATATGTAATAAAGCGATTGCAACTCGTGGAGGCGCGTTTCCTTTGGGTTTACTTAAGAAATAAAAATGCTAGCTTAGGTGGACACAATGCACAGGTTTTCAAAAAGACTGTACAACGGAATATTTTCAATAAATGTCTGTAAGTACAAGATTATTTTTTATTGCTCATTTCAAACATTTATACAGTAATTAAACTATTTCTATTAAGAGTTGTCATTTTTCATGAATTTCAAATTTAAAAAACAACAACCTGTGACTAAGATATTTATTTGTACATCATTTATTTAAAGATTAATTCGACTTTAATTTCTATTTAAACTAATTTGTTTAGCATTAAATGACAAAATATCCAATGTCTGGTCAGGTGGGTTTAAATTTCTGGCTCTAGGACATATTCTGTCAATCACAAGGTTCTTTATTGGAAGGTATTACCATATTTTTACCCTATTAAGATAAAGTATTAAGGAATATTTTATTGTATTTGCCTTCATGAAAAAGTGGACTATAAAAATAATATATTTAGTTTAAGAAAATCTCTTTCGTTAATATATACGTATACATTTATGTAATATAGAAATTCACATAAGTGCACAACGATTTTAATTGAAAGGATTACTGAGTTAAAAGGAAACTAGCTAATTTTAATGTCAATGAAATTATTTTGTATGTACGAATCCATAGCTATAGTTAAGAGCAGTGGCGTAGCTAAGTATCTAAAGGCCCTGGTGCAAAAAAAAATATGAGTCCCTATCTTGGTTGGGTTTTATCAAGTAAAAATGTAAAAGTATATGAATATTTTAAACATCAGCCCTTTATCGGACTCTGCAGAACATAGGAAAGCAAATTAATCAATAACGAAAATATTACCAATAACATAAGTATTAGGACATAAAACGATGTAGATAACAAAAGGTTTATTCTTTACATTGAGGCTTATTTAATGCTGCCTCGGGCAGGGGTCCAGTTTTCTCGGCCCTAGAGCCGCCTCTGCTGTCCCAAAGATTCAAGAATAGAAATTCGCGTAAAGCCGCGTCACATGCTACGCTACAAAACGTCGTTGGAGAATCAATCCTTGGCTATTTATTTATATTTTCTTCAGGATCAAACTCATCAACCAGGGAGTTTAGGGCTAAAAAATGGGGTCCACCAAGGCAGACAGGAAATGATACAAAAAAAAGCATGAACATGAAAAAACGCAATACAATATTATAATTATTTTTTTAAAAAAAATACTTATGCAAAAGAGCAGAGGAGGGGGGGGAACACCAGTCTGTTGTGTATACGAGTGAATTGTGAAATATTCAAACAGGAAACTAGCTTATTATGAATCATAATGTTTTTAAAAATAGAATGTAACTAGAAAGGAATTGCTTCCTGTGTAGGTTTTTTAAGATGTAATAATAAAAATGGTAAGTTTTTTCATGGAGTTTATTTTCAACGAACACTTTGTAGAAAAATGAAAAAATTGTTAATAATATATATAAACTTTTCAATAAGTAAAGTTCGCAACAGATTTGGAAGGTTAGACACCGAGGTGTAAGCACTTTCGCCGAGCGAGCTCCTACGTCTGGCATTACTGCGCACTTTCTAGGTCGTACTTACAGCTCTTTTCAGAGCTGAGCCGACTTGCTGATCACAACTATAATCTAACGTTGACGACCATGGCTTCGAATACTGATCTCCCCACGGATATGGACTTTCAAAATGCTACACTCCCAAAATCTGAAAATTCAACCCCGGAACGATTGAGCGGACCAACCCCATGTGCAAAACTCGAGGCAACCAAGGCCGACATCCGTCGCTATACCCTGATTGTTCAAGGCTTCGAAAATATGATCTCCTCTCTAAGACATTCAAATGCCCAGGACGAACATGACCCCACCTTCGTTGAGATGGTCAAGCAAGGTTCCATGTACGAAGATCTTCTAGAAAAAGCTGTAAGTGAATTTGGCAAACTACCTTACTGTGATACCCCTGGCTGCCCTGTACATGAAACCCCCACTTCGTCTCCAGTAAAGTCCCAACCTACTAAAAGAAAGGACGCGGATGGCTTCACCTCCCCCTCTCAGGAAAAGTCTCTAAAAATAATTTAACCTATAAAGAAAAATTTAAAATTAACTTACAAAATCGTTTTAATAATCTACAACTCAAGGATACGAAAGCAGCAGGAACTTCCCGAACCAACACCACCAAAAATACCACATTAATACCTAGAGCAAATAATCCCTGAGCTAAAAATCTCCCACCTCCAGTTTTTCTAAAATATACGAAAGATCACAGAATTCAAATGAAAACACTTAACGACATATACCCTGAATTACGTAGCAAACTCACCGGTGAGTACATAAAATTATACTCTGACACAGATGAAGAAAGACGTGAATTAATTCACAAACTCGACGAACTCCAATTTCAATACTTCGCCATCAAACCTAAAGCTGAAAGACCTATAAAAGTTGTAATCAAGGGTGTTACGACCCGCATGTGCAGAGGGCGCTAGTAGTCCTCCTTGTTTACATTTCGTCAGTATGCTTGTAATGCATCCTCGGAGCGGACGTACCTACCGTCCTCAATAAACAAACAAATTTTTAAAGTATACAGTCCACGCCTTTTGCTTGAGCAGTCAAGTTATACATAACTCAAAGTCTGCTCATAATCCGTTCTAGACATTTCTAGAATAACCACGCCATTTGTGGTTAAAATCAGAGCTATCGACCTCACCCAGTTTTGTGGTCGGTGTCGAGCCCGAGCCAAAAATCAAAATGGCTCCAAAAGAACTATCAGAACTCACCGTGTTTAACAGAAGGAAAGAACATCTGCTCGGTCAGATCACACGCATTAGAAACTCCTTGGAAAATGTGGATTCACCATTGAATCAAGTTGAAAAGAGAGCTAAACTCACATCGCTTTCTGAAGTGAAAGCAAAAATAGACAAACTTCGGACGGAAAGCTACGGGGTTCTTTCGGATGAAGAGCTCATGGATTTCGAGGCCAGTTTGGACACGATGGAAGTGGACGCAGATAATTTAGAGGTGAGTCTCAATACCTTACTTGAATCTTCTAATGTGAATACCTCTGAATTATCTGTGAAAAATGATTTTGCTAATTACAATGTGAAACTGCCATCCATTAATTTACCGGAATTTTCGGGACAATATATTGATTGGTTGCAATTTAAATCCCAATTTGTATCATTAATTCATGATAACACTTGTTTATCAGACTCGCAAAAACTATATTATTTACAATCTGCCCTGAAAGGCCATGCAAAACAATTGCAAACAGTAAACGATTCTTACTCATCTTTATTTGAAGCTTTAGAAGGTAGATACGAAAATAAAAGATTAATTGTAAATAGTCATATTGCTGAACTTTTAAATCCTAACAAAATAAAATTTGAATCTGCTTTTCATCTCAGAAGTTTAATAGATTCAATTCAGAGTCATCTTAGAGCCTTAAAATAACTAGAAAACTAGAATTAGAACCTAACGCTTTGTGTGAATCAATGTTAATTTTTGTTATAACTCAACGTCTAGATGATGAATCGCGTAAACAATATGAAATGGAATTACATTCTAATGATTTGCCTAAGTGGAATAATTTTTTAGACTTTTTAATAAAAAGGAGCCAAGCCTTAGAAAACGTACAAAGAAATTCTTCGTTGAAAAACAAGAACGAATATTCTCCAAAATTCAGATCATTTGTCGTGAAAAGCAATGAAAAACCTGTCCGTTATGTCCTTCAGAGACACACCCAATTTTTAAGTGTAAAATGTTTCACGAGATGTCTGTTCAAGAAAGAAGCAACAAAGTGAGATCCTTAAACCTATGCTTTAATTGTCTAGGCCATCACCTTATTAAGAACTGTTTAAAACTGAACAGGAAATATAGGGTTTGTAATGCGAACCACAACTCTCTTCTTTGCAAAACAAGGGTGCCCCGAGCGATATCAGAACCACACCAAAACAGAAACCTCCCCTCTGTACAGAGTTCATCAGGGGTCATTTATGACCCGAGTCCAGCCGCGACGTGTCTTTACAATGAGATTGGGGAGAAATCCATTTTGCTTTCGACCGCGAAGGTCAAAGTTCAGAGTGCGACAGGGGGTTGGCTTGTAATGAACGCGATCCTCGATTCAGGGAGCCAGAAATGCCTTTGTAGCTTGGAAGCGTCAAATTTCCTCGGGTTGGAAAAATACTCTATGAATTCAACTATTGTAGGCTTGAATGGAGCTTGCATTTCAGTGAGGAAAGGAATTTCCGCTGAAATTTCGAACGGAAGTTCATTTAAAAGAAAACTTAACTTTCTCATAGTCCCTAAAATTACTGGATGCGTTCCTACACAACCATTGGATTTAACAAAAATAAAATTGCCTCCAAATATAAGATATGCAGATGCGGAATTTAATATTCCCAAACGAATTGATATTCTCCTGGGAGGTGAAATATTTTATGAATTAGTAAAAAGTAAACAAATAAAATTACATGACAATTCAATAATATTGCAGGACTCCGTATTTGGTTACATTGTAACAGGTTTCATTCAAAACGAACCATCGAACTATATATTATTTTTGCAATTTCATCCAAGATCAGGTTGATAGAAATTTAACAAAATTTTGGGATTTAGAAGCAATAGGAATTAAAGCAGAGTCTAGTTGTGACCCAGACGACCAAGCCATACAACATTTTAAATCTTCAGTACGTTTCAATAGTGGTCGTTATGAAGTTGGGTTTCCTTGGAAGAGCCATACACAAGAGTTAAATGACAATTTTTCCGTAGCAGAAAAACGTGTAAAATCCTTAACAAGAAGATTCATTCGTGATCCAACTCTGTACATACAATATTCCGAAATTTTGAAAGAATATGAATCTCAAGGAATAATTGAAAGGGTTCTAGAAACTGAAAAACCAACTGATAGAGCAGTATTCTATTTACCGCACCAAGCGGTCTTTCGCCAAGAAAGCCTAACTACAAAAATGCGCATTGTTTTCAATGCAAGTTCTCATGAAGATGGACAACCATCTCTTAATGACTGTATATGGTCAGGTGGAAATTTAAACCCAAACATGTTCCACCTGATAATTTCTTTTCGCTTGAACACGATTGCTATCACCGCAGATATAGAACGTGCATTCTTGCAAATCTCATTACGTGACGAGGACAGAGATGCAGTTAGATTTTTGTTTCCAGACATTAGATCAAATCAAACAGATCCCTACAAGTTTCAAGTGTATAGATTTAAGCGTGTGATGTTTGGAGTCAACGTAAGCCCCTTCTTGCTCTCCGCAACAATTAAGCATCACATCGAGAATTACCGTGAGCAATATCCAGCAGCAACTGAAATGCTTGACACTTGTCTCTATGTTGATGACGTAATCAGTGGTGCTGATGACATCTCCCAAGCCTTAAAAGTATCAAAGGATGCTGAAACAATCATGAAGAATGCCAGCATGAAATAACGCAAATGGAATTCAAATGATCAAACATTGATGAGAACTTGGGAAAGGGAAGGCCTTGAGACACATCCTCGTCACCCGGACGACAGTTCTAAAATATCTTCGTCAAAGGTTTTAGGGATACCATGGGATGTTGTCCACGACTATTTTACAATTGATGTTAAAGGACTTCTGCAATTGGACACGTCAAAACCCATCACAAAAAGAATTGTGCTTCAGTCAGCTGGGAAAATATACGATCCAGTTGGGTTCTTGTCACCCTACACAATTAGGCTCAAATGCCTATTACAAGAACTTTGGCTACGGAAGTTATCCTGGGATGACGAGCTACCGCCAGATATTCATGCAGTATGGTCACAATGGTGGTTCGAACTTCCATTTTTATCAGAGTTGAAGATTCCGCGAAAGATCCTCGATTTCAGTGGAGATTCAAGTGAAGTCCAAATCCATACCTTTTCCGATGCCAGTCAAAAAGCATATGGAGCAGCCGCCTTCTTGAGAGTCAAGCACAAGGACAGAGTCAGCGTTGATCTTGTAACATCCAAGAGCCGTGTTGCACCTCTGAAAAGCCTAGATTGGATCCTCCCTGCCTAGATTGGAACTGATGGGCGCTCTGCTTGCTGCACGCTTAGCGAAGGAAGTCAAGAAAATCCTAGATCAGAAGTGTTCAACCAGAGCCTTTTTCTGGACGGACTCTCAGGTCACCTTACATTGGATCAAAGGTCCAAGCCATAGATGGAAACCCTTTGTTGCGAACAGGGTTCGCGAAATCCAATCCCTCACCGATCCTAATTCGTGGTTCCACTGTTCCGGCAAGGACAACCCAGCAGATCTACTTACGAGAGGAATCAGCGTAGACGCTCTTACAACCAACTCCAAGTGGTGGAATGGATCCTCGTTTCTACGTCAAATTGACTTCAAGACCAAAGGACTAGATGAAGCGATCCCAGAAAGTGTATTTAACGGAAATGAGAAAGAACTCAAATCCAAAAGAGGACATTTCCTTGACATTGACAGTGACTAAAAACATTATTGATATTTCAAACAACTATGTAAAATTAATTCGTGTTGTAAGTTTTCTTTACAGATTCATACACAACTGCAGAACCAGAATTACAAAGATAAAGGGACCCCTTACTTCACAGGAGGTAAGTCATGCTGAGAACTGGCTGATCCACTCATTGCATGAAAGGGAGTTCTATGAAGAAATGCGCAAATTGTTGGCAGGTGAGCCTATTCCTATTGTTGGGTACACAAGTAAAAACTCTCAATAGGTCTCTCTCTGTAAGTGGACTGTAGTTTTTATTACTTGTTGCTCAGCCCGCTCGTTTCGACTCCTTACTCGATGGATTCAGAGGTTACACAGATTCGTTAGACACTCTGAGCGCTAGAGGGCGATCTACATTTACATACGTACACTGAACATGCCGCCCGGCCTTGCAATGTTTTTCAACATGCAAGATTTACACAGAACATAATCATAAAGATAACACACAGAAATACAATACTTCAAAATACAAACAAAACAGCATACAAATGAAGACAATGTATATAGCAATTGATGAATCACACAGAATTTTTTTAAAAAAAAAAATACTATTCTACACACAAACATTACTATCTGAAGGGTTATATATGCTACTTCACACACACACTGTTTCAATTGGTAGAATGCACAGTTTCGAAATGGGTCTCTTAAATATACCTCTAGTGGTTTTGACTTCCACTACTCTTACTTTAGAATCCTTTCCTGGATAAATATTGTTGATTCTACCTAATGACCATTGACATGAAGGTAAATTATCCTCTTTTATTATAACCATATCTCCAATTTTAGCATTCTTTTTCTCGAAATGCCACTTATTTCTCTGCTGCAAACTATTTAGATAGTCTACACTCCATCTTTTCCAAATTAATTGAATTATTTTTGTAATTTTCTGCCAATTATCCAACCTATTTTCATTTAAATTAGTTAAATCAGGCTCAACAATTGATGTAATTGATCTACCTATCAAAAAATGAGAAGGAGTCAATACATTTAAATCATCTAAGTCAGAAGATAATGGGACAAGAGGACGAGAATTTAACATCCCCTCTATTTGGATAATCACGGTCAGAAACTCTTCATATGTTAATCTAATGTTACCTACTACTCTCTTTAAATAGAACTTAAAGGATTTAACGCCTGCCTCCCAGAGACCTCCAAAATTTGGGGCTCTAGGGGGGAGGAATTTCCAATCTATTCCTTCGGAGGCCATATAACTTGCAAGTGCCTCATCAGGTTTACACACCAAATTAAACATTTTTTTAAGTTCTATATTTGCACCCACAAAATTTGTTGCATTATCAGAATACAACTTAGCACATTTACCTCTTCTAAATATAAAACGCTTAAGTGTAGCAATAAATGCATTAGAGGTTAAATCAGTCACAATATCTAAGTGCACAGCTTTAGAAACAAAACATATAAATATACAAACATAGATTTTGTTATATACACCTTTTCTCTGCCCTTTATACTTAATGTAAAAGGGGCCACAGAAGTCCACACCTGACACATTGAATGGATAGTTTTTGATAACTCTATCCTTTGGCAAGTCAGCCATTATTTGATCAGTGCAAGTAGGATTGGCCTTACAACAAATTACACAATTATGAACAACTTTTCTACAAATATTACGGCCATTCAATATGCAAAAATTTTGCCTGATCTGATACAACAAGGATTGTGGACCACTATGTAAAAACTTTTTATGAAAATACTCAACTATTAAATAAGTCAATTTATGTTTCGAAGGCAAAAGAATTGGAAATTTCTGGTTATAATTAATATCACTATTTCTCAATGGACCTCCAACTCTCAAAATCCCTTCACTATCAATAAATGGATTGAGTGTTTTTACTCGACTGTTGGAAGGTACCATGGCAGAATTTTGAATACCATTCATCTCTACTTTAAACTCTTCCTTTTTGTACTAATTTCAATAAAAGCTGTTCAGCCTTTTTTAATTCTCCTAAATCTAGAGGCCCAATTCTCTTGCTTTCTTTGTTCTTACAATTATAAACAAATCTACAAATAAAACTTAAGACACGAATAATTTTAAAATAGTCATTACTAAGGTTAAGTAAATTATTTACAAAAGAGTTAGTAGCAGAATCAAGAAAAAAAGTTAGAAAAGTCACTACAGTTTTTAAGTTCACCTGGATCCTTGATCACTGCAACAGGAATTTGTCGTTGTGGGTACTGATTGCTCATTAGAAATTTAGGACCATTCCACCACAACTCACAGGTTTTAAGTTTTAGAGAATCCATTCCTCTGGAAACGAAGTCGGCAGGATTGTCCTCTGTTGCCACATAACGCCATTGCTCACTGGAAGTCATCTCCTGGATTGTAGCAATCCTGTTAGCCACTAAGGTTTTTAGTTGATATGACTCCTTCCTTATCCATGACAAAACTATCATGGAGTCACTCCAAAGAAAAGTATTAGTCACATTTAATTTCAAAGCTTGCTTGACACGATGCACTAATTTTGCTAACAGCACAGCGGCACATAGCTCAAGTCTGGGAATCGTTGTTTGCTTGGTAGGCGCAACTCGGGATTTACTGGCAATAAGATGCACAAGCATCTTTCCATCTGAGGTTATGGATTTGCAGTAGACGACAGCTCCATATGCTGACTGGGACGCGTCGGAGAATCCATGCAGCTCGATCACTTCCGGTTGCTCTAGCACAATGCATCGATTGATGTTGATGTCATTTACTACCTGAAGTGATTCGACAAATTGTCGCCATTCTCTATTGATTGTATCTGGAAGCAAATCTGTCCAATCAATCTTTAACATCCATAATTTTTGAAGGAAGATTTTCGCCTTCGCCACCACAGGACCTAAAAGACCTAGAGGATCATATATCCTGGCGATGGTTGACAAAACATCCCGTTTGGTATTTAATTCGTGCAAGTCTATTTTTACTCTGAAGGAGAAGCAATCATGCTTGGGGTTCCAATAAACACCCAACACTTTTATCTCTGATGAATCTGAAAAATCATAATTTTCGGAAACCTCAATCAATTCCGTATTATTTCCGCACCACTTATGCAAAACCATACCTCCTTTAGCGAAGATATTGATCAGTTGATTTTTCAGTTCTTTTGCTTCTAATAAGGTCTCTGCACCGGTAAGTACATCATCAATGTACATGTCACTCATCACAACTGAAGAACCTAATGGAAAATTCCCTGCTTCATCTAGGGCTAATTGTTTTAGCGTACGTGTCGCTAAAAATGGTGCACTTGTTGTTCCATAGGTCACAGTTGACAACTCAAACGTTTTTATTGGTTCGTCCATGTTCTGAAGTTTACGCTGAAGTTTACGCAGAATGCGCTGAAGTTTACGCTGATCTGGATTAATCCAAATCATTCGATACATTTTTTGCACATCCGCAATGAATGCAAATATGTGCTTTCTAAAGCGAACCATTATTGAAAAAGGTCATTTTGAGCAACTCCCCCATTGTATTGTAGAGAGTTTAAAGAATAACCGTTTGTAGTTGCACTCGACGCATTAAAAACTACTCTCAATTTACTTGTTTTTTTATCAGAGCGATAAACACCAAGATGTGGTATGAAATACATTCCACACTCCTCTCTCTCGTCTACCTCTTGCATATGGCCTAGCTCTTTATACTCTTTTAAAAAATCTCTATATAATTTTAAATAGTTAGGCTCACACTTTAATCTATTCCATAAAGAATTTAATTTTTTAAGGGCAATATCTTTTTGACTGGCCTAAACAATTTGGATCCTTTTTAAATGGCATAGATACTATATATCTTCCCGTACTATCTCTAGTATGATTTTTTGAAAATGCTCCTCACAAATTATCGTTTCCTTATTTTTTATTGTCTCAGGTTCAACATTTTCGATTTCCCAAAATCTCCTCATTGTCTTTTCTAAATCGACATTATCTTTGATTAACCCACAGTGAGGTGTATTTTCACTAGAAACTGGAATACTCCCACTCGCAATATAGCCGAAGACTGTATTCTGAAAAATTAATTTTGTATTTAAAAGATTTGTTTGTCCTGGTAAAAGAATTTCATAAAAGATTTCTGCTCCTAACAATAAATCAATATTTCCCGGAATGTTGAAATTTTCATCCGCTAATTTCTCTCTACTGAAATTACCCAAACTAACGTTAAATGGTTGAGAAAGAATCATATCCGTAATTCGCGGCACTACAAAAAAAAAAAAGTCTGCATTAGTTTCATAACTATTTCCTCTATTTGCAATTGTTGCATTAACGCGCGATTTAATCGTTAACTCTGAATTATTTAATCCTGAAACTAAAATGTTTATTTTCTCTCTTTTTAAATTGAGTCTATTCATACACTGTTGCGAAATAAAATTGCTTGTTGAACCACCGTCCAACAGTGCTCTGACTTCCTGCATTTTCCCAAAGGAATCTCTAATGAAACAAATCGCGGTTGCAAGTAAAACGGATTTCGATTTTACGTAACTCGTTGCAGTAAACAGATCTCCTAAACCCTGAGAAGTCCCCTTTTTCGAAATCTCCCCTATGTAATTTATGGGTTTGAACACAGACGCCTTCGCTGAAAGTTGACCCATCGAGGATTCCTCTGTTTCCGGCTCTTTCTGCCCCCCCAATGAAGAAGGTTGAATGACCCTTTCACTCGTAAAATTTGGGTCTCCAGAGAAACACAAAGAATAATGATGCTTTTTTTGGCAGCATTTACAAAGAACTTTAGATTTACAAAACTTGACTCTATGCAAATTTAAACAATTAAAACACAAGGAATTATTTTTAACAAGTTCTACCCGTTTATTTACTGATAATTGCTTATATTGAGGACATTTATTTAAAAAATGACTATCAGATTGACACAAAACACATTTTTTTCCCTTGACATCTGAGAAAAATACTCTAGACATATTTTTTAGAATTTTGATTTTTGCGACAATAATTAATATTCTCACTCAGTGGTTTTCCTCGCGATGAATAAAATAAATCAATTTCTTTTCCCAACGTTAAAGGATCAAACCATTTATCTGCTTGTCTGACACTAATATGCGATGCGGTTTCTTTATCTAAAGTACTAAATATTTTGTCTGAAACTATTAATTGTTTTAATACCTCGAAATTTGAAACATTTCTCAATTTTAAATAGTATTCCCAATTTGTTGTTAATCTACTCGCAAACTGGACATGGGATTCACAATTATGCCGTGTTGCTTTCTTAAAATTCTCTAAACACGATTGAGGAGTTGGCTCAAATTCTTGGAGTGTTATGGACTTTATTTTATCATAACTTTTAAGATCCTCATCTTTCAGATATATAATGATATTTGCAGCTTTTTCTCCTAATAAATTTAACAAAATCTCAGGCTTAAATTTATCAGTAACACTTTTGGCTGCAAATGCACGTTCTAATGATAAAAAAAAGAAACTCCACCCCTCAGGTTTGTCGGGAATTTTCACTGTAAGTGTGCGGATACTTTTAATTAAAGAATCCACAGAAAAGGAATCATTACAATTTACTTCAGTATTATTGTCTTTATCATTTGCTCGTATTCTCGCTATCTCTAAATCAAGCTTAGACTTTTCTCTTATTTTTTCTAGCTCTAATTGTTGACTTTCGTCATACTTCCTTTCTTCGATAATTAAATTTGCTAACTCATGCACTGAATCAGGATCGTTTTTATATCTATCACAGTTTTTTATAAGATCCATGAAGTCTAAAACAGTTAATTTATCACTCACACACAACTCTAATTCAGAAGCGATTCGCCTCAAGTCTTCTTTTTTTGCTCCTTTAAACATCGTTAAAGTTTAAAGTTCGATTTTTCAACGAAAAGTCAAAAACCACAGTACATACCTCGTATTTTCAATGCATAGGTCTCTCCGGCTCGACGGACCAGAATGTTGGGTACACAAGTAAAAACTCTCAATAGGTCTCTCTCTGTAAGTGGACTGTAGTTTTTATTACTTGTTGCTCAGCCCGCTCGTTTCGACTCCTTACTCGATGGAGTCAGAGGTTACACAGATTCGTTAGACACTCTGAGCGCTAGAGGGCGCTCTACATTTACATACGTACACTGAACACCTATGAAAAGCAAATTAACTCCACTTAATGTTTTTCTTGATGAGAGCAACATCATTAGAGTAGGAGGCAGACTTGCCAATTCAAATTTAAATGAGAAGGCTAAATTTCTTATGATTTTACCTAGTAGAAACGTTTTAACTGATATTATATTGAGCCATTATCATAAAAAATATTTGCATGCAGGACCCCACTCACTTTTATATCTTGTTCGTCAAAAATTCTGGCCACTCAATGGCAGAAACAACTGTCGTAGAATTATTCATGAATGTGTGAATTGCTTTAAGAACAAGCCCATCACTATGAATCAAATTATGGCTAACCTACCGAGAGATCGTGTAACACCGAATTATCCCTTTAATGTCACGGGCGTTGATTTTGCAGGCCCCTTCTTCATTAAGTTTAAAAATCAAAGAAAAGGGGCATTAAATAAAATTTATGTAGTAGTCTATGTATGTTTATGTACAAAAGCAATTCATTTAGATTTTGTGACAGATCTCACATCCCAAGCATTCATTGCAAGTTTAAAACGTTTTTTTGGTAGGAGAGGAAAGTGTGCAAAAATCACCACCGACAACGCTAAAACATTTGTTGGCGCAAATGCCGAAATTAAAAAATTGTTCAAAATGATTAAATTACCTGATCACACATTAGCAGAATTTTTGACAAATGAATCGATAGAGTGGAATTTTATCCCACCCAGGTCCCCAAACCATGGAGGGCTATGGGAAGCAGGAGTAAAGGCATTTAAATTCCACTTAAAAAGAGTCGTGGGGAACGCACATTTAACTCTCGAAGAGTTCATCACAATACTTTGTGAAATTGAGGCTGTGCTAAATTCCCGACCACTCACTCCTTTGACGTCAAATTTCGATGATTTCGAAACACTGACCCCTGGACACTTCTTAGTAGGTAGACCCTAACATCCATAGTTGAAACGCAAATAACTAATATAAACGAGAATCAGTTGTCGAGATGGGAAAAAGTAAAAAAATTACCCAACATATATATAAGCTTTGGAAACGCGATTATTTGAATAATTTACAAGAACGTCACAAGTGGAAATTTAACAAAAATAATGTTTCTGTAGGAACCTTAGTTTTAATCAAAGATGAAAATCTTCCTAGTACGAAATGGAGTACCGCAAGAATAACTGAAATTTTTTCCTGGCACCGATGGTAAGGTCCGAGTTGTGAACCTGCGTATGCCAAACGGAAATATATTAAAAAGGACAATCAGAAATCTTTGTATATTACCTGTATGAATTTTGTTATTAGTAATTATTGTATGTGTATAAATTAACTTCAATCGTATTTAAGTATCATAAAATGTATTGTGTATTTTTCATTTAAGTACTGTAAATATTGTGTATTTTCATTTAAGTACTGTAAATATTGTGTATTTTTCATTTAAGTACTGTAAATATTGTGTATTTGCATTTAATATTGTGCATGCCTTTTGCTTTGTAAATATTGTGTATTTTGTATGTAAGTATCGTCAATTGCATTATGTATTTGTATTGAAATTTCATTTCAATGGCGGGGACTCTGTTACGACCCGCATGTGCAGAGGGCGCTAGTAGTCCTCCTTGTTTACATTTCGTCAGTATGCTTGTAATGCATCCTCGGAGCGGACGTACCTACCGTCCTCAATAAACAAACAAATTTTTAAAGTATACAGTCCACGCCTTTTGCTTGAGCAGTCAAGTTATACATAACTCAAAGTCTGCTCATAATCCGTTCTAGACATTTCTAGAATAACCACACCATTTGTGGTTAAAATCAGAGCTATCGACCTCACCCAAAGGGTCTTCCCCGAAATTCCAACCCTCAAGATATAAAAAAGGACCTAGTTGAACTGGGGTACACGGTCGATAAAGTTTCTCAACTTATCGGCCGAATTACTAAACAACCTCTTCCAATATTTCTAGTCTCACTCCCTAGGAACATTTTTAATGCAAAAATTTTTGAACTCAAAAAAGTAAGCTACATGAACGTTACTGTGGACGGTTACGATGGCAAAGGGGTTACCCTATGCTATTCCTGTAACCGATTCCACCACACAGCAGAAAATTGCCACATCACGCCAAGGTGTCTGAAATGTGGCGAAGCTCACCAAACGCGCGATTTTCAAATAGAAAGGGTCGAAATACCCTACTGCATTAATTGCGAAACATACGGACACATGTCAAACTACTCCGGCTGCCCCAAATTCCCCAAACCTCGTAAAGGTATCCAAGAAAAAACAAACACCTACACAAACACAGTTAATTGCATAGTCAGACCTGGAACATCATATTCACAAGCTGCAAGTTCCTCCAACTCAACTAACATGCAACAGATTGCACCACATGTCAAGGGAGCTCCTGCTACTTCAGTAACAAACCAGGCCAATCAATCTAACTTACCGCCCCCCTACAGTCAATTTTAACAATAATGGAACGTTTGATATGAATTTCATCACTCAAACGCTTCAACAAACAATATTAGCCCTCTCCATGCTTACCCAACATATTGGTAACGCAACAAGTCTTCCCCCACCTCCCCAACCTTTACAATCTAAGAAATCAAAAAATAAAGAACAACGCAAAAAAGAATTACACGCCCTTTTTGAGGCACTCATAGAATATGAAGATGATTAGTCGAACATTGATTGGCCTGAGTTTGTGTTCATGGAATGCAAACGGCATACTTTGTAAAATAAACGAATTTAAACTATTTGTAGAGAAGTACTCTCCCGACATTATTTTAGTGCAAGAAACAAAACTGAGACCTATACACAACATTAGAATAGCAAATTACACATGTTACAGAAATGACCGCGTTGCGGAAAGACATGCTACCGGTGGTGGTACTCTAATACTTATCAAAAATTCCATTAATTATACTTTAACCCGCCAATACCCCAACTTCAGTACTCTGAAGCTACCATTGTTACAATTAATCCTCCAAATTTCAATCCCCTCACAATTATTAGCATTTACATTCCCCCTAGTTCTGACAATAGACTTTTTACACTTGACATTGAAAACTTAATTCAGATCAACAGTAGTTGTGTGATTTTTGGCGATTTTAATGCCACACACAACGCCTGGAACTGCTCCAACAATTCCACACGGGAATATCAACTTAAAAATTTTACAGACACTCTTGATATCGAAATTGCATTCCCCGACACCCCGACCAGATTCGGGCACAGTTCATCTAATACATTGGATTTCGCACTCATAAACAACTTTCAATACCCCTACACAATTCTCTCTATTCCGGAACTTTCTTCCGACCACAACCCCGTTGGTGGAATAAGAAATGGTTCGATATTTTCTTACCTGACTTGTTACTTAACTCGATTTGGAAACGCCATCTCTTGCTGCACCTGGAAGTAGTTACTTATTTCTTAATAATTGAATTGGTCTGAAAAGAAATAGTATATTGACAGCACAAAAGACGACCACACGCGAACGAATTTGAACATGAAATGTTTATTTACGCTATGGAATATTACAATGGAATGCGCAGAGCACCATCTGTGGACTGTAAGATTAAACATACCGCCCCCCCTTGAAACACGGAGGCGTTTCAAAATTAATGAATTAACTTAAACACTAAGTTGCTAAACATACTAATGAATTAAGTATAAGAATTAACATACAAATTGACAATAAAGTACACTTCTAAATTAATGAAATTAAGCAATGAGATTTACAGAAGTATAGATGACCTCAACAATGCTGACAGAAAAAATTAGGTATTATTCACAAATGTTCAAGTGTTTATAGGAAGTGAACACAGTTTAGCAATTGGTCTCACAAGTTCACTAGTTTGAGTTTTTACCTTAATCACACCAACCTTACCGTCCTTACCAGGGAACGTTTCCGTGACTTTCCCTAATTTCCACTGTAGTGGGGGTGAGTTGTCGTGTTTGATTAAGACAAGATCTCCGATGTCAAGGTTCTTTCGAACGATGCGCCATTTCGATCTTGACTGCAGCAATGTCAAGTATTCTGAAGACCATCTATTCCAAAAATGTTGGGTCATTCTTGTAAGCAATCGCCAACGGTCACAGTGGCGAAGGTCGTCTGGAACTGTAGATTGCGGGATAGCTGTTAATGCCTTTCCTATCAGAAAATGTCCTGGTGTGAGAACACAAGGATCATCTGGACTGCTAGATAATACACATAGTGGCCTGGAGTTGAGGCATGCCTCAATTTGGCTTGATAACATGGATAGTTCTTCGAAGGTGAGACTAGTGACTCCAACAACTCTGTTCAAATGAAACTTAAAAGATTTCACTGTAGCCTCCCAAATACCTCCGAAGTGGGGAGCAGATGGAGGATTAAAGTGAAAGGTGATGTTGTCAGTTACCAGGAATTGATGAACGGCATCTTCCTTCACCAACTGGCGGAACTCCTTTCTGAGATCTCTGCTAGCTCCATAGAAATTGGTTCCTTGATCGCAGAAGATCTCTGATGGTTTACCTCTGCGAGCCACGAATCTTTTTAAACAAGCGATAAATGCTTTTGATGTTAAGTCGCTAACGCAGTGCTTCTCAAACTTTCAATACTGGCGACCCCCTTTTCAATCACAATTTTTATCGCGCCCCCTTATACATTAATAATGCACTAAATGCAATAATAATGCACTTTGACGCTAAAGCTACAATACGAGATCTTAATTATAAACCATACACATTAATAACATAAGTATTACATTTTGAATACTACTTTTAAGCAAAAAAATAAATTAATTAAGGAATAGGACAATTATTACGTTATTTTTCCTTTCTCTAATTTTTAAATTGAACATATTGCAAAATGCGGTGACTGCTTAGAAGACAAAATATTGATATCTGCGCGCTAAATATAGAAAAATAACTCAGAGGGTCAATTTCTAATCATAAGCATTCCTTATAAAAACTTTGCTTTGCAGGACAAGCCCATGGAAGTCGTTAATACTTATTAAACTTGTTCTTAATTTAGTATTAATAAATTAGTTATAAAATACTCTGTGCAGCACTGATACATTAAAAGTATACCGGCCGGAGTACGCGCTCTTTGCAGGAGTTCGTTTAAAAGAAAATAAAACATTCTTGATATAATAGCTGTATTGTAAGGAGAGTAAAGCCAAGTGCGCGACAATGTTTACAAAAATGTAAAATGTTTTTTTTAAATGCTTGCTCAAATTATAATTAGTTTTAAGCGAATTTTAATTTTAAGTCTCACAGAATTAGCATTTATAGTTGATGTTAAATAATGAACAACAATATAAAATTCCGATGAAGAATAATTGTGTTATTTTCAATATTTAAAGCAAAAAGACTTCAACATGTTTTAACCTGGGAGCAGGCGCGCACTCGATACGATCTAGCGGGGTTATTAAGTCACCCCAATCCTTTTTTTTATAATTATTTTATTGTACACGATACAAATCGTTATTCCAGTGAATAATTTAACTAAGAGAAAGTTACTTACCTACTTTCAAGGACTCTTCAATTTTTCTTTGGTGACAAATAAACAGTTTTGCCAGAATCAACAATTTCGTGATCTGTGTGTCCCGCGCGACCACTTCCGGGTAAAAAGTGTATTCATTATGATAATATGTATGTTACTGCTAAAAACAATTGTTATGCTTTATGTTTGAAAATACTCCTCTTGGTCTCAGTCTTCACATAGTAATCCATCAAAGTGTGTGTGTGTGCTTTCCGTGGTTTTCCAAATATCATAAAACTGTTTTACATGGAAAAAAGCGCAATAGAGAAATACATTACTTACAACTTCCTTAAATGAGAAATAAACACATAAGAGATGGGTTATAACTAACTCTACCAATAACTTAGAAGGTCAAACAAATTACAGCTATAATGTGCAGTATTTCAAAAATAATGACAGTGATGAATTTTTTATGTTCCTGAATTTTTTCGATTCTGGATCTGGGATCTGTTTTTTCTCTGAAAGAGTAGAATGTTATTTTTAAAAAAAGAAAACGTAATAAAAACTCTCTCTTCATGGGATTACAGCAAATTAAATAAAATATTTTTTATTTGGTTATAGGATCAAAGATAGCTAATTAAGTATTGAAGAAGTTTTTTTTTTTTATGACTTGATATCGCATATAACTTACATCAGAGTAAAAGTGCATTTTTTATTATGTCTGAAAGTATTTTGTTTTAATTCATTCCAGTAAATTAATTATTTTTTAAATCTTTTATTTTCGATATGCTCGCGTCCCCCTCGTTAGGTTATCGCGCCCCCCAGGGGGGCGCGCCCCACAGTTTGAGAAACACTGCGCTAACGACTTCAAGATGAACCGCCTTCGTTGCTAAGCAGACGAAGACGCAGATGTAGCATTTAGTATTCCGGCTTCCTCTTCCCTTGGAGCTTCGTATCAAGAACGGGCCGGCGAAGTCAATACCAGTTCGTTGGAATACAGAAGAGGGGCAAACTCTTGATTCTGGAAGATCTCCCATGATTTGTTCGGCAAATTTTGGACGATTTCTGAAGCATGGGATACATCTTCTCACTACTCTTCTAACTGCATCTCGGGCTGAAAGAATCCAAATTTTTTTTCTGAGAGCTGCTTGGCGAAGTTGTGGACCGGCATGAAGAAGTTTCAGGTGATAATCAGAGATAATTAAGTTCATAATAAGGTCGGTTTTAGGAAGCAAGATGGGATGCTTCTGCGAGTCTGCAAGTATTGAATTTTTCAGTCTACCACCGACACGTATTATTCCGGAATCATCGTAGAACGGAGTCAAGGGTATAAGCTTGTTGGTCGAAGGAAGCTGCTTACCTGCTGAAAGATAGGATACTTCCATCGAAAAATGATCACGCTGGATAAACTTAACAATGCCTTTCTCGGCTTCGCTCAATTCTGCCGTTGTCAAAAAGGACTTTCTTCTTTTACAAGCAGAAAGAGAACAGTTCTTCACAAATCTTAAGCAATAGGCAACTACTCTTTTCAACTTGTTCCAAGACGAAAATTTTTGAAAGAACTCAGCCTTGAAAGTCGCATCAACCACGTTCAGCATAATCAGCTTGAATGTTCTTTTGGCTTTTTGGCAGACATGTGTTATTGTAATTGTGGATTATCTTCAAACTCTCCAATCGGAAAAGTAGAACTTCTTAACCAATCGGGTCCATTGAACCACAAGTTGCACTTTTCTAGTTTAGTTGGGGGTATCCCTCTCGTTCCACAGTCAGCAGGATTCTCCAGACCACTCACAAAGTTCCAGTGCACGTTAGGAATCAGCTCTTGAATTTGTGCCACTCGATTAGCTACGAACGGTTGCCATCTTCTTGGATCGGGTTTCAACCATGCCAGTGTGATCTTGGAATCAGACCACGCAAAGGTCTCGGAGGTTGGCACGGTTAGAGTTGGAAGGGTAGCTTGTAACAAATTGGCAAGAAGTAGGGCAGAACAAAGCTCTAGTCGAGGTAGAGACTGAGTTTTTACTGGAGAGACACGTGTCTTAGAAGTTAGCAGTCTAGATACTACGGTTTGAGATGCATCTTTGGAACGAGTGTATATAACTGCACAGTAGGCCTTTTCTGAAGAGTCACAGAACCCGTGTACTTGTACGTCTATAGCCTGTGGAATGAGAATGCAGCGTGGGATCTTGATATTTGTAAGTAGAGGAAGCTGTTCTTGAAGTACTCTCCATTGTTTTGCTAGAGAATCTGGTATCTCTTCGTCCCAGCTTAGATGGTGACTCCATAGCTCTTGAAGGAAGGTTTTAGAAATGATAACTGATGGTGCCAACCAGCCCAAGGGGTTAAAGATTTTGGCGACTTCAGAAAGTACCTTGCATCCACACATCAGTCTCATTCACGGTGATGGTAAAGGTGAACTTGTCAACATCTGGAAGCCAAGCTATTCCCAACATCTTGACAGGTTGGTCATCTTTGATCGTGTGTTTGGAATCAACTGCCTTTAATTCTTCTGGAATGTTTGCCAATACGTCAGGATCGTTAGACACCCATTTGCGCAGAGAAAATCCTCCTCCTTTCATCATCTCCTGCAGCTCTGACACTAGCTGAATGGCTCCCTTCTTTGTCACACTTCCACTCAGCAAGTCATCAACTTAAAAATGACTAAGGGTAGCTCTTGAAGCGGCTGGATAATTTTCTTGTTCGTCAATGGCAAGCTGTCACAAGGTTCTCGTAGAGAGGAATGGTGCTGAGGACGTACCATACGTAACAGTTGTTAGGCGATATTCCCTTATAGGTTCAGTTGGTGAATCCCTCCAGAGAATTCTTTGCCAGTCTACGTCTTCCTCGTGAACTTTAATCTGGCGAAACACATCTTTTCAACATCAGCGCAAATGGCTACACTGAAAATTCGAAACTGGATAAGAATAGGGAAAAGTTCTGGCTGCACTCTTGGCCCAACCATGAGCAGATCATTGAGAGATAGTCCAGACGTTTTACTGGAGGCGTCAAAGACGACGCAAAGCTTTGTTGTACAGTTGATGTCCCTAACAACTCCATGGTGAGGAAGGTATAAACTTTTTATGTTATTAATTTCAGAGTCCGGAACAGGTTCCACACACACATGTGCTTTAGATCAAGGTATTCCTTCATGAAATTTCGATACAGCTTGTATTTGTCAGGATTAGAAATGAGATGGCGTTCCACGCTGATAAGCCTGCGAATTGCATTTTGTTTTGAATTTCCTAACCGCGTCGTAGGAGTGTGAAATGGCAACCTTACTGTGTATCTGCCATTCTCATCCCTAGAATGTGTCTTTACGAAATGATCTTCACAAGCCTCTTCTAATGAAGTTAAGGGTTTGACACATGGCACAGAATCTAATTCCCAGAATTTATTGATTAGCTGATCCGATACTAACTGAATATGATTGACATGGAAAGAATTTTGCCCACTAGAATTTGCCTTACCACCAATTATCCAACCCAATTCTGAAGGAATGGCAAATGGCTTATCCTTACCCAAAGATAACGTTTGACCCTTTAGCAATGGCAAAGTAAGGTCAACACCAAGTAGCACATCAATTGGACCACTCTTGTAAAATGCTGGATCAGCTAGAGAAATATCCCCAAATAATTCACGCATTGAGGAATCTAAATCGAGATGTGGGATCATACCTACAATTTTGTTGATCACATAGACAGACGCATGAAAAGAATTTTGAGATGAAAAATGTGAGGTGTGTAAATTGAATCTCAGCAACCCCATTTATACGCGTATCGGATGCGCCCAAACATGATATACGCACATTGGCCTTTTCCTTTCGCAAGCCTAGCCTTTCAATACATTCATTTGTAATAAGTGAAGCCTGGCTTCCGCTATCCAGAAGACATCTACATGTCTGATAGTTACCCCAAATATCTCTTACCTGAATTAGAGCTGTGCAAAGAAGAATTTGAACATCTGGGTTCATATCAGAAATACACGATGTAACATCCACAACTCTAGAATGTTCACTTGGTTCACTAGTACTTGAAATAGGGACAGGCGAAAACACAGGAGCGTTGACAGAAAGTTCTCTAGAATTTAACACATTTACAGCACCTTGTCTTCCCTTAGCACTAACATTTTCAATATGAAGTAAACTGCGGTGAGGTTTCTTGCACTTTTTACATCTAAACTTGCTTTTGCAAGTTTTCACACTGTGAAACTGAGTTAAACAGTTAAAACAAACATTATTCGTTTTAACGAAATCTGAACGGCCTTGAACTGACAATTTTAAGAATGTATCACATCTCGACAGTGTATGATCTCCATTACATGAAGGACATTGTGACTGGGCCTTGGACGCGACCAGAGTCACCTTTCTTTGAACATTTCTCTTAGTAATTGAACTCGTAATGGATCTCGCTTGTGTTGCAAGGAATTGCAACAATTCGTCTAACCTTGGGATGACATCTGTTGAAAAGGTTCTCTCAAACCAAGTTCTGGAATTTAGATCGCGTTCTGGAATTATCCATCTGGATTAATCCAAGTTCTGGAATTATCATATGCGTTAAGAGTGTATCTGAAGTTGGGTCAACCTGGTATTCAAGGGACTCCAACATCCTTACAAATTCCTTAGTGGAATCTATCAAATTTAGAATTTGTGTGGCTGATTCTCCACTCAAGGGCGTTATATTAATAAACTTTTTAATTAAGGAGGACATAATTTCTCTTTTATAAAAATATATATCCTTTAGCAATTTCCAAGCGATTTCGAAATTATCATTGGTAATGGATAAAGAATTAACGATTTTTAATGCATCGGACTTTAGACTGCCCTTTAAATATTGCAACTTTTGCGCTCCCGTTAAATTTTTATTATTGGAAACTGCAGCTTCAAAAAGATCAGAAAATACAAGCCACTCCTCAGTTACACCAGAAAATATAGGTAGGGATAATGTAGGACCGAGTTGAGACTAAACTTTGACTAGAACCTTGGTTTTTAACCTCAAAATCGGAATTTACTACAGACGGCATAAGCTGAGTGTCTATAGCGACAAGTATTGCTTCTAACGTATCCAAAATGTCGTCCTTTTCCGTACAATGAGTTTCCTCGTCCTTTTCCTCGCAAATACTTATAATGTAGAATCCAAAATATCCTTTATTTTAGTTCTAAATTCTAAGAATCTATTTTTCCGAGCCAATAAACCAACATTATATAATTTCTCAATTTCCTCATCTGTTTTGTTTTGCAATTTTGTAATCGAGGATTTAACATTCTTTTTTTTCTTCAATAAAGCCTCAATATCCATTTTAATGTAGCAAAAAGAATAATTTAAAGAAAACAAATAAAAAAAACCGCAGCTGCTCGAGAATGATTAATTGTCTAGTCGAAAAAGATATGATTCTTTTGGCGCCGCGGAAGGGGGGGAAAGTGGGGGAGAAATTCTAAAAAGAATTACTACGGAATATACGAATAGGAAATTTAACACACAAGCGAGGTAAAACGAAACTTAAGTTTTCTGTTGCATATGATACAGGAATGACAATGGCAGAAACACACAAGTAATTTACCACTTAAGAATAATTGCACAACAATCAATTAAACATTGAAATAACCATATATATAAGATTAAACTTTTGAATATACATGAATTTGAAATATTACACTTAGAAAGTTTCCTTTTAAACTTAGTACACACAAAAAAAGAATTAGAATTTTTCATCAATTAAATTATGACAATATCTTTTAGAAAAATATTGCCGAAAGAACAACAAGCCAGGAGTTTTGAATTAGAATGTTTCACAATTGAACTCCGGCTACGGTACGACCAAAATGGTGGAATAAGAAATGGTTCGATATTTTCTTACCTGACTTGTTGTTACTTAACTCGATTTGGAAACGCCATCTCTTGCTGCACCTGGAAGCAGTTACTTATTTCTAAATAATTTAATTGGTCTGAAAAGAAATAGTATCTTGACAGCACAAAAGACGACCAAACCCGAACCAGTTTGAACATGAACTGTTTATTTACGCTATGGAATATTACAATGGAATGCGCAGAGTGCCGTCTGTGGACTGTAAGATTAAACACCCGTTATTCTTAATTTTTCTTTTAATTCTAATATTCATAAGGATAATACTAGAGCAGTTACCACCTGTTGGTCAAAATTTTCTGAGTACATTAATAATAACATTCATATTTCGGACTTTGAAAAAATCACAAATCCCGATATCTTAGAAAATAAAATCAACCTTTTCACCGAAGCTGTCCGCTCCACCTACGAACACGCCTCTCGACCAATCACAAACAGAAATCACACTTACACTCCACAACACATACAAAACCTCATAAGACAGAAAAATAAAGCCAGAAAAACCTTTCAAAACACTTTAAATCCCATTCATAAAACAAATTATAATAGACTACAGAAAATGATTTAAAAAGAACTTAAAAAATTCTCTGATCAAACCTGGAAAATTAAATTAGAAGCAATGAATACCCAAGATAACACCTTATGGCAGTATCAAAAATATTTCCGTAAAAAACGTTCAGATATCCCCTCCTTAAATAATACGGCAATCACTGACGAACAAAAAGCCGAATTATTAGCAGAAACATTTCAAAGCAATTTCATAGACAACATAAGACCTGCAAACTTTAATACTAACATCGATGCACTTGTAACTAACACGTTAGAAAATTTCTTTACTAACCCGCCTTCTACTCCTATCACACCAACTGACCCGATTGAAATCATTAATTATGCCAAAAAATTAAAAAACAATAAATCCCCAGGTGCCGATATGATCTCAAATAAAATGATCAAAAAACTTCCACTTAAAGCCGTTTTAACTCTTACCTTCCTCTAATTAACAAAATTCTCAAATTAAGACATTTTCCTAATAACTGGAAAAATGCAATTATTTTCCCAATTAAAAAGCCAGGCAAAAACAATCATCATCCTACAAGTTACAGACCTATTTGCCTTCTGTCTTCTCTCAGTAAAATTACTGAGCATATCATCTCCTTAACAGAATTAACACCTTCATTTCAGATACAAACTTTATTAACCCAAATCAATATGGTTTCACAAAGCGACTCCTACTTCCCATCCACTCCTACGACTGACTGAGAAAATTGCTTCTGGATTCCAGAGGGGCAGGTCCACTGGAGCTGTTTTTCTGGATATTCAGAAGGCATTTGATCGGGTCTGGATTGGTGGTCTAATTTACAAACTCATAATTAACAATTTCCCACCCGCTCTAATACACGTAATCAACTCGTACCTCACTAACACATCCTATCAAGTTCGTGTTAAGGATTCTCTCTCCAATGTCTATAACGTCAACATAGGGGCCCCGCAAGGGAGCTTACTTGGACCAATTATTTTTAATATTTACATTAATGACATACCTACACATCCACAGACAAGTCTCAATATCTACGCGGATGATACTGCCATTGCAACAACATACAAAAATCACAAATACATCACCAAATACTTAAATAATCATTTAATGCTACTTGAAATTTACTTCAACGCATGGAAAATAAAACTAAACGTTGAAAAAACTGTTGCAGTATTATTCACAAGGAAAAGAAAAACTGCAATACCGCCAACACTATATTCCACACTACTCCAATGGTCTCAAAACACAATTTACTTAGGACTCTTGCTTGATAGTAAACTCACATGGAAACAACACATTTTACATGCGCGAAATAAATTCCGGAACGCTCTAAGATTAATTTACCCTCTAATTTGCCGGAATTCTACAATGATTATGGAAAATAAGGTACTTCTTTACACTGCCGTTTTGCGGCCCATTTTGAGTTACGGTAGTCCTGTGTGGGGATATGCTGCTAAAAGCAATTTAAAAACGCTAGAAATTTGTCAAAATAAAACCATTCGCATGATTGTTCATGCGAATATGTATATGAGAAATTCCGATATATACAAAGCACTGAAACTCCCGACTTTTAAAAGTTACTTTAAAAAACTTGCCACAAAATTTTTTGATTCCTTACCTCTAACTAATAATTACCACATTCTTAATCTTGAAAGCTACACTCCCCATGATAACACCAAAAGACCAAGGAGAATTCTCCTTGACTCCTATAATCCACCCTAACATTACATAACCTCATTTGCCTGTTGGCAAATGACCTGCTAAATTTTTTATTCTTATTTATCTAATGTTTTTCTTTTTTAATTTTACTACCTAATATCAATATACCACTCACCCACTCAGGCTAATTTCCCATTCAATTCAAATATTCTTACATTAACATCAGGGCAGCCAATCAAATGCCAGTTCACTTTTCACCATCGTCAAATCGCAAGGAACCTACTCAGCTACTTCAGGATGAACTTTTTCCAACTTCGACTTTCAATAAACCGCACCTCTCTCCTACGTCTCAACGAAAGCCAGGCTGTTTCACCTCATCAAGGACTCTAACTCTCCCAGGCACCATGAACATCTATGATATGGGATGGAGGCTCGCCTCTCGAGCCATATGCCCTGCGACACTCAGCGACAAAGTTCGCAACATTTTACAAATAACGGAAAGAATTTTGGGGAATTCCCTTCAAAAGTTCGAAATTCCCCTACATTTATAGCTTAAAAGGAGAAACTATCGCAAATCCGACTTGCCTGATGGTCAGCCCTCAAACTCAGAGGGCCCCGGTGCATGTCACTGCATCCCATTGGCAGCTACAACACTGGTTAAGAGTACATTGTTTGTAAAATTTCATCTTTGGATTAGATCGAAATAATATTAATTGATGCTAAATTTTTTCCCCATAAGACAGCTTCCCACTTCCAGAACTCGACATCCTTCATTACTATTCCCAGTATTTAAAAAAAAATGCGGTTCACATTTGTCGTGTTTATAGTAAATTATTCTCTTTTTTTTTCTGAATCACCATGGTAAGTCAATGTAACACATGCGTTTTTAGATGGGTTTTTTCTTTCTCTTTTTTTAAACACCAAGAGAAGTTTAGTAATATTATGTTGCAATTATAAATATATTCTTATAAGTAATTGTGTTATTGCTGATTGAAGTATAGAAAAGACATTTCGTAAAAAAATCTTTCGGAATATTTAAAGTTTGTAAATTACGTCAATAACAGGCTAATTATTTCAATGTTTACATTCTTTTTTAAATTAAAGAGATGTAACCCCCCGTTGTTTAGACTCTTCCCATATTAACAGTAGAGAGACTGTCGCTCCCCCTCTGGCGGACAGAACAATCTTCAGTAATGGCCAGGTTTCGGAACTGTAAGGATGTACGAGCATGCGCTCCGATCCCTTTCAATTCTATGCTAACTATTAGTTCTCTAGTTATGTATGTAAATGTTTGTTTTGTCTAATAAATGTGTTTAATTAACTAGTGGACTTTGTAAAGAACCCCTTCCCCGCGTGTCCCTTTATTACCTTGGATCACATCCCCTCATAATTTGGCGCCCACCGCGTCATAGAGATAAATTTAGTAGAATTATTATAAATTTATTTTTAAATAAGATTGCATGTCTTGTTATCGAAAATACCCCGAAATTACATTTTTTTTGTTTTGTTTTTTTTTGCCGGAAGCTAAAAGACAGAATTTTATTGTATTTATCATTATTATAATAATCATGAAAATACTCTGAAACACGTTAACTGTATAAGATCAAAAATTAATTAATTAAAGACATTAAAAGACGGATTAAAGACAAGGCTGGAAAAAAATTGTACTAATGACGCGGAACAACAAAATGTATACAATCGAGAGAAAAAAGGGATGGCGTGCCATCATTGAAAGAATGATTGCTGAAGTACAATTTTTAGCCAGTCAAAATTTGGCATTCAGAGGAACCAGTACGAATTTGAGATATTGGTAATTTTTTTACAGACAGTTTAGATATTGACCAAATTTGATCCAGTTATTTCAGAACAACTTAACCATGTTAGTAAATGCAAAAATAACACAACACGTGCTCCACACTTCTTAAGGCAGCTTTTTCAAAATGAAATAATTAAAATTTTAGCCGAATCTATTCATAATGAGATAACATGCATTGTCAAAAAAGCGAAATACACTATAATTCTTGACTCTACGCCAGATATATTAGTCACATATAACAAATGAAGTTAGCTATTAGATGTGTGAGCACTACTGATGTGTGTGTGTGGTAAGATGTATGTTTTAGAACTTTTTCTAGGAGTTTTTAGGAATACTACTCAAGAAAGGCTTTCAGATTTGGACACATTCTGTATTGAATCCAAAATCTCTGAAAAAATTGATTTCACCAAAATTATTGACAAATCTGCTTCTCAGAAAGCCAGAAAAGTTATGTTATAATTTATTATTAAGTAGTCTGTGTAGGAGGACTGATTTATATACTTTTCGTTTCACGAGATTTATATGCTTTAGTACTTTTTTATTAAATTATATTTTCTGAGTAAATACTGTTATTTTGCTTTTCTAATCATAAAATGTCTATTTTTATTTCAAAGGTAATATTTTTGCTTGTTTATTATTTTGTTAAAGGGTTGTTGTTTTTTTTTGCGATCATAACCCATTAGCTGCCCAAAAAATAAAGTTTTGCTCTTCAATTTTTTATCAATGTTTTACTTTTTCTCTTACACAGGTAGATGAATTTATAACCTCACACACACACAATATACAGGTATTAAATAAGTAATTATAAAGGGTGTTTTTTTAGAGGTATATAACTTTAAATTACAATAAAACAACGATGTATTATTCGATTGACATGAATTTTTTTTATTCGAAAGATAATCTTGTTGCATTACATTTTAAATATGATTTCTGGCACATTGTGACAAATCTATACGGAACTTTATCACTAACCTTCTGAGTCGTCCTTTTTAGGGAAATTTAATTCCCTACCTATTTCCAATCAACTCCAAAAGGAGGACAGGATTCCTTGTTATGCAGATTAGATAAAGTATTTAAGTCAAACGGAATAGTAAAGTTAGAGCAGTAGGAGAGAGAGATTGAAGTTGAAAGTTATAGTGAAGTTAAATTGAAGATTTCTTGTTGGATAATTTAATCTCAAGAAGAGTTGAGATTCCGTGTGGTAAATATTGATTTATAATTAAAGTCTCATTAAAGATTTATTTTAGGAGTGAAATTAAAATTAAATGTTCAATAAGAACATTAAATATAATTCTGGGATCTCTTATCTTGGTAATCTCTGCGTGATCGATATTATAATTGTTAATTAATTGGATCATTAATTATTTAAGTTAATTTAAAGGATATTACCTTTAAAACAATAGTCTAGCGGTGTTAAATCCCAAGATTTTGGAGGCCAATTCACAGGTCCAAAACGTGAAATTAGGCGGTCACCAAACGTGTCTTTCAATAAATCGATTGTGGCACGAGCTGTGTGACATGTTGCGCCGTCTTGTTGGAACCACAGCTCCTGGACATCATGATTGTTCAATTCAGGAATAAAAAAGTTAGTAATCATGGCTCTATACCGATCACGATTGACTGTAACGTTGTGGCCTTCATCGTTTTTGAAGAAGTACGGACCAATGATTCCACCAGCCCATAAAGCGCACCAAACAGTCAGTTTTTCTGGATGTAACGGTGTTTCGACATACACTTGTGGATTAGCTTCACTCCAAATGCGGCAGTTTTGTTTGTTGACGTAGCCATTCAACCAGAAGTGCGCTTCATCGCTAAACAAAATTCGCTTATGAAAATCGGGAACAACGGCCATCTCGTTTTGGGCCCATTCGACGAATCTACGCCTTGCTTGATGATCGTTTTGATGAATTGCCAAACCAAACTGAGAATAAATCACTTGGCAGCTGTTAAATCGGTCGCCATCTTGGAAAGTAATGCCAACTTAAACTTCTATACCTGGAAAAAAAAACACTCTTTACATATCAGTATTGAAATAAATAAATATATAAGTCTTGCAATAAGTAATTAAATATATAAGTAAATATGTAAGTATTATAACAACTAATTAAATATATAATTATTAGTCAAAATATGAAAAATTTTCTAGAGAGGCGGCACATTAGGTATTTGCACACGGGCGGCCGACACCCTAGGATCAGCCTTCAGTGAACGTTGTTTTCTCATGGAATTCAATAATAAAGTAAAGATTTTTTTTGGTATTATCAGTAAAAAAAAGCAGATAAAGCGGGGATTAAAAACTTTCCTTGTGTGTTGCGGAAATAAGACCTGAAATATGGGAGACTTTTTGCAATTTGTATCATTATTTGACCTTACTGAAAAAGATCTTGATCATTCTATAATCAAGACTATTAACAAATTAGAAATTATAGCGCGTAATGGGGACAGGACATGATGGAGCTGTTTGCATGAGTGTCCAGTTGCAAGAAACTCAGCAACGCATATGTGAAAAATGCTATTTTGCTATATTATAGGCATTCTTCGCATTGCCTGAATATAATTATCTCTGGCGCTTGTGAAACATTAAGTATCTGAAATTGTTTGGATTCAGTTTGGAGTATATGTAACTTTTTCAGTTCACTGAAACGGCAAGTTATACTATAAAAAAATTATTGACGATTTGGAACCTAAAACATACCTGCAACGCGATTGAAACAGTTATGTCCGCCCAAGTTTTTGCAATGCCATGAATCGGTACTAGTTTTCTTTGTGCTTCAGCAGGCTACAGGTATGGTTGATGCCTGTGGCGCACACAGGAATTTTTCAAGGTGTCCAGGGTCGAAAGTCCACCACTCGTATCATGCTCCAATACGCTGCCTAACATATTATTTTGATTTTGTCGACTTTTAGGGGAAAAACAGTAAAAAATTCATTATTAATAACAAATACTTTATTAAATTTTACATACTATATACATAGGATTATAATTCAATTAAAAAAATCAAGGACTATGAGGTGAGCGAACTTTGTGTGCGCCACTGGTTGATGCACGAGAAAGTATATCGATACGGACTAATATTGATGCGACGCTATTTTATCTTATTTAAATTCCCAATTATCAACCCAGTTTCCATAATTTCACATCGCATCATGACCAAAGTTAAATAAGACAAGAATTATCAATTAGGAGGAATCTGATCACTCCAAAATCCTGGAGCCGAACTCTTTGCTCTGTCCAGTATAATTTCTCTGATTGGGCCGGCCTCAGTGTTATACCACATCAAAATGTATGCGTTTTCTGAACTTTGTGACGCGGGAAACTTTTTGACACTCCCTACGAAAGGAATTTCACCACATCCGGTCAAGGGGGACTCATATAAGAATCCCAAGCTGTTTAGGGGCGATTTCTAAAACATGAACAAATCTGGCCTCCCATCAATATAAAATAACTTCTATGCCAATGTCTTGGTACTTCGAACCAAGTGCGCAATTTCAAACACGGTAAAACCTGTTTTTGTGCAGTAAATAGGGACCGCATAAAAAGAAATCGCACAAAAAATATTCGAAAATTTCATAAATATATAGATACAGTCGAACCTCTATATAACGAAACTATATTGCGAATATTTCTATATAGCGAACTTTTTCCTGGAACCTTGAACATTTCACAATTTTCTTCGTAAAATAACACCTATATAGCGAAATATATTTTCTATTTAACGAACTTTTTCTTTTGTGATTCAATTTTTGTTCTCCCTTTTTTTTCAAAGTATTTCTGAAAAAATTTCAGAATTTTCCTCTCTTTAACACATTTTATGGTGGTTGTTTCGTCAATATTTGTGTGGACTGTAAAACTGGTTAAAGAATAAAAAATCAGTCTTTTTCGCAACGCTAAGCCTACTTTATTCGTGCACCCGCTTTTGTTGGGGTACAGCTAGACAATGTCTACTTTTACAAATTTTTTACAGATGGCGCTACAGTGCGCTGATGACGTAACATTCCGCCCGGCGTTGAAATATACAATATTGCAAAAAATATGTTTAAAAAATGCAATTTGCTTTATACAGTTTACAAATGCCTAAATGAATTAAATACAAATAAATTCAACATTCTAAAATAAGAAAAAAAAATACAATATTCAAAAATAGAAAATACAATATTCTAAGAATATAATATACTTCACATTACAATTTAATTTATATTATTATTTTCTATTGGTAAGATACATATTTTTGAGATAGAACGTGTGAGAACCCCCGTGGCAGTTTTTAGTTTAACGACTCTGACCTTACCGTCAGTTCCATAAATAACCTCCAAGATTCTTGCCATTGTCCATTTGCAGGGAGGCAAATCATTTTCCTTTAAAAGCACTAAACACCCTACGGCAACATTATTTTTCTCGAACTGCCACTTGTTTCTCTGCTGTAAATGATTAAGATAATCATTTTTCCAGCGTTTCCAAATAGTTTGTACACACTTTGTTGTATACTGCCACCTAGATAGTCTATTATCTGAAATATCTAAAATTGCGGGCTCAGGTATTGTACTGATAGGTCGACCAATTATAAAGTGTCCAGGAGTTAAAACTTCATATTCATTGATATTATCTGATAATGGTACTAATGGACGTGAATTAAGTATACCTTCAATTTGAATTATTATTGTCTCGAATTCTTCGAAAGTTATTTTACTATTAACTAAAGTTCTATAGAGATGGTGTTTGAATGATTTTACCCCTGCCTCCCACAAACCCCCGAAATTAGGAGAACGAGGTGGGATAAATTTCCACTGGATAGCTTCTGAAGCAAAATAATTTGCTAATGTCTCGTTTTTGTTACAAATTAATTTTATGAAACGATTTAATTCTGCAGCTGCGCCTTTAAAATTAGTTGCGTTATCGGACCTTAATGTAGAAATGCGGCCTCTACGGGCACATAGCCTCTTCAAAGCTGCAATAAATGCCTCAGTTGTTAAACCAGTCACTGCTTCTAAATGAATAGCCTTTGTAGCCAAGCATACAAAAATCGCAACATAAACCTTTGAAAATATCCCCTTTCTCTGATTTTTAAATTTTATTTGAAAAGGTCCGCAAAAATCCACCCCAGAGTTTAAAAGTGGCGCACTTGGAGTTACTCTCTCTGATGGTAGATTTCCCATTAATTGATCTACCCCAGTAGGCTTCTGTCTAAAGCATGCAATGCAATTATGAACTGTTTTTCGTGCAATACCTTTGCCATTAATGGGCCAAAACTGCATTCTAATTTGATGTACTAAACCCTGAGCACCAATATGAAAAAACTTCTTATGCATATGCTCAAAAAGTAATTTAGTAAATTTATGTTTACTAGGTATAATTATTTGATGTTTTGCTTCAAATGGTAAATCAGCATTACAAAGCCTTCCACCAACTCTGAGTAAAGAATTCTCATCTAAGAAAGGATCTAAAGCCTTTAACTTACTTGTTTTTGAAACACCTTTACCTTTTTTCAAGGCATCGATTTCTGCTTTAAACTCACTTAATTGTGCTATTTTAGCTAAAAATTCCGTACTCCTCTTTACTTCATCTGCAGTTAGATATTTCTCCTTATTACAAGACTCCTTAGCTTTGATGTTATTAATGAACCTAAAAATAAAGCTAAAAGTTCTAATTAATTTTATGAAATTATTTGTAACATTAAAGAGTTCATCATAAAAATTTGAAGAACACTCAGTCATTGAAAGAGTCACAGCACATTTTAGTTCATCTCTGTAGGAAGGATCAGGAAAAAGCTGATTGTCCTCGTATTCATCAGTTTGTAAATCTGGACCCGAGAACCACATTTCGTTCTTTAAAAGTTCATCCACATTGCAGCCTCTAGAAATTAAGTCGGCGGGATTGTTCTTGGAGCTGACATGTTTCCAATGATAGTTCTTTGAAAGTGCTTGGATCTCCGCCACCCTGTTGCTGACAAATGTTTTGAGTTTATGAGGTTCAGTCTTTATCCACGCTAAAGCAATCGTTGAGTCTCCGTCCACATCCAAATTTTATGAATAGATAATTGTAGAATTGGCACAACCTTTTTGACTAATCTCGATAGTAGTAAAGCTGCAGACAGTTCTAACCTCGGTATGGTGAGTGTTTTCAAGGGAGCCACTCTGGACTTGCTGCATAATAATCTAGTTTGAGATTGTCCAGATTCGTTGAAACATTTTATGTAGACAACAGCAGCATAGGCACGTTCTGATGCATCGGAAAAGCCATGTATTTCAATCCGTATTGTTGCAGGAAGTAGAATGCACCTTGGGATTTTGAAGTTATTTACTTTCGCTAATTTTTGGTAGAAGTTCATCCACTCTTCCATTGCATCTGGTGGTAGCTGTTCACTCCAATCTAATTTTATTTTCCAAAGTTCTTGGATGAATATCTTAGCCTTCGTAACAATGGGTCCTATCAGGCCCAAAGGGTCATAGAGCCTTGCAATTTCTGAAAGCACGTCTCTTTTTGAGAAGTTGACTTTGTCACTAATCTTTACTTTGTGAGACAATCCACCTTTGGATCCCATAGCATACCTAATGTTTTCACTGGAGCATCCTGAAATTCCTTATCAAACACATAGGAAGATGCAGATAAATCTTTCAACAGTTCTGGGCTATTTGACACCCATTTGTGTAGCTCAAAACCACCTCTCTGTAATAGTTGAGATAATCTGGTTTGGAGTTTTTTAGCACCCTCTAATGTAGACTCTCCCCAGAAAGAATATCATCCATATAACTATCATTACAAATCACATCTGCTGCGTCAGGAAATTCCGCTTTTTCTTCATCTGCTAAGGCCTTTAAAGTCCTGGTAGCTAAAAATGGTGCAGAAACTGTCCCATAAGTTACGGTAGCTAGCTTGTAAGTCTTGACTGGAGCATCTGCACTAGTCTTCCACATAATTCGTTGTAAATCCCTTTGATTAGCATCAACAAGTATCTGCCTGTACATTTTTTTAATATCTGCACTAAACGCGTACTCGTGTTTTCTAAATCTACTGACTATGGAAAAGAGATCTTGTTGAATAATTCCTCCGTTTAGTAAAATGGAGTTTAGAGAAAAACCACTTGTTGTTTTTGCACTTGCATCGAAGACAACTCTCAATGGAGTGGATGTCTTCTCTGGTTTGTGTATACGGAATGATGAGGAATGTAATAGTTAATCTTATGTAATGTTTCATTTTTAATCTCCTCCATATGGCCTAAAAGTTCATATTCATTCATAAATTCTTTATACAAAGTTCCCATTGTATTGTTTTTGTTTAATTTTTCCCATATACCATTTAGTCGTTTGATCGCATTCTCTTTGGAATATCCTAATAATGTTTCTGCATTTTCCTTTATGGGTAACCGAACTATAAATCTTCCCGTTTTATCTCTTTTACAGGTACTAACAAAATGTTCCTCACAATAAATTTCCTCTTCACTTTTTGTTATTTCCTTAGAATCATCTGGAAGTGATTCCAGTTCAAAGAATTTCTTTACTGTTATATCTAAGCTTGGTTCACTTATTAAACAAAAATTGGCTTGTTGTTGTGACTGAGGAAGGGTACCTGTGACTAAGTAGCCAAATTTTGTATTTTGTAAAATTACATTTCCCTCCTGCAAATAATATTGTTCTGGATTTAAAATTTCAAAAAATAGTTCACTTCCTATCAATATATCTATTTGACCTGGCGTATGGAAATTAGAATCAGCCCGCTCAATTGAAGCTGGAATATTTAAATCCGATATATTTAATTTCGATACAGGAATCGCATCGGTAATTTTAGGTAAAAGTGAAAATTGTACATTGCGTGCAAAAGTATAATCCCGATTTGAAACTTCAATATTAGCTGAATATTTCGATGATTGCGTAATTCCGTTAATGCCTGTTATAGATTGGTTTGCAGACTTAAATTTAAACCCCAACTTTCTTGCTATGTCTTCTCTCATAACGCATATCGTAGACGCATTATCTAATAATCCTCTTAACTTAATTCTATATCCATCAGCACTTTTAACGAAAATCATGAATGTATTCAATAAAACACATTTATTTCCATAAGTCAAAACCGCAACTTCTGGCTGACCTTCAAACGGAGTAGGATTCGAATTGGTCTCTATCCCCCTTTCCCCTCCAGTGTGATTTTTAACTGGAGAGCAAAGTTCAGCAGAATCGTGAAGCAATGAATTATGTAATCCCTTGCAACCACTAACTGTGCATTTGTATTTAGACATGCAGGCACCAGAATGAAGTCTGAGGCAATTTATACAAAGTTTGTTATTGGTAACAAATTTCTTTCTGCACTCCACAGACATATTTTGAAATGCAATACATTTATAAAGAGGATGAGAATTTTGACATAGAATACAAGGTTTAACAGTTATTTTTTTTTTACTATTAACTACCAGCGATTTGGCTTTAGTTGACATTGCAGTATTTTTATGGATCATTTTAGTACTAGGAATGCGAGTAATGTTTTCTAACACAGCACTTCTCTTTTCTAAAAATTTCATAATAGAATCAAATGTTGGAACATCTGCTGTTTTCAACGAAAGTTCGAATTGTTTTCTAGATTCTTTGTCAATTTTTTTGAAGAATTATATTTATTAAAATTATATCTGATAGATCATTCTGCTCATATTTCAAAACTTTAAGTGCTCTAATGTTTCTATTGATACAATCCATTAAAGCGCGCAGTTCTTTGGCTGATTCGCTATAATTTTTTTCATAATTAATTATCTCAAGGACATGTGAATCTATCAACTGCCGTTTGTTTTCGTAATGATCTTCTAATGCTTTAAAGAGAGAATCGAAACTATCGCTAGGCGACTCTAAGAGCTTTGCTTCTCCTTTTAGAGATGCTCGAAGATAGTATAGTTTTTGCGAATCATTCAATTGCTCATTATTACTTATTAAATTAATAAATTGATTTTTAAAATTAGAAAATTCTGCTAATACACCAGAAAGTTCTGGCAATGGAATTTGAGGTAAGCGGATACTATTTTTACCATTGTCATTTAAATTAATGTTTACATTTTCAGAATTTTTCAAAGAATACATTAAAAGTTTGAGACCTACCTCTGTTGTCTCGATCCGTTGATTTATATCTTCAATGTCTAGCTGAATGATTTCCAAGCTTTCGAAAATTTCTATTTCACAATAATCCTCAGCTATTTTATCTAGATTTATCTGTAATTGCTCAATTTTTTTGAGTTTAATTTCGATTTCAGTGACACTAGTATCCTTTGTGACACTATCTTCTCCGAGGTAAAAGCCTCTAACCTAGTTAAAGTTCCTTTGATTGAATCTTTTAAACGATTCAATTTCTCTTCAGTAGTTACGTTGGAGTTATTTTTATTTTTCGATTTTTTATCCATTTTCTGTGGCTTCGTAGGACCAATGTTTCGTCAATATTTGTGTGGACTGTAAAACTGGTTAAAGAATAAAAAATCAGTCTTTTTCGCAACGCTAAGCCTACTTTATTCGTGCACCCGCTTTTGTTGGGGTACAGCTAAACAATGTCTACTTTTACAAATTTTTTACAGATGGCGCTACAGTGCGCTGATGACGTAACAGTGGTCATAAATCTTAAACTGGTTTTATTAAATCCTAACTCGCCGAGAGCAATATTCTAGACATTTCATCCAAGAAGTGCAATCTTTAACCCCCATTGCCCAGTTCACTAGAAACATTTTCGATGTCCTCTTTCATCCTCAATGGAGTTGTCCCGTGTTCCCGAGTTCTAATTATAAAATAATGTATGTTTAATATTACTTGTATGCTTTTGATTATAAAATGTCCTTAAAATTTATTAATTTTCGTATAAAATTTTTTTTCTTAATATTGAAAATACAGTGAATTCTTCGACATTCTTTTTTCTTGCTTTCCTTGCAGTCATTCTTTCTTTCTTGATGGGTAAGAGAAAGAAAATAAACATATATTAATTTTAAAAAAAAGGTGTGAATAATTACTTTTTTTTAATATATAGTGTTTATGAATTTAAAATATTTGTTTTATGTGGTTTATAGATTATATTAAAAGATGAACCTCTATATAACAAATTTTCCATATAACAAATTTTTTTCCGGGATTTTGCGACTTCGTTATATAGAGTTTCGACTGCATATATATACTTACATATAACAAACACAATATTTGCTGTAAGCAGCCAGACGAGTCGGATGGGCCTAACATCCCCCAGACACACCTAAAGGGTCGCTATGCGTATGAGCGCAAGGTCAATTCGTCCGCTTGAGCGTGAAAGAGATATCTATGAGCATCATTCTTTCTCCTATTCTTACTGTCTATTCTCCCCTACTAGTAATGTGTGTGCGTCTTGGTGTTTCTCGGTGATCTTCAAACTGTGTTCACGGAACCCTGGGGTTCCACAAGTCACAATAAAAAAGTCGTGAAGAAATAAATATGTATGCAAAATGAATTCTCGTTCTCTATGAAGTTTGTATAGTTACAAGTATCTAAAGCTCATCCTATTCATTAAAACTGAAAAATTTATTTGCTTGTAATAAATTTATTTTGAACACTTTTTAAACTTTACTATAATAAAAGAATATTGTTACGTTTTATCTTTATATATATACTTAATACTAGATTATGAATATATATTTTTTTTTGTTTACTACCTCGGGTTTCACGAGATAATTTTATATTCGTTAATTAGCACAATGTCTTGCAAAACTAAATTTTTTTCTAATGGAAAGTATACCTTTTTTACATTTGTGGAAAACAACACTTATAATGAAGAAAAGGGAACAACATAGCAACAGAGTTGATGTTAAAATCTATATTTAAGCAAGAAAAGCTTCCATATTTTAGGCTCGCAAATTCATGCAAAATACACGGGATTTCTCACACAGCTATAAACATTTTAATGCCATTCAGAACATTGTGTTTAAGTGAAATGTATTTTTCAACGTAACTGGCTACAAAAACAAAGTATAAAAACAAATTAAACTCAGAATATATAACGCGATTGCATTTAATCTCTATAGACCTAGACTTAAAAAGTTTGTGCGAAAAAAAGCAAGCACATATCCCAGTTACTAAATATAATGCATGGATAAGTGACACTTGGATCACAAATTGATATTATTAATGAGTAAATTGTATTTAGAATTTTTTAATAATAAATACAATACTTTATTTAATAATAAAGCGTCTATATAACATTTCTTTCTGCTTTAAATATTATTTTAAGATATATGTTGTTGTTGTTTCTAATGCCACCTGTCTGACGTAGTCAGATCGAAGCCCACGAAATTCATCGTGGCAAGGGGCTAGAAGTACGCCTGTCGTTGGCCTTGAGCAACATACAGGTGACAGTACGATTTAGCTCGGTGAAATTCCCCGAAGGGACGATAGATGGCGACACCACCTATCTCCACCTCTACAATACTGTCTACTTTTAAAGGTCATAGGCGGGGCCTGCATAGGGGGTCCAGGACCTCAGAAAGTCTTAAGACGTTCCTAGTACATAAGTTAATTAAGATCTTTTGCACAATTTCTGTGTTGCAATCACAACAAACGAGAAATCACTTTCGACAATTAGGAGACTAAAAATATCTTTGAAATAACTTTGGGGAAGGCAGATTGAAAGGGTTTGGCATCACCAAGATATTGGAGTGCATCCGGAACATTTGTTAAATGTGACGTTGTTAGGCCTTCGCGTAAAATGATTGTACGTGTGTGCTTTTTCAAAACTGAAAATAATTTTTTATACCCAGACTCTTGTATCCATTCCTTATTCTAATTTGGCAAATCAGTGAGAGTGTCACGTATAAAAGTTTATCTGATTCCGACGCTTTTACCTATACCTTCCCTCTCCCCCCTCTCCTGGAAAAGAAGGTCTGCATACGTCAGTGCTGCCCAACTTTCTTATCGCTGCAGCTCAGTTAACGTTTGATAATTTTCCCGCGGCCCGCTAGGGGGAGGGGAGAGGACGTGGATTGTTTATATTTTAGATTGTTTTGACTTAATAGTTTTAATTTAATTGTATTTAAATATGCCTTCACTCAGCCTTTAATCCCTACTGTAGTGGATTGATAAATGAGTACCAAGCTTGCTTGGGGACTTAAACACTGGGGATCTCGCTTGAGACTGACCACCTGATCGGGACATCTGCTCAAGCTCCTCAGCGCCCAATAGTCACGTATACTCTGATGGGCACAGTAGCCATTGGCCCTCATGGGCTGTTGCGCCACTGAGTTTGAGTTTAAATATGCCTTCAGAATAAAATACAATTACACCAAAAATGAATATGAAGTTATTTGACTTGGAGTATAAAATGATTTCCCTGAAAAGTCACACAAACCCAAGAGAAATACACCATAGTAAATAAAATGGAAATAATTTATTGATCCGGGGTTTGAGGACAAATGGTAAACATCATTGCTGTTGCGCCCCTAGTCCATTGCGGGTAAATCCGATCCCGCTCTGAAGAAAACGTTTTTCCTTAGCTTGGATTTTTAAGAATGCTTTAAATTTTACAGATTCTTACTTATTAATTTTCTTTGTTCCACAAACACATAGCCATGATCTCACTGAAATTCGATAGGAAAAAATTACGCTGAAAAAAATAACAATTCATTTCCGGCATCGTTGTTGATTGATTGATTGAATATTAACGTCGCACTGTTCAGCTACACGAGGGCTTTTGGCGACGGATGTGAAAAGTGACGGATTTTTTAATACTTAAACTGTTCCAATAATAATTTGCAATTTTATTATTTTGATTCACTTCGCTTTCTTTTTACAAAGCGTGGAAATTTCGTCACAAGATTTCTTTCTCGATTTACTTAGAGAGTAAAGTAATTTTGCGAGCTGTTCTCTGAAATCTAGAAAAGTATGGATTGGAACGGAATATCACTTCAAGATCACATGAAAAAAAGACTCTAAATGCAGTACTTGGAAAACCTTTCAACGTAATGAAGCAGACGATGACGCAGACCGTTTTAAATGAAACACGATTTTTTTCAGGAGATATTAGATTTCGAAAAATATCAAAATATTTGTACCATCTATTCGTAATATTAATCAATAATAGTCATCAGTAGATGGAGGTTTAAGTAAACTTGATCTTATGTAATGGAATGGAAATAATGAAAATACAGAATCAAATCTCAAGTATTATAAATCTTTCTTTGTAGAAATTACGTTATAAGTTTCAAATGATGTATTGAAAAAACTATTTAATGTATTACTATTACGAGAGTGAGTCGAAAAATAAGTTTCCCCTGGCGACTGTGTTAGAATTGTGCATGAAAGTAGAAAAACAGAATGAGACATTAAAGATAAGACAATTTTTTTTCCCCCACATAAGTACCAAGTACATTGAGACATTTGTCATATCGCTTGATAAGCTTCAAAAAGCCCTCCAGGAAAAACTCTGGGTTTTGTATTTTCTGCCTATTGTTGATAAATATTTCTTTATTCGACTTGTAATCTTCACACTTCGTATAACTACATATTTTTAAGGAATATCTATAATGTACATCATAGATGTGAGAATATCTGAAATTATTTTCGTTTTAGAATTTTTTCAAATTCAGCACTCTATAGACTATTTGTAGTAAAATCTGCGATTCTATTGGTCTCAGAAGTCTCTTAATTGTTAGATAAATGACTCTAATCTTTTGATTTTTAAATGTTTAAAAATTTCCGACAAGCTTTTCTTTCTCTTTCTGTCTCTCTCTTTTTTTTTATACAGAGAACTAACTAACTGCTACACACTTCTGTTAAACGTTCATTCCACTGTGTTAAAAACCTGACTAATTTAGAATATGGGTGAAAGACAACAATTATTTGGAAAATTATTGCAGACGATCTCCAACAACGAAATTTAAAATCGTTTGCTGCATTTGAGTCACAGTAGATCTCAAATTTTTGTTTCACAACTCATGGCACGACTAGCTATAGTTGGGCCATCACAGTGCCCAGAATGACCAGACAGAATATACGATGGCACCAGGACCGTTTTTCTTCTTAGGCATGCTAGGCGTATGCCTAGGATGCAAAAGATTTGAGAGGTGCGAAAAAAAGAGAAAATTAAAATTACAACGAACGTACCACTGCCTATCGAGTCTTGATAGAAGCATTTCTGCCCTCAAGAGCAGTGACCCCCAACCCGTTACCGGTCCGCGGATCAATTGGCACCGGGTCACGCCAGGAACATTGAAGTAGTCCCATTTTATTTACTGGGGTGCATTTCTCTCGGGTTTGTGCGAATTTCCACAGAAATCATTTCATATTCCATGTTAAATCACTCTATATTCCTTTTTTGGTGTAACAGTATTTTATTTCAAATACAATTACCGTAAAATCCGGCGTATAACGCGCACCCTTAAGTTTCGATCTTATTTTTTTTTGTGTTCAAAGTGCGCGTTATATGCCAGATTTTACGGTACATTGAAATTATTATATAAGAACAATGTAAAATATAAAAAAATTAATGTCCTATCCTCAGCGGGTCGTGGTAAAATTATCCAACTTCAGCCGGTCCACGGTGGTGAAAAGGTTGGGGGACACTGCTCAAGAGAGTAAAGACTGAAATGAGATCTATTTTGGAAAAATAAAAGCTTAATAGTTTGATGTTGCTATGCACTCAAAATGATATTACAAAGGAAATTGATTACAATAATGTTATTAATGATTTTGCAATGATCAAAGCTCGAAGAAAACCTTTGTTGTACAGGTACCATAATGACTCAAGAAAGAATAAGGATGTCTAAAAGTAAAAGATTGTAAAGTGATAAGGGAGGAAAAAAAGATAATAATTAAAATGTTAATACACGTTCATAAAAAGCAATAATCTATACTCTATACCAGCGGTCGCCAAAGTTGTGGTCCACGAGAGAAAATTTCCCTGGTCCGCCGAAAAATGTGTGGAATATATTTGTTCATCACGTTAAGTTATGTTTTAAGATGTATTGAAACATAATTCAATTCATAACAATACGTGAAAAGTTATAAAAACGCTACTTCATAGAATAATGCCATTTCATAGAACAACGCCCCGGTAAATAAGTCATACCGCTGTAGCTGCATTGTTTCAGCTACAGATTTTGCCTCGTTTCACATTCTTTTTCCCCTCAGGGGGGCTCACCTTCTTTAGGTACAGGTGTCGCAATCCCGAGATGCCCTAGTGATCTTTTCCTTTTCCCAAGGGGTTTACTCTCTTTGGTGAAAACGTGTTTCACGACCCCGGGGTACCCTAGTGATCTTTCTCTATTTTCGGCCCTCTTTCTTGCCATTCAAATTTCCCTTTTATTCATTTCACGTCCAGACCACAGACAATTATTTCGAAATACATGTGTGTATAATATCTAATTGATTTGTTTTAATTAGATTTCTCATTATTCTCGTTTTTCACGTGTATTTTTAACATGGTTTTAATATTTTAACAAACGTGTGGCGTAGTGTAGCCAAATTTGGCTCTTGTACCAATAACCCCAAAAGTCACTCACTCACTTCACATTATTCTAATGTTTCACAGTCCTGTATGTCGCATATGTATATCAGTGGTCCGCGGTGGTCCTATTGGTGGTCCGTGGAATTGAAATTATGAATTTACTGGTCCGTGAAGTCAAAAAGTTTGGCAACCACTGCTCTATACTGTAATTGCAAACGATTTCATCAACTTACTATACTAATTTATAAAAGGGGTGGGTGGGTGATCCGTGATGCCGTAAGCCAGCGTTTCTCAAGTTGTGGGTCGCGTGATAACACTACGAGGGGGGCTAAGCATATTGAAAAGTCGAAAACAAAAAATTATTAATTTACTGAAAGATTTCAAACAAAACACATTCTGACATGATAAAAAATAAAATACATATTTACACTGATATAATGCACTTCTAAATATATCATTACTTCGCAATGAGAACTTTGTAATTAATTTAACAATACTAACAAGTTTAATAATTACCAGTGAGACCTCATGGGCTTGTCATATATAGAATTATATACATAAATTAACACTCATATTATTAATTTGTACGGTTTATAATTAATCCCTTAAATGCCATTAAAAATTACACGATTCGCTCGTCAATGCCACCATTTAACAGGTAAGCGAGCGTATGTGGTATATTGGGGAGGGGGGAGGGGAAAAAATAAGTTGAAATAAGTTATTTCTTCACATACACTCTCAAGGTCTTTTTATTGCACTTCAAAGCCTTAGGAATAATTTTATGAATAGCAGTTTACTGAAAAAATCGTACTTCGGAAAGACGCATATATACGTCCAGGACAATGGGCTCAATTCATGTGATTTTAGCCAATCAATGCAAAAACTCATGTGACGTCTTAGTCACACGATAAAAATTATCTTGTTTTTCCAGCTAATCAGTTGACGAGCTTCGGTGTTGCCAAGTTTTGCTCTTTGCAAAAACTTTCTCTTAAAAAGTACACATGTATACAAAATGCATTTATTTAAAAGTATAAACATAAAATACGATTTTTTATTTAATTATAAAAAATATTTTTGAAGAATTTTTTTTTTCCTAACACATTTAAACATCTTTAACCCAAACATGAAATTTTATCTAAGTTTTACTATATTATTATTAAATTCTATAGATTGTTATTGTATTGAAAAGGGGAGTCGCGCGATGAAAATCTTGATTGAATATATATATATATATATATTGGATCGTAAATATTGAAAGTTTGAGAAGCACTGCCATAAAGTAAGAAAGGAACAAGAGCCAAATCATGCCAATCTCCTTTCTTTACGTCAGTTCAGTTCAGTGAAAACACTGAAAAAGTGAAGACTTGGCTAACGCCTTATGCTCCAATGAAATTTTGATCAGTTTCTAATCCAAGTTATAACACACAGTTCGTGATTGCAGTCTATCAGTAATTTGAATTATCGCGTTGTGCTTCAACTGAGATCGATGAAAGTAGAGTATAGATTAACTGGAATTTTAGAATCTATTGGATGATGTCAGAAATTTTTCAACTTTTTGAACATGCTCTATTGTTTTACATTTCGCTATTGAGGAATAAGACCATTCTCCGTGGTTGGAGATAAAATTTTTCAAAATTTCACGCTGCGATTTGTATTTGATACAGTTTAATATAAAATGTTCACTAGTTTCTGGTACTTTACAATCTGCACACAAAGGAGAATCTGTTAGTTTAAAAAGGAAATATATATCATTTAATGGTAATTTTTTAGCTCGCAACTTATTGATTAAAACTTCTGTATTTCTATTTTTTGCTGCCTGTCTGTTCCATTTTTGAAGATGAGAAATATAAAAAAAAAAATTATGTCTCTTGCTCTTTTTCCATATTTCTTCACTTTTGATTTTGTGTTGTTTTTTAAAATATGTATGTAGATCTTCATAAGTTATCCAAGAAATAATATTCCACGGCTCTGGAGAGGCTTTAGCTAATTTATCAACTTCTTCATTAATCCCTATTCCCTTGTGAGCTGGTACCCAAATGAATGTAATTGATTGAGCTATTTGGAGGCACTGATGTAAAGTTGAACTTAAATTTAATATTATCGTATTGGATTTTCTATTAATATTTTGGATGCTTTTTAGGACTGATAAGCTGTCCGTCAAGATGATATAGTTTTCTGTTTCAGAAACCCAATTTTTAACGCAGTCCATATGGCTATAGCTTCAGCTGTGAATATTGAAATCATTTCTTTCAGTATGAAATTTTGTCGAATTTTTTTCTTAGGGATCAAAATTCCTATTGATGTTTGATTAGTATTTTTTGAACCATCGGTTGCTATTATGATATTGTTATTAAATTTTGGCTGAATGTAATCATTAAACATATTTTGTACTATGTCATCTGGAAGATCCTTGTTTTGAAATGGTAGTTCATGAGTATAGATGTTTATTTTGCGATTATCGTAGATTGGGGGAGGAGGGATCCATTGAAGAATATCTACTTTAGAGATGCATAATTCTTGGAGCAGGTTGATCGTCTTTTGAAAAATACTGATCTCTTTTTCTCTATATTTATAAAAAATACTATTTATATTCCAAAATAACCTTGCGTTCGGTGACCAGTCTTTTAATGCTATTTGCTTGGTTATAAATTTTTGGCAAAGAAAATTATGGCGAGTATTAATACTTCCATTCATAGACTCTGCTCTTAATAAATCCAACGGGGTATTTCTTGGGAGACCTAGGGCTAAACGTAAGGCAGCATTGTAAATCGGTTCTAGTTTCTGTCTGTTGCTATTGCTAGAAAAGGAAAATAGTTGACTTCCATAGTCAAAGATAGAACGGATTGTGGCATTAATAATATTTAAAAGATGATCAGATCTTGTTCCTATTTTCGGAGAAGATAAGGCTTTAATGGCATTTAAATATTTAAATCCTTTTTGACGTAGGTAATTAATGTGATTTTTCCAGGTGATATTGGGGTCTATTGATTGATTGATTGAATATTAACTCGCACTGTTCAGGATATTGGGGTCGAAGATGATACCCGGGATTTTCAGACTCTTCACTTCGGGAATAGGTTTGTCGCATATTTTAAGTAATGGAGGTATTGTGCTTCTTTTTCTGGAAAAGTTGATTAGACTGCTTTTTCTGGAGAGGTGGATAATTTCCATTTTTTACACCAGACTGAAATTTTATTTAAAGATTCTTGCATTTCGCCTATTGTTTTATTCCAATTTGTACCACTATTATATAAAAATATGTCGTCAGCATAAACCAGAAGATGGCTGTCGTGTTGAATTTCAGAAATATCTGACATATAAATCATAAAAAGGAAAGGACTTAAGATACAACCCTGGGGTACACCATAATTGTTTGTAACGGTTTTTGAAAAAATGTTTCTCCATTTGATTTGAATTGTTCTCTGATGTAAGAAGTTTTGAATCCATCGTAGTAATCTACCAGAGTATCCAACTTTGTTTAGTTTAGAAATAAGGCCATTTGGCCACACTGAGTCATATGCTGCTTTAATATCCAACGCTACCAAAATAAAATATTCTTTGCGTTCTCTAGCCAGTATGATGTCATGTTGTAATTGAAGTAATGTATTAATGCTGCTTCTGTGAAGGTAAAAACCATGATGATTAACATGAAAAATTTTGTTTTGAAAACTGAAATCCAACATTCTATGTAGAATCATTCTTTCTAATAATTTGGCAACTACTGAGGTAAGAGAAATAGGACTGTATGACGAAACTTCCTTGGGATTTTTGTGAGGTTTTATGAAAGGTAGGATAATTGCGTTAGTCCAGTCTTTAGGAATTTGACTTGAAGACCAACTGTCATTAAATGATTTCAGAAGGAGATTTATTGCTTTGATGGGGAGATGGTTTATTGATTGGAGAGAAATTTTATCATGCCCTGGACTGCTGTTCTTTTGATGAGATATTGCTATTTCTAATTCTTTTAAAGAAAAAGTTTTATTAATATCCTGGCTATTGTCCGGAATAGAAATATTTGGAATATTATCGTTGTTTTGTTTTGCGTAATATTGTAAAAAACAGTTTGCTTGGGATTGTTCGTTTGTTAATATGGTTCCGTTATTTTCAATAATATTAAAGGAAGAATAGTTAGGATTTGTTCTATTTTTGATTATTCGGATTATTTTAAAAAGAACTTTAGGAGAAGATATTTTTTCGCATGTCTTGTGCCAAAAATTTTCTTTACAGGCTTTGATTGTTCGCTTAAGTTTTGCGCTTACTTCTTTATATTTTATCCAGTCTTCTTTTTAAAGTTTTTCCTTGCTTTATTAAGGAGTTTTCTTTTTTTTTTTGGCTCTTAAATGCCCGCATGCTGCTGTCCACCATGGAGCTCTTGAACTGATCTGTTTTTTTTTTTTGGTTTCTTGAGATAAGATTTGAGCTTTTTTAATTTCTTTTATAATATCTATATTTATGTTTTCATTTAAATTTACATTTTGTTGAATAATATTGATAAATTTGTTCCAATTTGTTTTTGTTTACAATTATTAGTTACTGAGCTGTTTGCTCTTTGTAATTAATAATTATAGGGAAGTGGTCACTTCCAAAATTATCGGTATTTGTGGACCAGGATAAATCATAATTTAAATCTATAGATGCTAAAGAAAGATCTATAGATGTAAAAATTCCCGATGAATGGAGATAAGTTGGACTTTTATCGTTTAATAATATTAAGTCACATTTTCAATGATCCAGTCAAAAATCTTTTTTCCAGAAGCACTGGAATTTTTTGATCCCCATATCTCATGAGATGCGTTGAAATCTCCCAATATCAAACTGTGATTATCAATATATGATGCTATTTTAGATAAATTGATGTCTTTAAAGTTACCCCGTGGGTTGTGTATATTAAAAATTGTGATAGGAACTAAATCTATTTGAACTCTGACTATTAAAATTTCTAAGTCTTCACTAATTTCTGAGAATATTTTTTTATTGCGCTAATATCTTTATTTAAAACTATCATTAACCCTCCTCCTCTTTTGATTTCTCTATCAATTCTGAATATATTCTTATTGGGAATTGTGAAAATATCATTTGGATGTAACCAGGTTTCTTGAATTATTAAAATACTTGCTTTTTGAAAGATAGGAGCGAAAAGAATATCAGGCCTCTTGTTTTTTAATTCCACGTGCATTCCATTGGATTATGTTCATGATTTAAAACGGAAAAAAAGGTGCGATACTACGAATTAGTTTAAAAATTCGAAAAAAGAAAGATTAATATTGAGTTTTTAGCGAGAATATAAGAAAATTTGATTATTTATTTATGTTCCTTTATTTTTTCTACTACATTATCTAATGTGGTTCCTCTCTGTTCTGATATTTTCTTGAATTTTTTAGCCTTTTCATTCTGTGTGTTTTCTACTTATTAGACAATCATCATCTTTTTGAATTGTTTTATATTGGATGCAACTTTTTTTAGGGTGGATTCCATGGTATTCATTAGGGAAGAAAATCTTAAATTTATTTGTGCGACCACGGTATTCAGTTCTGACGTGAAGCGTTGTACTATTTGTTCTAATTTCTTTTCGAATACGTTATTGTTTTCTTCAAATTTCATCTCTAATTTTGCAAACTTTTTTTCAAGATTTTCTATCTTCTCTGTTTGATCATTATATGTTTTGGCCGAGTATGATGTTTTTTTTTCCCTTTGGAATTTTTCAACTGCTTCGTTTCTCGAGATTTGTTGTTGTACTTTAATTTTTAAGATTTCAATTTCTTCTTGATATCTTTTGCAATCTTTATCATTAGCTTCATGCCCCTCTCCACAAGAGCTGCATTTTTTTATTTTTATTTCTTTGCATTCGTTTTCAGAGTGGTTCAGTGAACAAATTCGGCATTTTATTGCGCTTCTACAAAATTTTTGAATGTGTCCAAATTTCCAGCAGTTTGTGCATTGCCTAGGTTTTTCATAGTAAAGAGTAGTTTTAATCACATTTCAAATCCAATAGGAACTCTTTCGAGAATACTGCATCCAATTTGGGTAACTTTAACTGTTTTGATCGGTTTAAATCCAGGTTCTGTTTTTTTTGGTAAAGCGTTGGATATCAAAAATTGCGTAATTGTAATTTTCCAAGTCTGATTTTATGTCGTCGATTGTATATTCTGTGTATATTCCCTGCAATATATAACTAGCCATGGTTAGGCCAGTAAAGGACAATCTTGTACTTATTTTTACACCATTAATTTCCTTAATTTTTAAAGCTTCTTTGGCGGTCTCGCAATTATTTGTTTTAATTATGATCTCACCGTTTCTTGTTTTGCTTATACGTAGAATATTTTTTTTAATTGTGAACTCTTTCATTATACTTTCTTTTAGTTTAAGTGGATTACCATTCTGAAAACCATTTTCTGATTTTAAGAAAATTGTAATATTTGGACACGTGTTTAAATTTTGTCTTTCCGCAAACTTGGTCAATAATTCTATATCTGTGAGATTACACCTATATTTATTGAATGAAAAATTTGAATTTCCATGTTCACAACTTCAATATTATTATTTGGGTGAGGGTAGTCACCCATTTTGTCTTCCCTACTCCAACACTCAAAATTGTATAAATACACTATCTTGTGTAAATAATTAAATTAAAAGCTCTTATCCGAAAATAGAATAAAAATTATATGAACTAAATTTCAATACAAAATAAAAATTCAAAACGATCTCACCCGCTCGAATCCACTTGAAAAGTCAAAACTATCCAATATTTTTAGCACACCTTCACCGGCAAAAGAAATCACAGTTTCTCTTCTTTACGTCTGCCGGTTCAGGACACAGCATGTCCATAGGTTGTGGATAATAGAGACTCTCTCTCCAAAGAGCAAAAACAAAACAAAACAAAAAAGGGAAAAGAGTAAGATGAGTTAAAGGAAAATCTCTCCCGAATCAAAATGGGCAAGGTAAGAACTGAAGGAGGATAGTGCTCTGGAAATAGTGGGGGGTGGAAGCGTCACAATTTGAAGTGCATAGGGAGCCGGGAAGTTTAAGGGCCGGATTGGACCTGTCACCACGTTGTGCCACACTCGTAAGTGTCGAGTTTCATTAGACAAACGGAAGCATGACTCGTCTAATAACATTACTCTGTGATATCCCATAGTACACGTCGGTCTAGCCAGGCACTATTGCTAATGCAGTTATCTATGCTGATATGTCACAACCAGTCTTTTTACTGACGCCATAAGTGCAAGCTACTTTCAACCAATTGACGGATAATAGACTCTGGTCGGTATTGGAGTATCAATGCTGCCCTGTGCATATTACAAAATGGGGGCAGAAGTAGCTTCTCGGTGGATGTGTTGAAAGACGTGCGCTGATGTCGCTCTGGCCACCCTCAAACTTGCCATAGTTCTTTGTGCCAACCATCTTCACCACAAGCGATTTCACCGTAGACGCGTTTCTATAGGTGTTAGCTGAGATTTCATATATGCAGGGATGTCTTAAAGCATGGGCCTACTCGGCCCAGGGCCTCGGCTGCAATGGGAGTCTCGTCTCGTTCTCGATTCAGCCTTAAGGTCATAATTCGAATAATTTCAAAGGTCAAATGTTATTTCCGTTTGTATTCTCCGAAAAACTTGGAATTTCAGACAATATATCAACTGGCTACCTGTGATGACCGTCTTCCACGTACAATTCTAGACCTACCACCATACATAATCATTACCACTGGCGTAGCTAGTCCTAAGGGGGCCTTGTATCAAAACTTTTTCTTGGGGGCTCCTTTGAGGACACCTTTTAAATTTCACGATGTTTTGCTTACATATGCTGGGAATCCTGTAACTTGAGGGCCCGGTATCATTGATACGGTGGTAGCTACGCCTCTGGTCATTACTCATTCAGTCAACAGGCGGCAGTCGATCGAGCTGGTATGAGCGATTGTAAATCATGCACATTTATTTGTTTTGGGTTTTGTTTGTACGACTATTTGATAATGTATGCTATGTACTGTTTACTTTTAAGGGTCATAGATGGGGCCTACATTTGTGTTGGGGCCCAGGGTCTCAAGACGTCCCTGCATATATATGGACCAATCTGCCCTTCTCAATCCGATCGCAATGCCTGGCCGCAGTAGTCAAATGGTCATGATAATGAACTCATGACCGGCTTTGTCGAATCACGGGTTCGAAACTTTGTGCCATAGAAGACCCGCCGTACAGATGCACCTTAAATCTGTTGAAACTCAAAGTCCTCCCGTTGGCGTGGTAGTAAGAAGAGGGGGTGTCAGCTCAGATATCGTTCTTGTCACTTGACCATGGTTCAAAATTACGAAGTCCGTCGCCAATAATTCTCGTGTTTCTCCATAGTGTGATGCTTATTAAAATTCCGATCACCATGCCCTCATAAAACCGTCTATCTGCTCCGTTGGCGTCGGTTTGGTATTCTCTGCTATTACACGCGTTCCTTTGAGACAAGGAAAACAATTTCCGCAATGATTTATCCGGCAGAAAAATCGGCATGGATGTAACATTTTCTGAAGGTTCCTAACTTTATATCCTACTCAGAGCTGAACATTCCACATCGTTTGCATTACTCGTTGAAGTGCGCGTACCCATACATTTCCATAAGTTTTTGGTCAGGCGAAAGAAGCGTTTCCCCAGGCCCACACGTTCCGAAAGTATACGCACGCACGGGACCGGGCGAATTTCCCTGCTATATGTAAGCCTAATACTGGGCAAAAGCGTTTCTTACGCTGTGACCCGATTCATCTAATTTTCGTTTCGTAAGCCTAATTTCATTTAAAAATGTATATAAAATCTTTAATGCTATCAAATAGCTGAATCTATAGTACAAAAGGTTTCGCTATATTTAAAAAAAATTGCAAATTTTAAAGAAAATGTTTTATTTAAAAAAAAATTTACTCTTTTCGCTTTGATGATTAAAATAAAATAGACAAATTTACAAAATAGTATCTAGCAAATCCCAAACGATAAATTTACTCTCACTTGTGGCTTGAACTGATTCAAATATTTTAAATAACTGCTTATACAGTGGGCCACAAAAAATGATCGTACACTTACAGTTTCTTATAAAATTTCATGTTTTCGACTAATAAAAATTAATATTTGTAATTGTAATTTTTTGTAATATCTGCGACTTGTTCTTAATGGAATGACATACTCAATTTTTAAAAAATATTATAACTATTTTTTAAAAAAATTAATAATCACAACAAGTTACTAAAAAATTACGCCACAAAAGTCTTCGCACACTTAACAAAAATCTCAACTTAGCTTTAAATATTATATTTCTTTCTTTAGTACTTAGTAGGATATCTTTTAGTGTCCACAACAACTTTTAAGCGTCTTGGTATAGATTTAATCAGTTTTTTGTAATTTCTGCATCGATTTTCCTCCATTCTTCTGTGATTACTGTTTTTACTTCACATTTTGTGTTTATTTGTCATGTTTTCTTTTTGTTTTTACATCAAAGTCTCACCAAATATGTTCTACTGGGCTAAATAAAGTGATTGAGGAGGTGTTTCATAATTTGGGGACAGTTATAGAGACACCAGTGGCGTACATTGAGAGCAATACGCTTGGCGTCATTATCCTGCTAAAAAATGAACTCGTTTCCAATATCCAAATTTTGGGCGGATAATTTAAAATTTCTCTTTAAAATATTTAAAGAGAGCTCATGATTCACAATATCAACAAAAAATACCAAATTACCTAATTCTGTGGCCGATTTACACCCCCACGCAAGAACACTTCCACCTCCATAGTTTATTGATCCAACTAGATTCTTGGGATTAAGTTTCTGAAAATTCAAAATTGACAGCAAATTGATTGGGATGGCAGATAATTCAATATTTTTTGTTCCGATGGGCTTATAATAGCTTGTTAATGAAAAAATAAGGAGTATAATCCCATGAATTTATGTGGAACAAGAACTCCTCCACCTCCATGCTTCACCATTGAAGTGAAGGTGTTCTGGCGTGGGGGGTGTAAATTGGTTCTGAGAATTAGGTAATTTGGTATTTTTTGATGGTATTGTGAATCATAACCTTTATTTAAATATTTTAAAGAGAAATTTTAAATTATCCGCCAGAAATTTCAATATTTGAGACGACTTCATTTTTTAACAGGGTAATGACGCCAAGCGCACTGCTCTCAATGTACGCCACTGGTGCCTTTAACTGTCCCCAAATTATGAAAACACCTCCTCAATCACTTTATTTAGCCCAGTAGAACATATATGGTGAGAGTTTGATGTAAAAAAAAAAGAAAACATGACAAACACAAAATTTAAAGTAAAAACAATAATAACAGGAGAATGGAGGAAAATCGATGCAGAAATACAAAAAACTGATTAAATCTATACCAAGACGCTTAAAAGTTGTTGTCGACACTAAAATATATCGTACTAAATTAAGAAATACAATAAAGCTATGTGTTGAGATTTTTATTAAGTGCACGAAGACTTATGGCGTAATTTTTTAGTAGTTTTTTGATTATTACTTTTTAAAAATAACAGTTATACTATTTTTTAAAAATTGATTATGTCATTCCATTAAACACAAATTGCAGATATCATAAAAAAATTATAATTACAATATATTAGTTTTTATTAGTCGAAAACATTCAATGTTATAAGAAATTGCAAGTGTACGAACACTTTTGTGGCCCACTGTATGTATACTAGCTGCATGGCCCGGCGTTGCACGGTCTATCTCTACTTTTATATATATAAATTTTCCCTTTCCTTCACAAAATCAGCACTTCTAATACTCATTTGCAAAATGACTTCCACTCCCCCTCCACCGCTTAGCCCGGCGTTGCTCAGGCTTTCTCTTTTTCTCATGACACCAGCATTTCTGTGTATGTGTTTGTACGTGCACAATGTGAGTGATTTCTAAAATTATGTCAAAAAATTTCCCTTTTCCGAAATTTGTTCCATTCGAGTTATTTTTCATTTAAGACAGGTTTCTTTCTTCTCCAAATATATCGTAATTGTAATTTTCTTATGCTATCTGCAACTTGTTCTTAATGGAATGACATTAATTTTTTAAAAATAGTATAACTATTTTTTAAAAAAAATTATCAAAATGCTACTAAAAAAATTACGCTTCAAAAGTCTTCGTACACTTAACAAAAATCTCAACTCAGCTTTAAATATTGTATTTCTTTCTTAATTTAGTACTTAGTAGGATATCTTTTAGTGTCCACAACAACTTTTAAGCGTCTTGGTATAGATTTAATCAGTTTTTTGTAATTGTTACATCGATTTTCCTCCATTCTTCTCTGATTACTGTTTTTACTTCACATTATGCGTTTATATGTCGTGTTTTCTTTTTTTTTACATCAAAATCTCACCAAATATGTTCTACTGGGCTAAATAAAGTGATTGAGGAGGTGTTTTCATAATTTAGGGACAGTTAAAGGCACCAGCGGCGTACATTGAGAGCAGTGCGCTTGTCGTCATTATCCTGTTGAAAAATGAAGTCGTTTCCTATATCCAAATTTTGGGCGGATAATTTAAAATTTCTCTTTAAAATATTTAAATAGAGCTCGTGATTCACAATGTAATCAAAAAATACCAAATTACCTAATTCTGTGGCTGATTTACACCCCCACGCAAGAACACTTCTACCTCCATGTTTTATTGATCCAACTAGTTTCTTGGAATCAAGTTTCAGAAAATTCAAAATTGACAGCAAATTGATTGGGATGGCAGACAATTCAACATTTTGAGTCCTGATGGGCCTATAATAGCTTGTAAATGAAAAATAAGGAGTTTAATCCCATGAATTTATGTGGAACAAGAACTCCTTCACTTCCATACTCCAGCATGGAAGTGATCATGTTCAGACAGGTTAATGTTGCATTTTCTATGTTACGTAGTGTATATTTCAGATGCTGAATGGATTGACATTTAAATATTTTAAAGCTGTACTTAGAGTATGATTTTATGACTTTGTGTTTAAAGAAAGAATAGAAGCAAATTATAACAAATCTTACAAAATAAAACTATGCACAGCTATTTTCCTGAAAAGTATTAAATCTCGTAAATGACGAATCATGCAAAAAAAAATAATAATTAATAGATTTTTTATCCAATACCTCTGCATCTAAGCTATGCCAAATTTTTTATTTACAAAATTACATTACAGTAGGTGAAAGAAACAGCATAACTATGTGAATGACGAGAGAGTCTAAATTTTTTCCGAATAAAACATTCTAATTTTTCTACATTATACATATAAGCAAAACTTTGATTTGTTTCAGCAGCCTTACATATTCTACTTTTCGTACCGAAAACACAGTTGCTAGTGAAAGTATTTTTCAAACTCAAAGCTTGCTCATGCATTTCTCCCTCCTCAAAACAAACGAAAGTCAGTTAGCTCATTCTACAATTACACTTAGCTAAATCGATAACAAGAGAAGCTGACAATGACGGAAAAAATTCTTCTCTCACAATAAAAAGATATTCGAGTACAAACATAGTCAATGGTATTTGGGTAAAAGTGAAGTGAAGGTGCCAATCAAGAAATAACAGAAAATATTTTTAACCAATTTTCACTGTTTTTAACATATATAACTTATTTATAATCTAGTTTTGTGTTCACTTTTCTCTTCTTTTCTATTAACTACAAGAAAATAATTCCTTCGTTCAAATGTCTTTTAATGCACTTTTTTATACTTAAAACCACTGGCATAGATAATTTTGAGTGGACCCTGTATCAAAATTCCTTAGGGGCCCTTTTTTGGAAAATGAACAGAAATGATTTATTCATAAAACTTATTTGAAAGTGTCAAAATGTTACATATGTTGGGGCCCTGCATCATTGATACATTAGTAACTACGCACCTCCTAAAACAGTCATTTGGAGTACGTACATATTGGTTGTTAAACTTAATCTGTAGTCACTACTGCTACGAATAATACTGCTGATGTTTTTGAGAATAATTATAGAAGTATAATTTTATAAAATGTATTGCATCTTTTATGATATTAAACCTGTCGAAAAAATATTTTTAATTTGGAAAGTTTAAAAGTCTTTCCAGAATTTTTAAACACTGCGACGGAAAAAAAACATCAAGCAATGGGAGATCTGTTGCATTTACACAATAAAAGATTTTTATTTTAAAGAAAAATGAAAATATTTCTACTTTTTGTATTTTGGTATGTCATTCATACAACAGATATGATCAAACTCACACACATATATGTGTACTTATATAAAATTTAATTATTCTTTAATATATAGTTTTACATGCATTGTTTTAAATTGTTCAAAAAATATTTTCATAAAACTATGTGTTCATCACATTTAAAAATTTAAAACAATATTTAAGATATGAGAGGAAGTAAAATTATACAAACTGACATACATTTGTAACAAAAAAAATATGTCTCTTAAATTAAAAAATTTCAAAATACCAAGTTAAATAAATTTTGTTTATTTAAGTAAAATATTGCTATGCTTTAAAATAAAGCTAACAAGTGTAAAATTGAAAATTTACACAAGAGTTTGTTAATGTATCCATGAGAGAAAATGAAGCTCTTCGGACAATATTTTGAGAAATAACTACAAGGCATGCACTAAGAATATTTTTATTACAAAATGTCCATATACATTCGCACATACACACAAAAGGAAAAAAATATACAACAGCCAACTCATAATTGTGCACCCTACATGGGGAAAACTTTTCTAATCATACACTGAAATCTATCACTATACGAAACAGTAAAAATATGTACAATTCACTTATACAGAATTAAAATTACATTTCACGCACATCAGCATGCAAAAGACTCACGACTTTTAAGTTACACAATATGCATTTTTGGGTGTGATAACACAATAACAATAAAAAGGGGAAAAACAAAAAAAAGAATGAGGATGAAATACAAGTAATATCACACTTAAAAACCGAAAATGAGTGTTTGCAATAACAAAATACAATGATTTCTTCCTTTTCCTTTCATTTTCAAGTTTGCGGATATTCTTTTTTTATGATGGGGTGCAATAAAATAAGTGCTATTACAGTGATAAAACTTGAAAATTACACAAGACATTGTACTTTTATGTTTTTTAATATTGTAAATAATTTTTTTGATAAGTTCCTTACTAAATTTTGTATTTTTTCTATACATGCTAGAAGATATTTACAAATACAAGTAAATGTATTTCAATATTTATTGACTTCAATAATTGTCACACAAATCGTTATTTATCAGACTTTATATTATAACAAGGGGAGAGACAAAAGTGAATTTAGGCTTCACTAGAAAATAGCTAAATATTGCTTCTTTAAAGGAATGATGTTATTCAAAAACTGGAATACATATCTTAAAAATGCAGTAATTTTCATATGAAAATTTTATTATAACTAAAAAATACATGAAACTGATACTGATGGGATATTATACTAAAAATATCTTTTAATTTTACATAAAACTTTAAACCTGCACTAAAACTAAAAAAAATTTTGGTCTTTTAAAAATACTTTTTTTATATATTCTATATTTTCTTCATTTACATGTATGAAGATACATGTCTTTAAGTGCTTGAAATTGAACTGGAAATTAAATGTAAAAAATTAGCATTTTTAAAGCAATATAAAAATAATTTATGCAAGTTATTTATTTTTCTAATTTATACAGTTAATGCTACAATACACACATAATTGTAATTTCCATATTTTCAAATGAAATTAGTTAGATTTTGGATTTAAACAACACATACTAAATTAATTAATCTCGAGCTCGTGGAAAAATTATAAAGTTTTAATTTGGAAAAATCCAAAAAATATCACAATTTAACAACATTTGAATTTGATCTAAACTCTTTTTGACCAGACAAGTGATATTTGCAACTGACTGAAAAGCTCAACAGTCTGGTTTTTTAGAAGAAAAAAATATACTTATATGCAGAATTTAAATCCAAAAGTAGAATCAACTTTAATTTTAATATAGAGGAAGAAAGTGTTCTAGTCAAATCTTAGTAAAGTCAAAACAAAAACCCAAGCCTATTTATTGGTTAAATATCTTCTAAAAATTAAATCCTGCATCAAGACTGAAGCAGTCAAGAACACTTCAATTCGAATCATCTCTTCATATAAAAGTATAAACCCATAAAATTAATTCCATCTTAACTTTTTCTGATCTAATATTTATCAATAAAAAAAAAGACTTTTTGTTAGCAAAGTCATTTTTTTTATAAATTGAGTGTTACCAAAAAGAGGGGAAAAGTAACTCTACCTCTTCTTTTTGGCAATCTCAAAACATTTTATTAAACATTACTTTTATTGCTATCTTTGCCTGTGAATTTCTTAATGCCTCATAGAAATATGATCACATATGTACATTCATTATAATATTTACAAGAGTCAAGCTTAGGCATTTGACTACAGAAACAAAACACTCTCCATGATTCATATTAAAAATTACATTGCTGCAGTATAGGAAAGCCTTCCAAAAGTAAGGGGCATTCCCGATTGCTTGGCCCAGAAGAAAGAGTATTATGAGGTACAATTCAACCACAGGTAAAGCGAATTCTTCTTTGTTACACTGCAAAAATAAAAATTAATTTGATACAGAAAAAATGTGCAATTACTTTTAATCATTCCATACACATATTTTTAAAAAATCTTAGTTAAATACTATTCTTAAATAATATATAAAATTCTTTTTTAAAAAATATTTTACTCCATTTTATTTTTTGTTACGTGACATTGAAACAAATTAATCATGTTGAGTTTTAAAAAATCAACTTTAATTGTGGTTAAAAGGTAGACATGAAACTATATATATATTTGTATATATATACATACATGCATACATATAGCAGGGCATTTTAAGAATGTAAAATACTCTCAAATGAAAATTTACTAATAAGATCTTGTAGCCCTCTGAATTTTTTTTTCAATCCTATTTACGAAAAAATTAAAATAAAAATATAAGTCTTGAAATAAAATATTCTATTAAAATGAACATTTGAAAACATTATTACTGGTACTGAGAATTAACATTCCAAACTTGGGGAAGCACTTTGTATATTTCAAATACATATAAAAATATGTCTACTCAAATGACAAATACAAGTATATATCTACCAATGCAATGAACAATTGACTTCAGAAAAAGCAAATACAATATTCCATGAAAATTATGGTTATCACTGTATCCATGATGTGAAACATTAAGCTAAATAACATTAAGAACACATTTGACTATATATATATATTCAAAACAAGCAGTTGAATACATTTTGAATCAATAAAACTACATCACAAAATCGATAACAAAGTGACAATACACTATCTAAATACAACCATATAATAATTACATTTTATTCCTTGTAGTCAATTCAAAAGGGGTCAAAAGCGAGGTTTTTGTATTTAACTATGAGAATGAACTGAGAAAAAAAATAATCTCACACCTATGATCATACACTAGCATTCATCACAGCATACCAAAAATAAATAATTTTTCTTACTGTCATTCAAATAAATAAACTATGTACAGAACAAATCATTGAGGAATGATAGACAAGAGTTCACATTCAGCCAATACATTGCAGTATTTTTCATAACATGAAATTGTCAAAGTTCTTTTAAATGAATGCTTTAGCAGTTAAGTTTTTCAAAAGGTATATATTTATGTACATTATTTGCTTTCATACTAACTATATACCAGAGAATAAAAGCAAAAGTTTCATTAAAAAAGAATAAAATATTTCTTTGGTTTTTATTTTAACGTTAAATATTAAGAATAGTAATAACCATCTGAATTTAAAACGTAGAGTTATTTTGTTCAACATTTCACAAAAACAGAGATCATTAAAATTTTCAGAAACAAAATTAATCAATGATGATGTTTATGTTAAAAATAGCTTGAAAAATACAATATACATCTGACACTGATTAAAAATCAAACACAGCTATAGCATTGAATAACAAAACTTGAGTTCTTTTAATCAGATATGCTAGATCAAAATAAAATAAATTCTTTAGTAAAACAAGAAAATTATCTAAAATATAAAACTTTAAAAAAAGTATTTTATAGAACAAATCTCTGTTTCATGATATAACAATCACCATAATTGTTTGAAAATTTAACTTCAAAATGTTAAAAAGTACAATATAACTTTTAAAAAAGAACTTGATACCTCAGAATTTTATATGTTTCATGGTGAGAAAAAATTTATTATACTACAGTACTCACACACAGTATTACTTTTAAAAAACCCTTTTAACTTGATTGGAAATATATGCAATTATTAAGTAAAATTGCCAGAAAGGAATTAGGACTCTTAATTTTTCTGTTAAATAATAGTTATCAAATATCAAGTTTTGTCACTCCATGCTATCAAACAGAACTAGGTAAATTGAGATAAAAAAATTTTCACAATTTTTCAAAATTAAAGAAAAAAGATTCATACAAAAATACAATATTTAAACACACAAAACCTGATCTGAAGACTAGACTTCCAATAAGATCCTCTCATACAGCTTCAGAACATGCACTAAATATGTCCCCAATTCTCCTTTGTAAGGAACACTTTTCCAGCAAATTACAACTTGCTTTAGTGGGGCACAAAATGTACATTCTATAAGAAATTTCTAAGCAAGACAAGCACGTTATTAAAAAAAAAAAATGCAAGCAATTCAATTTTTTAAAAAAATTTCTAAAATAAAATTATTTTATTTTTTCCAAGAAAAAAAGTGTATTGCATTTCAAATAGCAGCTCAGATTAGAAATTGTGGTTCAAAGATTCAAAGTATATGGAGAGTATCAGGAGTACATAATTCCTATGTATCAACACTAAAATCTATTTCTTCCTTTTAATTTTGTGTGTTTGTTTATTGATAATTATTGTTTTTTATTTAAAAAAATGGGGAATATAATCGAGTATTTAGAGAACTTTTCCCACAGCTTTTTGGAAAAATAAGTTCATTTCCTTCTTCAGGTCGTATGGTAAGCATAACCGGAAGAGTTGCCAGAAAGAATCATGAGTCTTTTCTCTACAGCAACTAGATCTAAAGAGAAAAGGAAAATAATTATGAATATGCTTGCATAGTTCAGAATAATACAAAATATGTAATTCTATCAAGTTGTGTTGCAAATATAGTATACTTTCAGGAAATACAGTAGAGTTCCAAAAAATTGGCCCTTGATAACTCAGCAATCCCGATAATTTGCCCCCCGCAGACCTGTCCAAGGTACCGCACTCCTTAGTCTGGTACCACACTTCTACTCCTCCACCATGAGTTTATTGAACACGATGATACAGAAAATGTTAACTTACTCAACCTCCTGAAAAGAGTTCTTGGATGTTCAGAAGCAAATGAAAATGATGAACAGTGGTTTCAGAATGATACTGAGCAAGACATTGTCCAATGCAGAAATTATTGCTGCTGTCATAGTTAATGAAAAAATGCCGGAAATTAATAAAAACATCAACAATGAGAACATTCTACAAACTCCTAAAATATTACATAGTGAGGGACTAAAAGCTCTCAAGACCTCTTTTCAGCATTTTGAACAAGATGTGCTGGTATTGGACTTACTGTTCCTTCATTGTCTTCGTGATGAAGTAGCAGAATGCAGAGAGTAGTATGGAAGATAACAGGACATTAGACATTTCTTTAAAAAAAAAAGTACCTAGCTTTTTCAAAGTCAGCAATTAATTTCTATTATAGACAGCTTTATGCCATTATAAAGTATTTTTCTGAGGTGTGTCTGATCAAGTAAATTGCGTTACACCTCCAGAAAATACATACTTTTTTTTATTTCAAGGGTATTTGGCCAGTTTATTTGCTGAGGAAACCCACTCTCATACTTATATTCTTTTTTAATCCCATTCTTGATAATCCAGTATTTTCACAGCTACCCTTCAGTTCACATTAGGCCGAGTTTTCGGAACTCTATCGTATTAAAATAAATAATAAAATTTAGTATTTTTATCCTCATCAAAAAGTATTATGATTGGAACTATTCAAAATATATATTTTCATCTAAATGATTAAAATTCAGAAGGTTATCTCAATGTTTTATAACACCTTTAAACACAAAATAAAACTACTAAGTCTTAGAATATAATGAAGATGCTTGAAAATTACTGATTTAAATTATAAATGTTTTTCTTAAAGCATTTTTAACATTTTAATGTATTTATTTTGTAAAGCATCTCTTTATATTTTTAATTTTCATTGTTCAAGAAAAGATCTAAAGTGATTTTCTATAATAAAAGTGAGTTTTTTGAGTGAGAGATAAAACGTAACACCACTATCTTACTACCAATAAATCAATAATGCAACTTAACTGATGCATCAATTCTATTCTTAAAACATAAAGCTGAATTAAAAATATACATTATTACATAGAAGAAAAAAATGGTGTATTACTTTTCTCACATTCAACAAATGAATTCAATTGTGATTTTAAAAAAGACGTTTGCTACAAATACGACTATTGTTTTTCTATTTTGTATACTACTGTAAAGGACAGTTTTTGTAGAGATTTTCTCTCGCTAGATGGCTGCACCTGTCAACTGTTTTTCGAATTCTCTAAACGGATATTGGCAAGATAGAAATTAATTCTATTCAAATAAATGTTAAACTTAAATAATAATTGTTAAACTTATATTTTATGTAAATGCATTTAATTTCTGTTAATTTTTAAAATGGTTTTCATAATTTATATTTCTGTTTTTATATTTTTCTTTACTCATGTAGTCGTATCGATTGTATTATGCTTAACTGCAGCATAACTGTGTAAAATACTAAAAAACGGGCATTTTCTGTACAACGTGTAGATCTATGTTTGCCGCCGTGGAATGAACACGCAGAATAAAATTCCAGTAGATTTTGATAAAGTTTAATGTTTGAATTAAATGAAAACTCAACACACTTGAGTATTATTTAGAGTGCTATGAAGCAAGCACCTAATAACTGGTGACCCTGGATTTTATTTACTGGATTATTCAATATGACAGAAGCTGAAAAGTTCGAAGCAAGCGGTGTTAGCATCAAAATACCGCCGTTCTGGTTCGACAAACCTGAGATATGGTTTTATCAGGTCGAAGCGCAGTTCAGGATTTGCCGGATTACTCGGAGGAGACGATGTTCAGTCACCTCGTGGCTCAACTGGAACCGAGGGTGTTGGAAGATATCTGGGACATAGTAAAAGATTCTAACCCCAACAAATATACAGCTACGAAGGAACGTCTTTTGAAGATATTCGTCGAAAGCGAAAACAAAAAAATGAAGCGTCTTCTTACGGGGATTGAGTTAGGTGACATGTTGCCTAGTCAACTGCTAAGAAAAATGCGCGCCCTCGCTGGTACCGATGTCTCGGAAAAGGCGTTGCGCACACTATGGCTGGATAAAATGCCAGATTCTGTTAAGTGCATTGTAATTGTCAGTGAAGAACACCTCGACAAAATAGCGGCGATGGCAGATAAGATCGTAGAGATAGCGCCGAGAACAGTAGATATCGCAGCGGTACAGGATTCCGCAGGGAGTGGATCAACTCATGGCTAAAATAGCCACCCTTGAAGGCCAAATTGCCTCATTAAAGCTGCAACGGAAAGTCCGGAGCTCTAGCCCTCATCACCATCAGAGGAGTAGAAGTCGCAGCAAATCAAGGCGCCGCTACAATCCTCAGGGACGATATTGCTTCTACCATTTCCGATTCGGGAAGAAGTGTCTCCCTGGTAAATGCGTACAGCCGTGCAGTTTCAATGAGCCGGGAAACGAATCCCAGCAGTAGACGCCGCGGCGAGTCCTGCTGCCGATATTTTAGGCCGCAAATTCCGGTTATTTGTCAAGGACAGAGAAACCGGATGTCAATTCCTTGTGGATAGTGGAGCAGACGTCTCGATCCTCCCTTGGACAAAAGCGAAAGGTGAGTGCCAAGCCTCTCAATATAAACTGTATGCTGCTAATGGCACTGAAATTCCAACATATGGTCTAAAAATTCTCACGCTGGACCTAGGCCTAAGACGCCCATTTCAGTGGCCGTTTATTATTGCCAAAGTTGAGCGAGGAATCATAGGTGCTGATTTCCTTCAAAAATTCCAGTTGCTGATAGATCTGCACAACAGGAAATTAATCGATGGAGTAACAAATCTTTCAATTAAAGGAGAAGTTGCTACCATCCAAGAAAATAATGATCTCAGCACAGTCAATAGAGCCTCCAAATATTTCAACCTGCTTAAGTTGTATCCTGATTTAACCAAGCCAAACTTGGTTAACAGAGTTGTTAAACATGAAGTAAAGCACCACATCCTAACAACTGGCCAACCGGTTTATTCGAAGGCAAGACAACTAGCCCCTGATAAGTTGAAGCTGGCGAAGCAAGAATTCCAATTTATGCTGGACAACGACATTATTAGACCCTCAAAATCTCAATGGGCAAGTCCATTGCATTTAGTAAATAAAAAGGATGGCACATTAAGACCATGTGGCGATTACAGGCGACTCAACGCACAGACAATACCAGATCGATATCCAATTCCTAGAATTGAGGACTTTAATCACATCCTGAAGGATAAAAAAATATTTTCCAAGATAGATCTAGTAAAGGCTTATTATCAGATACCAATTGCTGAGGAAGACAAAGAAAAACTGCCATCACCACCCCATTTGGCTTGTACGAGTTCAATACTATGAGTTTTGGACTGAGGAATGCTCCTTCAACCTTCCAACGTTTCATTACTGAAGTACTGTATGGACTCGACTTTGTTTTCCGTATCTTGATGATGTACTTGTTGCCTCATCTACTGAAGAGGAACACAGTGAACACCTAAAAATGGTATTTGAAAGATTCCAGCAATATGGACTTCGAATAAATGTCTCCAAATCAGTGATGGGAGCTGCCCAAGTTGAATATTTGGGATTTCTGATCACTGCAGAAGGTTCTCGGCCATTGCCAGAAAAAGTTCAAGCTATCTTCAACTACAAACTACCAGAAACTATTCATGACCTGCGAACGTTTCTGGGCATGATAAATTTTTACCGAAGATACCTAAAGGATGCTGCTAAGACCCAAGCACCTCTACATGAACTGTTAAAAGGAGCGAAAAAAGAAAGACCGCAGAAAAGTGCATTGGACTGATGACACCAGGAGAAGCTTCGAAAAATGCAAAACTGACCTTGCCGAAGCTGCTCTTTTATCATTTCAAGATCTGGACTACCCCTATCACTTTGCACAGATGCATCAGATTTTGCTGTGGGCGCAGTACTCCAGCAATTAGAAAACGGCGTTGGAAACCAATAGCTTTTTACTCAAAGAAGCTAAATGAAACACAAACAAGGTATAGTACCTATGACCGAGAACTATTGGGAATATACCTTTCAGTGAAACATTTCAAACACCTGCTGGAAGGGAATGATTTTGTTATATATACTGACCACAAGCCTCTAACTTTTGCATTTAAGCAAAAAAATGAAAAAGCATCACCAAGACAACAACGACAACTTCAATACATTTCAGAATTTAGTTGTAACATTCAACATGTATTGGGTAAAGATAATGTTGTTGCAGATGCCTTATCCAGAATTCATTCAATTTCCGAAATCAACTTTGAGGAAATTGCAGAAGAGCAAACTACTGACGAAGAGTTGCAAATATTATTGCACAACAATTCTTTAAAATTTAAACCTTCGACATTGCCATCTGGGAAAAAACTTTGGTGTGACATCTCAACACAAAAAATTAGGCCTTACATTCCACAAAAATTCAGGTTTCAAATATTCCAACTAATTCATGGCTTAGCTCACCCTGGTATTAAATCTACAGTTAAACTGATGATTGAAAAATATGTCTGGTCAGATATTAAAAAGCAAGTCAGAGAATGGGCAAAAGCTTGCATTAGATGCCAAAAATGTAAAGTCAGCAGGCATACAAAATCCAAATTAGGAGACTTCGAACAACCAGATGAAAGGTTTAGTGTAGTTCACATAGATCTCATTGGAAAACTACCACCTTCAGAAGGGATGCAGTATTGCTTAACCTGCATTGACCGATTCTCTTGCTGGATGGAAGCAATTCCTATACCTGAAATAACAGCTGAAATAGTTGGGAGAGCATTTTATGAGAAATGGATTTGCAGGTTTGGAGTACCTGCCAAAATAGTCACAGATCAAGGTCGACAGTTTGAGGCAGAACTATTTAGAAGCATAGCTGCAATATGTGGTGCTAAAGTAGCCCACACAACATCTTATCACCCTCAATGTAATGGGAAAGTTGAACGTTTACATAGGACCTTGAAAGGTGCTATAAAAGCTCACAACAATATTAGATGGACAGAGTCATTACCCACTGTGTTGTTAGGTTTAAGAGCTGCCATAAGACCTGACATTAGTTACACAATTGCACAGATGGTCTATGGTACTTCCATTAAATTACCTGGCGAATTTTTTTTGATACCTCTACTATTAACATGGATCCACAGAATTTTGTCGCCAAATTACAGCAGCACATGGCAGAGCTAAAGCCACTGAAGTCTCCCTAGCAACAGGAAGCAAAATATCTTTGTGCATAAAGATTTGAAATCCTGTTCCCATGTGTTTCTTCGTATCGACAGAGTTAAAAAGCATTAGAACCACCATATGAAGGACCATATACTGTACAAAAAAGTATGATAAATATTTCACAATCTAATCAAGGATAAAACAGTTAATGTTTCTGTAGATAGACTGAAACCTGCCTATTCGTTAGCAGTGGACAATCAAAATGAACAAACTAGTGTTGGACAAAAAAATGAGATTTCAAATTGGAAAGAACTTTCCCCAATGCCTGATGAACAATCTACTACCAGCTGTGGTAGAAAGATAAAAAAACCAGTAAGATTTAGAGAATAAACAAAATAGCAACTATTATGTATGTAAGTGTTAAAGTTTGAAATTCCTTTCACTTATTACTAGTAAACAGTTATTAAAAATTAGTAAATTTGAAAATCACCATTTATAAAAATGTATCTAATTGATTAAATATATACTTGGTAATAATTCTCTTGGTAATGCAATTCATGTACATATAGTGAAAAAGTTATAGTAAACACTGCTTTAAATGTTGTAGATATGCTTATAAAATGACAATGTATGTTAATTCCTGGATTTTAGAATTGAAAATTGACTCTTAATTGGTTATATATACATGTATGATTTTTATGCTAGTATTGTGAAATTTAAATAATTATTCTTCCACTATCCTGATATAACCTCATCAGTAAGTTGTAAGCTTAAGTAGAATTGTGTGTAATTTCATAACAGCGAGAACCTAAATCAAACAAAAGCTTTGTAAATAAAAAAGAAATTAAAGAGCATGATGTAAAATTTTCCATATATATTCTCGCATTCAAAGTAATATATGTTATACAAAGTTTTCAACTTTATGTCACAAATAATTATTCATTACTACTGTTTTTTTTACATTGTCGACAGAATTTCCCTCATTAGTATTACAATTTGTGGGCATCTCATCTCTTAAATGTGTTATAGAATGTGTTTTTCATTGGAAAGTATGTATTTTAACAAAATTATCTATTATGTATTTAATAGTGAACATAAAATTTTCAGGATATCAATATAAATAGATGTGTTAGCATCAAATTCTATGTTTATAAATAAATGTGTTAGCATCAAATTCTATGTTTATAAATAGATATGTGTTAGCATCAAATAAAATGTGTATAAATAGATACTGTTTTGCATAAAAATGCTCAATTGTGGTAAATGGATTGTATTAGTGATTAACTGAGTTATAATTAATTATGTGGTGAATTGAAACTAAAGTTTTCTGATATTCTTTCTTGTAAATAGGAAGTTTTCTGTATGTATATATTATAAAATTACCCATTGTGTATGTAAATATGAAAATTGATTTTTAACACTATTGGATTTAATATGTTTCATAACATTCAAAAAATTAAGGTGTTGTCATTGCAGAGTAACTTGAAATGTTTTTTTTAATGGCATGTTAACTTTCATTGGAATATGAATGATTTTTTTTCGCAAAATATTTATGTACTTTTACTTTCCCACGTTCAAATATTGACTGAGTTTTGTGTATTTGCAAAAGCATTCTGTAGTTTATTCTTTTTTGAGTTATTGTATACCTTATATGTACTCTTTTTTTCACTTTGTTTAAATTTGATTGTTGCTCAGTATAAATATACATTTAAAGTAATTGCTGAACATTTTAGTTGTATTTTTTAAGAAACAGGAAGGTAGCTGTGTTTAAATATTTTGAACTTGTAGCATATTTTGTGCATTAAGACTTCTGTAGCAATCCTGTAGTAGTAATTTTGTGTTGTGTAATGCAATGATTAGTAATAATTGTGTTAAAAGCGGTTTGTATAAGTTTAATTTGTAAAAAAAAAAAATGAAATTATAATCTGTTCAATAAGTCTGAAACTGTCCCTGCCATATATTTTTTTTTCTTGTATCGTAACTTTGTTACTGGCAAGGGAGTAATGTAAAGGACAGTTTTTGTAGAGATTTTCTCTCGCTAGATGGCTGCACCTGTCAACTGTTTTTCGAATTCTCTAAACGGATATTGGCAAGATAGAAATTAATTCTATTCAAATAAATGTTAAACTTAAATAATAATTGTTAAACTTATATTTTATGTAAATGCATTTAATTTCTGTTAATTTTTAAAATGGTTTTCATAATTTATATTTCTGTTTTTATATTTTTCTTTACTCATGTAGTCGTATCGATTGTATTATGCTTAACTGCAGCATAACTGTGTAAAATACTAAAAACGTGGCATTTTCTGTACAACGTGTAGATCTATGTTTGCCGCCGTGGAATGAACACGCAGAATAAAATTCCAGTAGATTTTGATAAAGTTTAATGTTTGAATTAAATGAAAACTCAACACACTTGAGTATTATTTAGAGTGCTATGAAGCAAGCACCTAATACTACTATATATGCGAGATATTTTTTGTACTATTTAAATTAATAATTAAAACAAATTCAAAGGAGCACACCATCATACAACACAAAATCTTATACACAAACTCGTATAATGAAAAATAAAATAAAGATTTAGGTGAAATATTTACATTTGTGAAGCAGTTCCTTATCCCCAAGATCATTCACTTGTTGCCCAAGACTGTGAAGCAAGATTTGAGCAGTTTCATACTGATGAAAACTCTAAAAAGAATGAGGGGGAAAAAATTCATTGCACACACAAAGATATATATCATTTTAAAACTTTTCAAAATTCCCAATTTAAAAAACTTAAATGCTGAGCATTTTGAAAATAAAAAGAGGTGCAATATAAGTTTAGTAGAGATAATTTTAAAATTTTCAGTTTCATGCAATTTTTTGAGTCTGTTGATTCTTGTTTAAGAATTCCTGAATTTATATAGCTCATAAAAATTTTTCAACATTCAATAGAACAGATGTAAGTATTAAATTTATAAACCCAATTTTGTTTTTACAAAATTGATATGTTGCCTATTTTATGTAAAAATATATTATATCTATGGAAAAAAATAGAAGATATTGTTCAGGTATTTGAAAGGTGGGGGGACAAGTCACTATAATCCATGAACATAAAAGTAAGGCAAAATAATATGCAATATTGCTATCATTAGAAATTTTTTTTTTATCATCTTTGTGTTTCATTGGTGAAATTCTTCCTATAATCTCTTAAATAAAATTAAGACTAGCCTCCTGTGGTGTCAATGTTTTTGTGGATATAAGAACAAATGAAGGTTTAATCATTGGTTTGCTTGTTGTTTTTTTTCTTCATGTTGAGGGAAAAAGCATTATGATTACATTGGTGTTTTACTTTTAATTCTAAACATTTTATCTTAACATAATATTTTTTTTACTAAATAATTAAATGACACATAGTAACAATAAATTATTAGTAATAATAAAATGAAAAAATTTAATTAAAGAAAAGGGAGAAATATTCAAATTACCTCATTTGCATCACCAAATAGCTCTTGCATAGCAGCTGACTGGCACTGCAGGAGAAAAAAATAAATTTAAACATTATCCCAAAATAATATAAATATTCTTTAAAAAAAAATTTTTTTTTTAAATTGTGAAAGAAATTAATTTCAAATTTCATTCCTTATAAAAGAAAGTGCTTTTACAAAATGGCCAATTTGTCTGAAAAAAAGATGATACATTCCAATAAAATACATTAAAAAGAGGAAAAAAGAATTGAGAATTTCACTTTACTATATTAAGAAAGTATGAGCCAACAAACAAAAAGATTTCAAATAAACAGTTATAAAACGGTTTCTTCATTTATTACGAGAATACTTTAAAAATTATAAAAGAAATTAATTTAAAATTTCATTCCTTACAGAACAATAAGATCTAATGATAATCTCTTGCCTAGCAGCTGACCGACACTATTGGAAACAAAAATAATTCATTCAAAGTTAATAAAAATTCTTTTGAAATATATATATATGTGTGTGTGTGTGTGTGTGTTTAAAACTGCAAAAATGAATTAATTTAAAATTTCATTCCCTGCAAAAGAAAATGTTTTGATAATGCTACTTTGTCTGAAATAAGACAATATATTCAAATCAAAAACAATAAAATGAGGAAATATTTCATTAAGTACAAAAATAACTGATAATTTTACTACTGCTTTTTAAAAAAATATATGCTAACAAACAAATAAAAGATTTCAAATAAACAATTTATAACGAAGAACAATTTTATAAAAAGAGGTTTCTTCATTTATAAAAAGAATATATTTCTAAATTACGTTCAAAATATCATATACAGCGTTAGTCAAATGATTATATACAGTAATAACTTTGAACTTACGCAATAAGTGATAATTGCACAGGTCGGGGTATGATTTTGCATAAAAATTATTTTTACTTTGTGCCAGAGATGAAAAAAAAAAAAATAATTCAGGGGAAAAAAAGTTAATTAAAATCTTTGATAACCCAAATACAAAATCGCAAGCCTAAGTTATTTTGATGTAGAAGGTTTCATAAAATCTAACAAAAAAAGTAATCTGAAAGATTTTTTTTTCTCCCACAAAATTTCCCCGTAGCAAGCTAAGCATTGTTTGTGTATGTGGGTGGGGGGAATATTTGAATGGAGTCAATATTTTCAAAAATTTATAACTCTTTTTCAATTAAATCGAGGCCTTCCATCATTTATCTTCTGATTGAACTAAGTGTAAAGACTCGTTCTTCACTGTCTTGTTCTTGCTCATGCATTTCTATTAGCTCATCCATTATTAGTTCCCGATTGTGGGGGAATCCAGCAGTTCTTGAACGATCATCATTATCCACTTCTAAATTTATTTGTCTGGCAAAATCAACAACTTCTTCAATCACATTACCAATTTCCAATCCCCCCAAACAAAAGACGAATCGAGGGATATGAAAAGTGCATAATTTAGGATTCGCGTAAGTCAATGTATTACTGTATATATATCTCACACTTAAGTGAAGTGTAAGATATACAGTAAATAAGTTCTGAATTAATCAAAACAATATAGTAAAATATAAAAAATAATATTAGAGAAAGTAAAAATTCATCTAGTTTACTTATTTTACAACACATTTTCCATAAAATGGTCACACAGACAGCTAAAATTACTTTATCTTAAGATGATCCTATCAACTAAGATGCTTTCCTTGAAACATAAGACTTATGGTTGTTATTTCACAATTCATTACATACATTGTAAAAAGAATCTTATTTTTTTTTCTCTTTTCTGAATTGAGATGCTATATCATGTATGTGTATAAAATACAACAGTATTTTGATTTCTACAACTGACCACTTTTTCAAATTTTTTTCTATATTAATTCTATCAACAAAATTTCTATGAATATCAAGGTAAAACTTTGATTTTCATGTATCATTCTTAACTTTGTTTCTTATACAGTTTTCTATTGCATTGTCAACCCTCGTATAAATTTTTTGAAATTTTATTTTAACATGTAAATGACTCACCATTTGAATAGCGTATTTATAGAGGATTTTATCTGCAGTAAGACCTGATGCAGCAGGATCAACTCCTACTGATTGCAGAAGTCCTGGAGTATTTAAACTTTTACACATACTCAAACAAAAATGGTAATTCTCTTTCATCATATGCAAGACTGAAATAGAAATTTCATGTTATACAAACATATTTAACATAAAATATATCCCCCATTTGCTTATTAAATACATGTAAAAAAATTTTTTACACTCATTTGGTATGGAAATAATAACTATTAGCACTAATTTAAATTTTGTTTTTTTAAATGTCTTTTTATTTTGTAGTAAGAATTTATTCAAATTTATATTTTATAAAATATTTATTGTTTTTGAATGTGCAATACCAAACACACAGGCCACAAATGTAACATTTAATCCCTTTTGATCTATAACTTTCATGTAATTCTTCACATACACAAGCACAAATCTTAAAAAAATATTCACAACACTCAAATAGTTTCAATACATATATAAACGATGATGCAAGAATTTACATTTTCTAAATGTTTAATATATATTTCAGGTTACAAGCAATAATGAAATACTTTTTTAAAACTAAAGATTTTAACTGAACTTGAAGATTATGCCCATGAGATGGGTTAAAAAAAAAAATCAAAAAATTTTTTTTTCATAAAATGCTTCCTTGACATGTCTAGAATACGGTGGAAAAGTGATTTTTTAAAATTCGAAGTCATTATAAAAAAGCAGGTGTTAGAAGAGCAGCTGTTCGGAGGGCTCAGTTGGCAATCGAAGGCTGGCCTTATTGTGCACAGTTGGCTTGATAACATCGACCCTTCTATGCAAATATCTGTTCATACAAGCATAGACAAGTTTGTAGAGGTTTAAAAGGAAATATCTCTATACTTATTGAATATTTCATTGAACTTGTTTTAGTCATGGCTTCGCTTCAAAGAGCATTGCCGATTGAAGGCAAGTTAAGATTTTCATTGTTTTAATCAGATTTGAAACTTTAAACGTATTTTTCAAACTTTCCTCCATCATATCTCAAGAACGGTTTGACTGAATGACTTCAAATTTATAGGATAGACTCAAGACTCAGTATATACATACACACAAAATGTGGACTACAATCATTCCAAAAATTCAAAATATTTCTATTTTTTATAACAACAACAAAAAACCATGAAATTCGAAACTTTTACTTCAGAGGTTTACTAAAAATCCAATTTTTGATATTTTCTGTTGAGTACAGTCCATTCTGTGTATTTAAGTTTATAGATTAAAACGTCATTAATTTTTTTATTTCAGTTAAGCCAATCAGACAGAATCATGGAGGAAGTGAGCGTCCATTTTTTCGAGGTGGATGTGCTCAGAGTGCTATAACTCACATTTTATAGGATACTTTTGGCTAAACATTTATATACATACTCTTAAAATGCATATAAATAAATGATAAAAAAACTTGAAAAAAGTTTTTTACTAGATATAAAAAAAAATTCCCTAAAAATGCTTAAAAAAACAGGCCATTACATGGGTGAACCCCCTTAAGAAGCTAACTGAAGATACTGAATATTATTTAAATAAAAAATATTAAAAATTTATGTTCCCCATATGTACAGTTGAATGGAAAGAAGGAAGACATAATTCTTCCATACTTTATATGGTACACTAGGCATAAAGTAACTCAAGAAAAAAATAAGTTACCATTTTTAACATTTGTGGAAGGCTGCAACTGTCCATTTCTAATTTTCTGCTGGGACAGCTGAAATGCAGAGGAGATCAGTTGCAGGGCTTTCATGTACAGAAGCAGCTGCACTGCCTTGCGACAGCCTTCACTCATCGTCTGGTCTGAACTCTAAAAATGAAGGTGGAAAAATAGTTTAAAACAATAAAATACAGATGAAAGGGTAATATAGTGACACATATCTATGCAATATCTCTGTATATTGCATGAAGCAAATTATAAGAATACAAATATCATAACAATATTACTAGAAAATTTAGTCTTTTATAATACTGATCCCTGAGGAATGCATGTAGGGATTTTTTTCTGCTTTTAGATAAACATCTGTAAAATAGCATTCTGACTTTCTTGCTCCTTAGGAAGTCATGAATCCAAATAAGAGTTTTTCCTCCAATGCCATGTTGATGTTATGAGTTTCTGTCTCTACACTCTATCAAAGGCAGATAACATATAAAGGAAGACAGCAGTAGTCTTCTCTGGCAATCGCTTTTGAAAACCGTCTATTACTGATTGACAAAAATAAAATAACTGATCTTCTGTAGTGTTGTTTTCTGTAAGCTATCCAATAAAAAATTATCACCTTTTTTCCATCAGGAATTTCATAATTCTAGTATGCATAATGTGTTCCATCACTTTGCAGGAACGCACTATGCATATACTATATACATTAGGAGTTTTCTAGAAAAAGAAAGAGGGGCATATTGATATAGATTTCACAAAATTTAAAGAGCCTTATTGAAATGGAGAGTAAGGTACTAAGAAATCAGAATCTCAAAATTTCTAAAGCAAACACTTTAACCTGAAAACTATACGAGATATACTTTATACGAGATAACTATACTTTATACGAGATCACAGTAATTACATGAATCAATGAAAATGTGCTACACCCCATGTACATTAAAAGTTAATTATTACTGTTAATAAAACATGTGCTTTGTGTTTAACACAAATGAAAATAAATACACTGAGATTTATACATATTACTTTTCTTTTTACTAGTACAATAACCATTCAGATGGTAATTTTGTACTTAATTTATAATAAAAGAATGAAAAACAATTTCTTACATCATTAGGTGAGATAGAACTGGATAATGCAGATGACAGTGGAGAACTTCTTGTCTTGGCTAGTTCCAATATACACTTTACTAAAGCCGAAACAAAGTTCAGCTTAGCCAAAGTGTCATTATGCTCAGGCTGGGGGGGAAAAAAGATTACGTTCATTTTATAAATACTTGAAGTTCAATAGTTAACAGTTTGAATAAAATAATGACTATTTTCCCCCCTGAGAAGTGAACACGGCCAAAATAAAAACATGTTGATACTCATATGTGCATGGATCTATAATTGCTTTTTTCATGCATAAGTTTAAAATTTTAAAAAATATTTGTTTAGCTTAAAAACATATGAAAATGGCAATTTTTCTTCAAAAAAAAAAAATTCATTTTTAACAAACAGAGATCATGCTGATTTCATCTCCTTAATTTTTTTTTTATTAAAATTCCAAATGAGACTTGGGATAATCCAGAAAGCTAAAGTTTGGTTTCCACAACAGATGAAATACCATTTTAAAAAAAATGATAATTTATAAGAATTAAAATTGGGAAAGAAAACTGAGTTAGCTGGTAAAAGGAGTTATAGATAAATTGTCATGTCTATTCAATATAAAGATCTATAATGTTACACAAAATGTAATTGTAAGATTAAAATTTTTAGCAATATGGAGGTAAGCATATTAATTGGTTGCAATTTCCATAGAGAAACTGTATACAAAATTCCAAGCAATCTTAATCATTTAATGTGGCCTATAACAACAACCAGATGACAATGTTGATACTGAAGTTTAAGTGACAATAATTGTTTTTCAACCTCTGATCACCTTTTGACAGTTTAAACAAATACATATTAGAGAACTTGATAACAAAAAGAGAAAGAACAATATTTGTTTATTTTTATTATTAAAGATTTAAAACATAATGAAGTTGCTTCTTTACTAAAAATAAATAGTTTTTAGAAAAAATATGAGGCAGTACAATACTTTATTTTAATTCTCTACCATAGGAAAGCTTTTGAGACAAATTAAGTAGCTTTAATATCCAGCTATTCTTATATCACTATGATCATTGATAGAATAAAATGACTTTCATAACTTTAAGCAGCAACTTGATAAATAGAATAATATGATTTTTAAAAAAGTTTATAGTAAAAAATAAGCTACTCATAATAGCAAAATCTCTATAAAATATGTCAAACCATCCAAAAATAAAAAGCGAAACAAAACAAAAGAAAAAAAACAATATATTTTGACAGAAACACAGGAGTCAAAGGAATAAAATATGTAACATATAACTTAAGAACACTTTCAATCTGTTGTCATATTGTAATCCAGTTCATTAAAATGAGTCTTTTTTTAAGTAACAGAAGAGATGAAGCTGCATTAGTAATTGGAATGTACCTCAAGCAGAGTTTCTTCAGGCAATTCAGGAATGAAATGACCTTCAAGGCTTGATGGTGAATTTCCATGAGAATATAGATGACATGTGGGAGAAGAGTCTAGACCCATTCCACCACCAAAAGAATTCCGACGGTTCCTTCCTGGTGAGCCATGTGTACCACAGCAACAGTGATGCTGGCATGTTGCCTGGTTGTAGAGGTACCTCTGCTGTTGTGCATTATAAGCTAAAAGAGGAGGACTTTGAGAAGCTGAAATATAGATAACATAGTAATTTAAAATCATAAAAGACTATATATTATGAAAAATCGTATAATTACTTTTTAAAAAATTGTATACAATCACAAAATTTTCTCCACCAGTATATTTCAACTTCCTCAATATTTTCACAACTGTTAATTTAATAAATATTTAAAACATTATTATTCACACAAGAAATAACTAAAGTAAAAAAAAAGTAATTTATCAAATGACACAGATGATAATTTTTTTTAAAAAAAATATCAACTGTGTCAATAATTTTAACCTTTTTAAAGGGAATTAATAAGTATTCCTTTATAAATGCAATTACTCGTAACTTTTTAGAAAATAAGTTGTAAGTTTAGTAATGATAAAACAGCACCTTTTCTACTTTTAAACCAATCTGATTACCACAATAACTTGAAAACTGCTTTTATTTAGAGAAAATGAAATAGAATAATTACATTTTTCCTAACTAAAAGTATATTTAATCAAGAGTAATACATCCACACACATTTAAAGTTATAATTATACATGCAAACTAGAATACATTACTACTACTAAATTAGTATCATTTTTTATGAGCACAAACATATTACTTTGCTAATATTAATTGAAGAAGTAATTATACACACCTCCACCCCCACTAAGGGCAAAATGACCCATTAAAAGGCCATTTTCACTCAGTCTCCCAGAACTACCAGACCGCTGAATATAATTCAAACCATCTGCTTCAGGAATAACTCCACCTACAAGAAAACAAGTACACTCAGTTATTAAACGCAAAACATTCAACAGAAAGTTATACACACATCTGATACATCACATAAAAAAATTTTAAAAAGGATTTCAAATACATCATGTATTTATGTAATAAAACAAACCAAGTATATTTTTCAATAATAGGGGGTCCTATGAAAAAAAATCCAATTTAACTATGTTTAGATAACATTATTCTAATAGCAAATGCTGGTAACAAACTATGTAAACCATAAATATGATAGGTGATGAGGAAAACATCTAAACCTTATTTTAATTAAACAATCCCTTCTCAATACTTCCATTTAACATACAGCAGACTAACTATCACACAAACAATCACTTCTCAATACTTCCATTTAACATACAGCAGACTATCACACATGGAAATCTTAAATGGAATCAAGATGAACCCTTCACTTCCCAGCCATGCATATAAAACTGTCAACAAATTACTAAAGATTTATATTATCAAACATTTTTACATACTAACTAGCAGTCCCGACAGACGTTGTCCTGTACACACGTCTTAAATCCAAAAATTGCAAACTTTTTTGTATAAGTTGTAACAATCTGGACCGTTTTAATAAAATTTTTTATAAAGAAAGTTATTACAATACCTGACATCCTCACATGTACCACAATTCGACCTATCGATTGCGTTTGAGTATGTATTTACTATGAACTAAGTTGAATATAGAACCTATTCTGAATAGAAACTTGTTTTGATTAAAGGGTAAAAAAGATAAAACTCGAGCTATTTTTATAACAGGTATATTTTTAGTGCACAAAAAATACATTTATTGTAATGCCATTAAATGTACAATGTTTTTGACTAATCATTGAGGGACAAAAACAAATGCGATGGTTTGCCAAACCTCGGACATGCAACATATAATTGGCCGTGCAAAAAGCAAGGGTTTTCAAAATCTAAACCACAAATTGTCATTGTTTGACCTTGTGACTTATTAATGGCCATAGCAAATGCCAAGCGAATTGGAAATTGCAAGCATTTGAAAGCGTAGGTAAGTCTGAAAGATTCATTGGGATCTGTGGTAGAAGTACAACTTCACCTTGAATTTTGCCGCTCAAAATAGTGGCTTCAAGAATATTGCCCATGATCTTTCTATGAACAATCGCGCGCCCTTACATAATTTTGGCGCATTTTCAACTAATTGCGATATCGGACCGAATTGGGAATCTAAATCATTCTCAAAACCACTGGAACCCACACAAAAATTGTCATCCAAATCGGTTCAGCCATTTAGGACATACACATACACGTTTAGGACGTCCAGTCACATACACACGCACAGAAGAATTATATATATTATATAAAGATATATACCGTATCATGGTGAAATGAATAATCTTTCCAATTACGTAATTATTCTTTGTCTGATTTTGATAGAAAAATTAGATTGCAATTTTAAAAACGGCGAAAATATCGAAAAATTCTCCCCTTTTATTTCTTTTTTTCCCTGTTTCTAATTAATATATTTTTAACTAATTGCGATATTGGACCAAATTGAGAATTTAAACCATTCTCGAATCCACACAAAAAATGTCATCAAAACCGGTCCAGGCGTTGAGGAGTTCAGTCACACACATGCACAGAAGATGTTTATATATAAAGATTATTTGAAAACATATTAATTAAAAACGCTAAAAAGCATGATTCATCTGCATTTTTGTAACAATGAAGACGTGGTTGGATCATTTTGGCTGAAAATTGATTTTCGACGCCAACTAACGTCATTTTTATAACAATAACGTTGTTACAACAATGCAGGTGAATATTGAGTTGAATGTTTTTAATGAATAACTTTTTAACTAATTTGTGATATCGGTTAGTTAGTTAGTTAATATTAACGTCGCACTGTTCAGCTACACGAGGGCTTTTGGCGACGGACCACGTAATTTTGAACCATGGTCAAGTGACGTGGACGACACCTGAGCTGGCACCCCCCTCTCCTAACTACCACACCACACCAACGGGAGGACGTTTCAGCTCTCGACAGATTTAACGTGCATCGCTGCCCTACACGGCGGGTCTTTAGTGGTACTGGGCTCGAACCTGTGACAAAGCAAGCCACAGTCCGATACCTATACCACTCGGCTACCGCGGCCCCTTTGTGATATCGGACAGAATTCTAAATCTAAACCATTCTCGAATCCACTTGAACCCACACAAAATTTTTTATCAAAATTGGTCCAGCCGTTTAGGAGTTTAGTCACATACATACGTACAGAAGATTTTTATATATAAAGATATGAAAGTTTTTCAATTTTGTTCATTATTTATCTTATATGGAATATTTTTACATTAAGAAGTCAGGTAAAAATATAATTTTCTTAAAAATATTCATGTATTCTAATTTTCTTTATACTTCCAACTTTTTTTTTAAAAAAATTCCAAAAATAAGAAAAAACATCTTAATACATTTGCATTTTATTCTAAGATGAATTATAATTTCTTACTATTAAAAGATTTCACAGAAAATTAATTAATACATCATTGCTATGAAATTCTGAACTACATGCAAAAAACAAATTCAGAGGTCACCACATTTTCTTTACATTAAAAGAAATGTTGAATTCCTAGTAAAAAAAATGGAAAATTTTACAAGATCACATAGCCTACATTGCCAATTTGAAAAAAATTTTCTTTAAGTGTAGTATAAAATAAACTGAAAATTTGGCTCCCAAAATCAACTTTTAATTCAAAGATCAAAACAAATCAGTTCAGATTTTTTCCAGAAAATTTATCAAACATTAAAATTAACAGACAAAATGTAACTTGCATTAAAATTCTAGAATATTGTATTAGCTTATTTTTAGTAAAAATTCAGCTTTATATTCTCTTCATTGCATTTTCAATCATTGAATTTTTTCAGTCAATCAACCAATCTTTAGAAAATTCTAACAAGCAAACCATCTGTATATTTGTTTATTATCTTGAATAATAACACAAAACCTCTCCATTTAGTAAGTTCTAATTTCATACTCAGATCTATTTGAATTTGAATAAGTCACCTTTGGACTTATTTAACAGCAATGCTAATTTGTATCACATATTTTCATTTTGTAAAAAAGATATCCAACTGAATTTCTAAAATGAAAATATAAAACTAAAAGAATATTTCAAACAAGAAAGCAAATTTTCTTTAAGGGGGAAACATTATGGGAGCCAAATTCAGTCCCCCCACTTTATTTTAAAGTTTTATTTTCCCCCAATTCATACTTGGCCATATATCTCTGGAGTTGAATTCGGGGAGTGTCATTGCTCTTCCTGCACCAAATGCAGCTCTGAGGGGTGCTACTGCATTGTTCCTGAAATCTAAGCACCTGTGTGTTCTCTGCTCATTTTGCCGAAGATAAGGTTCGCAGCGCCTGAGTTCTCTGCAAGGAACGGGAGAAACAGAATGGCTGGGCACATGACAATTTTGTGGTGGTGAAGATCCTAGAGTAATATGAAGGGAGGAAAGCCATGAAAGGAAAATAAGAAGAAAAATAAAATAATGCTCAACTGAGGAATAAATATTTAAAAAAGAGCACAGCTTTGCAAGACATGATTCAGACAATAGAATTATATTTAAATAAATTATATCGTACTATTGATAAAAAAAAAGATTTATTAATAACATTTTATTAAAAGCAATATTATTCATATATTTTGATTATTTTAATTTGAATACAGTTAATATAGAAAATAAAATATAAATAATTTTCGAAGAAATGTTAGGAATTTTGAAGCTAATGCACGAGAAATAAAATATTTTAAATTTTAAAAGTGTATTTCCTCATAAGTGGATCATATTTTAGACAAAGGGTAAAAAAAGTGTACATTATTTCATTAACTTTATTAAAAAATCTCAATATACCTGATTAAACTAATTACAATATCACACATATATGCCTCATTTATAAAAGCACATTGTGTTTTTTTCCTCTCTCTCATCATTCCTTTCAGTAAAAATTAGGAAATCAAATAGTGAAAATGGCTTGACAGCAAGCTGATGCATATAAATATAAAGTGCTGCAAAACATGACAATGAACGATGCAAAGGTGTGCTCTATAGTGTTTTTTTTAATCCCAAAACATACAGATAAAAAAATAAAAATAAAGTTTGGGGATTGCTTCAGGATAAAAAATTATAAAAGCTCACCTCCCTCAACCAGAAGCACATGCGATTTGAAAAGCAAGAAAAAAACACAATAAATAAGTATTGATTTTCAATAACTTTTTGGGAAATAAAAAATCTAAATCAAGCAAATGCAAATGCTATTCAATTTTTATATTGCTCATTAAAGTAAGATATAATTTGAATAAAATTCAAGGCATAAGAAATTTAAAAAGATCAAAGTAAAGATAAGCTAGCCAAAAAACATTAGATTTTACGAACATCAAATAACATAAGAAATATAAATGAGTGAAATTCAAGTTTTTACAAATTGACACTCCCCAATTCAGTACAGAGTTTCCAAAAAAAAAAAAAAAAAAAAATGTATTCAATAAAAAGTAATCGGTCATATGAAGTCAAGTTTTATAACTTCTTTAAGATTGAAACATGGTTTAATTTGTTTTAAAGAGGTAATTATCAAAAGTTTCTACAGCAAATTAAAAACATTCTAAGTAAAAACCTTTAAATTCTCTAAAATAACTTTATTTTAACACTTAAAAAATATAAACAAGAAATATAATAAAAGTACATAGAAACGAGCAAGAAAAGATTTAAAACTTTATAATTTGGAGTTATGTACCATATTATAAAACATATTTATAAATTTACTTTAATAATCTATAAATCTTTACTTTCTGTTATGGGTAGCAAACATGTCATACTGTTCTCATGTTTCTTTAAAATGAGCATTTTAAATCCCACTATAGATAAAATTCTATAATTACTTAGCAAAGTGGATCAATTAAGATACTACAACATGATAGCCTACTATATTAACAATACTAATTTTACTGATTTGAAAATGTATTTCTTTTCAAACAGCTTTCATTGAAGAGCATCAATTGAAATTTATACACAATTAACATGCACAAAAAATTTATTTCATTACAGAAACATTTATTATAAAATCCTCTATGTTAATCAACAAGACAAATATCTTGTATGTCAGCAATTTTAAATTTGTGAATAGATTGTTAAAAAAATTATTTTGAACTTTTATTAACTTTCAGAAATTTATACTATTGTATTTATTTGAATGAGAATAAAGAATATTCAAAAGAGTTTAAAAGGAAAAGGTCCCAGTCTAAGTGTATGTTTATTTCAATGGTATAATACAGGTTTTACAGTTTAAATAGATGAATGGACCTAAATATTAATTATTAAAAATAGGTAAAAGTATTGTTCGTCATAGCACAATATTTTTTTCGGCAATAGCAACTCATAAAAGTTAAAAGTCAATAATGGAGGGCAGCTAATGAACTGAAATAGCAAGAAATAAAGAAAAAAATGATTCTGTAATGTTATTAATTCTACTGTAAAATAATGATGATTATCAGCACTGCTTAAACAAAAATTGTCACCAATCTAAATATTCAAATGTATCCAAATAAATATTTGATCATTAATTTTTTTAAAAAATTCTATTGGTTCTTTATAAACTTGGAAAGTGAACAAAATTAATAAGAACTAAATGTAAGTATTATGTTCATACACTAAGTTAAGTACGGGATTGTATAAATTAAACTTTCAAGTGAAAGAGTTAAAAACATTTAAAACTGTTAAATAATGAGTTAAAATATTACATACATATTTCCTTTTTAATAAGTATTACCTGATCGCCTTAAAGGAGAACCCGATAAATTTTGAGGAGGTGTTTGCTGGTGGCGCCACCCAGTAGGAGTTTGGCGTCCAGAACCAGGAGGTGGGGTACTGCCACTGAAACTCCTCAGACGACCACCTGTAGGTGGAGTTCCAATAGTGAATTGTACTAGAGAGAGAGAAAAAGAAACATTCTTAAAAGGATATACAACCATTAACAAACCTTATAACTATTATAAATCAACACTCTCTTTTTTTTTTTGCATAAATCAACTATACTTAAAACTTTATCTAATTGCATAATAAACCCTTTTAACCCTCTGTGTATAGCTCCCGCGATTTGAGCGGGGTATCAATTTCGTCCCCCATTACGGGTCATGTGAAAATCGCGGGCTAAGAGTTTTTTTCCTCTTATTTCAATACTAATCCCATTTTTCCCCCCGTATAGGTTAAAAAACACTATTTGATGCTTATTTTCACTGCTAGATGGCACTAGGTGATTCAGGAATTTTTCTCACTTGATCCCTCCGTATTTGTGAGGTCGCATGCTTTTTGTCTTCCATGCGATAAATATTTTAAAAAGATATGTCAATGATATTGATGTCAGTAATAATAATTAATAGTCTTTATTTCTAAAAATCAATATAAATAAAATGTCATATTTAAAACTAGAACCGCAGCAGTTTCGGTATATGTAAAACCGCAGGCTGGGTCAAATTGACCCCAATTAATAAAAACCCATGTTGTTATGCTAAAAGCAGACTGTAATTATTTGGCAATGACATTTATTCATTTTTAACATTGAATTGTTATAATAAGTGATAAAAAATAATAAGATATTACAATATGGAATATTGCATACATTTATCAAGATATTCAGACAACTTGAATAGAAATATTTAGTTTCTTACCAGTCGAGATTTCCTACACAGATCACACACATTTTGGGTAACTTCTTTTTATATATTTTGTACACTTTCCACTTATATTTATATTTTACAATCAGCACAAGTATCTACATTTTTGTTTCTACACTGGAAATCTTTGCAGTGAACCCTTTTTTGCATCTGCACAGATTCTTCAGTAGTATCTGCTTTTGTCTGTGTATAATTATTCCCTGCAAGATCAAGTATATTGTAGAATACATGAACTGGCCACCTCCTTGATCCTGCCTTCACAGAATTTTTCCGAGCCATTTTGTCGGCAATGTCAACACCAAATTTTGTTGAGTCATAAAATGATATTTTTTCTGGAAGCTTTTTTTGGTGATAATTGCTGATATCATTCGTGGGATGAAGGAAGCTCAATAGTAAGACATTTTTGATGGTTTTTCCCTGATAAACTGTCAAAGTTATATCATCATGTTCCAGTAACAATGCATTGTATAACAGCATCTTTACTTTTTTCACAATTTCAGGTAATTCTTTCCGATTTTGTTTCATCATCTCAGTTAAACTAGTGTTCTTCATTTTTAACATTTGGGACAGATTTAGTGTAGTGATATTTCTTGCTTTATTTTCAAAAGGTTCTATCAAACGCAAAACGATGTATTTGGAGAGAGATAGGTTTACAGGACGTTCCTCATCTTTACACAAATATGGAAAACCATTGAGCACATATTTACTATCAACATCAGTGGCAAGCTAGAACTTGATACCGAATTTATCTGGTTTACTTTGGCATATATTGCAGGAAACGACATCTAGCTTTAGAGGGAAACAGTTGTTCATCAATAATTATATATGGTCCTGGTTTAGAGCAAATTACTGAATTTTCAATAAATTTCTTCCAAACTTCAGAAATGAAACACAATTTATCTGTTTGAAGGTGTTCAGATCATGTAGTTTTTTTGTCGAATCGCAGAAATTTCATAAGTTCTCTGAATCTATCTCTCGCCGTAGTATCGAAGAAAAAAGGTGGACCCCAAACAACAGACCACAGTCTATCAAGCTCTAGATTATTTGCACTCAGTGGCGCACACAGGAATTTTTCAGGGGGGTCCGGGATCGAAATTCACGATTCTTGTATCATGCTCCTTTTGATTTTGTCGATTTTCGGGAACAAAACACAGTAAAAAACTAATTTTTGAATAAATAATTAGCATTAACTAGTAAAACTAATCATTAATAACAAGTAATGGATTAAATTTTCGTACTATATACTTAGAATTATAATCAATCGGAAAAAAGGACCCCCCTGTGTGCAACACTGTTTGCACCGTATATACCTCGAGCATACAAAATTGATATAAAAGCATCTAGTTCGTCTAAAGTTGTTGACCATTCATTTTCTCCCAGTTGCCAGTGAGTTTCTTCCTCTGTACAATTTTTGATATGACAAAGCATAGGCTCATCTATAAGTAGCCTCCCTGAACTAATTGCATAGCCATTTTCAATATTTCGCTTTGCATAACTCGTTGGGCCACTTTTTTCTTTGAAAACATTACGTTCAGCAATTCTCTTCCACACGTACAACTTCCAGAGGTGATGCTTTCCGAAACCATTCAATCATTTCTAACAAAAGTTCCAGAGTTCATTTAATCTGGATTTGAATCTAAAAACTTTTTACATTTAATTACATATTGTTTTTTCTTTCCAGAAGTGGTTTTTCTGCTAGTATATTGTATAGAAAAATTAGGTACAGCATCTTAGAGGACTGAAAAAGCTTTTCTCATTCCAGGAATCATTGAATTGTAAATTTAGTACTTGTGATTATAATGGGGTCAAAATGACCCATTCCACCGTTTTAGGTATAAGTATTAAAAACTAAAAATGATAAGTATTTAATGTATCATATTTTCACAGGTTATTATTGATATAAAAATAGGAAAGTCAAGAAATTTTTTTCAATTCCGTTAGTAACTTTTTGAGAAAATCAGAAACAAAATTGCTTTGGGGTCAAATTTACCCCGACCGCGGTTCTAGTGTTAATAATAATGAAAATTTTATTTTTTCATATTTATGTATATATTCTAACAAAGTACAACAGATATTTTTCTTTTATTTTTTCCCCCTGTTTTATAACAAAATATCTGTAACATTTTCTGAGAAAAAATGTTTAAAAATTATATTCATTTGAAAATAAAAATATCACATGAATTTTTAAACTTATCAGCTCTGCCCGTTGAAATCACGAGCACTGCATAAAATATTTTTTGAAACTTAAAAGCTACTAAAATTCTTGTATTATTTTAAAACAACTGATGAAAATAGAAATTGTAACATATGTAGATCAAGAAAACATAAAAAAAATCGCCTCGTATTTCAGGACCAGAAAGTATAAAAAGTTACACCTACACCGAGGGTTAAAATCGCAAAAGGCAAACATTTATGATCATTTCATACAAGAGAATTTTTGTTTAAGTTTTCAGAGTTCAGTTTTTATAAACTATTAACACTATTAGTCTCATCCAATGAAAATTTTTACAGTTTTGGAAAAGGAAGTTTAGATATCATAAAGTATGAGTATCATAGCATATTTTATATGATTTGAGACTAATAATATTAGATAATGACAAATTGCATATATTCTTAAAAGTTTTTAAATCTAATCATCCATATTCATTCTCTAATTTCTGGTCTTTTAATGTTTGTTTTAAACTGAAGAAAATTACTATATAGAATTTGTAATATATCACTTGAAGATGAGTACAACAATTTACTATATAGATTACGTCTAGAGTTTTTGAGCTTTTAATACGACATTTTTTAAAGCTTTACGGGTTTATCCACAAGTAGAATATCAAAATAGACTTTCTCAATACATTATAACAACCATCAATGTCAGAACTTATTTCAAAGACATGTTTAGCTTATGTCTTGCAAATCTAACACCCTTTCTCTTTTATAAAGCCATTCACTATAATTCTGGGGGAGACAACATAATTTGGGGGCCGATATTGTTGCAAAATATTTCATCATTTAAAAAGTGCAATTATTTTATATCATATATAATATTCTATCTTTATTTTATTATTTCATACTTTTATATGTTTAATAGAAATATTTAACTAAGCTATATTGAATTCAGTAGTATATTACCTGTTGGTGGGGTAAATGAACTAATGTCAGTAAAACGAAATACATCACTTCCAGTTGAATTACTAGATGGACGCCTCGTCCTTTCGGCAGGGATAGCTCCAGTTTCCTGTTAAAAATTAATCACTTATCAACTACATACACATTCAATGATTTTTTAAACAATGGCAAAAATTTTTAAAGAACTATCTTTGAAATGGTGAACTGATAATGAATTCACAAAAAAAATGCAACATTACTACTGCTAATTTATCTCATAATTATTTTTTAAATAATAAATAAATAATATATTACCCTTCTCAGTCCATATTCTCAAACGAAAAAATTTACAGAAAAAGAGTTGGTAGTCCAAAATTGACAGTAGAAATAAAAGATAATTGTATATAATATAAATACCTCCAATATGTTAAACCAGTTCATAATTTGTAGGTATATGTGAATAAATTAGACAATTTTATTTTATGATTTTTCAACCTAATACTGATTGAAATGCATCAGTTTCATAATTTTTGCAACAAAACATTATATATGCAACATGAACATGAATTTCTTGTTAATCATAGCAAAACATTATACATGCATACGTATATGGGAGGGCCAGACAGAACACTTGCATGATTTCCTATTCAAAATGGGAGAACCACTCACTATTACCATTGAATTGAGTACTACTGAATTTTGAGAACATGGTTGCATTTGTTTTGTTTTAATTCTATTCTATTAACAAGTTATTAAATTTTAACCTAAAACTATTTTATTGGATCTACAAGGTTATTATTTTGGATGTGTCATCAATCCTTTACCTAGTTAAGAGTAACCCTGTATTATATACATACTCAAAAGACACAACATTTTAAATTTAAAATAAAATGAATCCTAAAACATTGCAATTTAGAATTCCATCTTGAAATCATAAATTTTAAAATTATTTTACACCACTTTTTTAACAACATACTTTAGTAGTAGGCGAGGTGCCTGGAGAAACCATTTTTTTGGACATATCAAATCCTTCTAGCGGTGAAGAGGCAGGGGTATTCTGGAGGCTGTGTTCTATTTGTTCATAGGCATCCTTTTGGGTTGGCACAGGAACTGGGTCCACAGTGTGAACTGTTTCAGATATTTGCATAGCACATGCACCCTCATTCTCAGAGGACATCTGCACTGTCTGTTTATAGCGAACTGCTTTGGTTGCAAGGTTGATATTTGTATGATGTGTAGATTTTTTGAAAGCTTTGTTTGTGACAGGGATTTTGGAGGGAGATCTGAAAACAAATAAGTTATTTAAAAAATACAAATATTACTGAAAAATTTAGTTTCTCTTTCACTTGATTTGTGTTTACTAATAAATGTTAATAAATTAATAAAGGTGCTAGGTTTGGTGACTTTAAAATTTCATGATCACCACAATCTAAATTTAACTAATCTTATGAAGATAAGATTAGCAAATATTTAAAAGTAGAAACACTTAAAATTCATCACAATTAAATTAAAAGAGGTTGAAAATAAAGTTTTAAATATTTGAAAGTATTAAAGTGGAAAAGATAATAAATAATTCTTAATGAAAGATTACTTACAAATTAGGATCACTTAATTGGTGCTTCATTGGACTATTTTTATTAACTTCATAATCACCTGAAACAATTTTTTTAAAAATCAGTTTACTACTTTTAACAGCTAAAAAATAGTAATAACTATTGTAACTAATCTATTCAAAAAAAATTAGTTTACGAATTTCATTTAAAGTATTACCAAAAAACATGAAAAATTTATTAAAATTTTTAAAAACTTATATACAAATATTGATATTTCTAATATTTTGAGAAATAATTACTGAAATTTTTTTTTAACTTACAATATTTAGCTTCTTCACCTAAGTTTGCTGGAACAACTACAAAATCCTGCAATAATATTTTATTATGGTTAAATCAAAATACATTAAGGAACAATAAATTATTTGAAAATTTATAGCAAAAATACTAAAACCTTAAGTGGGAAGAATGGAAATTATTACAGAATAAATTCTCTAATTATAAACTACTGTAGTAAGTAAAATTGCAACCATATTTTCAAATAAACTTTAATTTATATATCTTAAGTTATATGTTTGGTTATTAGAGAAAAAAATTGAAAAACAAAATATTACATACATCAATTACTGAAAATTTGCTTCTCTTTCAAAGAAATAATCTCAATAAATGCAAAGGAAAAATTTTGTTTACACATTGCCCTTTTTGTGAAATTTAGAGAAATAATAAAATGTACAGTAAAATCATGGTTAATAATTTGAGTTACAAAATTTCCAGTTATGTTTATAACTGCAGTACATATCAAATCCATTGAAAAGAATAACCATTTGATTAATATTATAAAATATTTGAAAACGATGAAACGTTTAAACTACTACACATTATCTGACCAAGAATATCTGGACAACCTGCTGAAGTGCATCTGGCAGGAGATGTCATTCGATGTGTAACCGAAAACTATTAAAATATTGGTAGTAGTTTGCCAAGTCATATTTATGTGTTTGTTATGCAATGAGTAAATAAAAGGAGCCTATTGACTTTGATTGAAGTATTACAGTGGGATCTCATTTATTGCAAAATCAATTTGTAAAAGTTTGGACATTCTACAGGAGCCAAAATCCACACTAAGTAATGTAATTGAGAAGTGGTAATGACAAAGTAGTGAAATTGCAGAAAAACGAAAGTGAATTTCTGAAAAAAATTGAGAATATAGCCATAGAACTATGAAAAAGGTAGTGAAATAAAAATCGTGAGTCCCCAATGGTTCAAATTACTCAGTAGTTCCAAAGTTCATTAGACATTAATTTCAGTAACAAGACAATTTGTCGAGAATTAAAAACCTAGGATGCCATTTTCATGCAGCCACTACCAAGCCAAATAACAGTTTCCAACAATACAAAGCATCAATTACAATGGTGAATAATTCATCACAATTAGATTATAGAAAAGTATTCTTTGGACAAATGAATCTTGCTTTACAATCTGGCAGTCTATTGGACATGCCTTGGTTTAGCAGTTGCCTGTTGAATACTTCTTAAGTAACTGCATTGTGCTGACTATAACGTTTGATGCTGGGAGCATCCTGGTGTGGAGTTGTTTTTCACAGTTTGGCTTGGTTCCTTTCATTCCTGTCATTGGGAACAAGTACTCTGAGATATATGTGGACGTTCTGGACAATACTGCTCTTCTAAGTCTATGGCAATATTTCAAGGGATGGCTTATTTCTCTTCCAGCAGCAGAATAATTACTACATTCATACAATCAAGACATGTGATGCCCTGGTTTGACAAAATGGGTGTAAAAAATGAACTGGCCTTCTCAGACTCCCAAACTAATCCCACAGGACACCTTTGGGATGAATTAGAATGCAGATTATGTAGCCAGCCAAATTAACTATTCTCATTGACAGCACTTACTTCAGCTGTGATGGACACTTGGAAGTCAATTCATATAGCCATTTATCAAAAACTGGTGAGCAGTCTTCCCAGAAGTGTGCAAGCTGTTGCTGATGCAAAAAGGGGGACCAACAACATTTTAATGTATGTCACAGGACTCCATGTCCATAACACACTGGGTGTTCTGATACTTTTGGCCAGATAGTGTATGTATTATTGGGAAAATTTAAAGCTCAAACACCTGCACTTAAATATTTGACCATAAAATGCAACTCTACACTCAAACTATACCAAAACAAGTTAATTAAATCAAAAAGAATATGTACCTAAATATTTTGGAAGATCATACATAATCTATCGAAATATATCTATCTATACTATAAATTTAATTGTTTTTTGATAAATCTATTTAATAAATATTGATGCTTTAGAATGAAAGAAAATAATCAAATGACAAGATGAATAATACAGGGCGATATTATATATGCCAAGTATTAATGTGATGGTACTGTAATTAACTAAAAATTTGAGTTTTAAGGCATAAACTTTTATTGCGACTACTTTGAGCAGTTTTTTTCTTGCAAGAGTTATACAAGTGTGCGGTGGGGGGTGGAGATTGCAGCACCAACACCAAGTATTACAAAATGATTACTACAAAAATTTTAACTTATTACTGAATATTTGTAAAAGACATTTACTTGTTCTATAGGAGAAGGGGGAGAGTACCGCTGTTCAGAATTCGAACAAAGAGTGGAATTATTGAGTGGAGATAGTGAAGAAGAAGTTTGGGCCATTTCCTCTCCACCCCAACCAGGTCCTGGAGATCCACAAGGGGAAACAGGACTTGGAGTTGCCTTAGGTGATACTGAACGCCGAGAAGGTACAGGAACAGGAGAACCTAAAAAGGATAAAGAGCTGATTGGCGAAAAATTCCTATGTTTTTTGGCGATTAAACAAACAAAACTACTCTTATAATACAGTAATAATGCACAACTAATTTCTTTTTGTAATGAGCCCAAACTTGAAAAAGTACAACTATTTAAAACATATTTAACACAAATAAAAATATCAATATTTAATTTCAACTGTTATGTAGTGAAAATAATTGGAATCATAAGATATATAATTTATGTTATAATTATCATCAAAAAACCAAATGCAGTAGAATGTCGTTTATATGAATCAATTGAGACTGGACACTGTTTGGATATGCGATTGTTGGGATAACTGAAAACCAAATGCGATCCATGCAATATATGACACAGGAAACTATCCGAATATTGAAAATCATTGCATACAGGAAAATGTGCTTGAAGAAAAAGCAAAATATCGTAATTTTCCCTTTATTGTGGAACATAATCACTTATTTTTTGCTGTACCATTGTACACCTTCGTTTTTTCACTGCATGGTCTCTGAATCTCTTGAGGAGCAGTAGTTGAGTAGGACAGTACTCTGATTGTTCATACCACTCCATAGCTGTCTCTAATGCAGAAAACATGTCAGCATTTGATGGACCCTTGCTGCTTTCGTTGTTGTTGTTGTCCTCGTCTTCATCCATTTTAGTGTTGACAGGATTGGATTCTTCTGGCCCGGAAGTCACAATCTCGTCATCATTTAGCATTTGAAATCCACAGTCTTCTGCATCGCATAACATCCAGGTTTCTACATCTTCATTGCATTATTGAAATCCTGGAATCGATTGGACAAAAACGGTAATCTCCTCCCTGTGGTCGTCATTGAAGTCTTTTTCGCCTTCTATAAATCTGAAATTCCCCAAATACCGCTGGCCTTGGGTTTTTCTGTCACTTTTGGCTTCACACGAGCAGTTATTCTCAAAGTGTGGTATGCTGATTTAAGAAGATACATTAAAAGTTTCCTTAAAACGTCTTTGAAGAGCATGTCTGGAATTTTCAATTTTTTTAAGAAATCTAAATCAATACTTATTTGAAATGTGATTGTGGTGTACACACCATAACTCAAAATTTCTGTGGCATTTGTATATCACAAAAATGAATCATAGCAGTGTATTATTCAAATATAATTCAACAATTTTAATATTTTCAATACCACATTTAAGTACAATCAAGCTAACATGACGTTCTGTAATGTTCAGATAGCAATTTTTTTAACATAAAATTCCACAAGATGGTCGGAGAAGTTTTTTGTCTTAAAATTTGCCTTTTTTTTCAGCCAATGGATCTTATTTATGAGTTAAGTGGCACATTGTGAAAAAGAAAAAAAACATGAACTCCTTTATTATAGCAATTACAATTGAAGACAAAGTTATTAAACTGACAAAAGTATTACTTACTACTTCTTGGCACAGGTTTTAAGAAAGGATGGTTGAACAGCTCATCTAATGTAAGAAAAAAAGACTGAATCAGAAAAAGTAGTATTAAAGGTTTTTACCTAAATTTTTAAATTCATCAAATAAACACCTGATTTTTTTAATCTGTTAACAGAACATTTCATTATCCTAAAGAGTAAAAATTCAAATACCATTGAATTTGCTTATGTAAAATAAGAATTTCCTCTGTAAAATTAGTTTCAAAAATTTCTTTACTTAAACAGATAAAAAAAAATAATAATTGTTTTTCATAGTGTGTCAAAATTATATTTCAAAAACCAAATTCATCTACTTAAAAGTTAAGTATTTATTTTTAGAACATTCAGAAACACTCTCTCAAATTTGAAAGTACTCCATATATAAAAACCATATACATATACACATAAAAATATTAAGAATCAAAATTCAGCCAAATATATCTATAATATGAATCAAAGCAAAAACCTTATATTATTCAATTCAAAACTTTCTCCATATACACAACTACATAACCTAACATCAAAGTAATTCCAATTACATTAAATACTGAAACTTACTTTACATATAAACATTAATAATAATAAAAAAAAATTAGTTGACGTATTACAATAAAAATAAAAATATTGGAGGGAAAAAGACATGTAAATTTAAATTTATATTTTCATGTTCGAGAAGATATCTTCATTTAATTCTACTCATTTATTCATATATACACTTGTAAAAATCTTTAGATAAAGATTTCAAAAAAACCATTTAAAATAAACAATACTTTAAGACAAAATAATCAGATATAATGTTAAAAAATAACTATTAAATGTAATGAAAATTAAATGCATACCAAAATCCATCCTGTCTTTTGCATCTCTTTTCATTAGTCGAATAAGTAAATCGGCTAAATCAGGAGAGGTTCCATTTGGAATACTAAAAAAAAAGAGAACAATTTTCACAGTTATTTCTATTTTAAAACATAATTTGCATACAATTATGATTTTATTAAAACATTCAATCATATAAATTAGTAAATGAAAACAGTATAACTGTTCTGACACTTACTTAGGTGCCAATTTAGCATTTTTTTCATAGAAATTTTTAAGCATTTGAGGATTGTGTGCCTGAAAAAAACAACAACATATATTTCAATAAAAGAATCAAACAATATTAAGCAGATCACAAAAGTGTGTAAGATTTTTTTTGAGGGAATGATTTAAAAAGAATATATAAATATATACCTTTCATTTAGTTTTAAACAAAAAATATTTTTAAAGAAGAAAGTCTATAACCTTCGGATTCTTATAATAAAAAAGCAGTAAAACATTTTTTTTTTTAATAAAATGTTTTGAACAAAAACTCAGATGGATAGAAGAGAATTAATACCCATAGGATCAAGTCTCCCCCAAAATAATAGATTCTTGTTATACATGAAATACATTAGTTAATGAATTATCTTTTACAGACAACTTATACCTATTAAATCAATACAATCAGTCATTAAGTAATTAATTTAATATAAACTTTTGTAACTTGAATCCAAACTGATTACGTATTTCATATTCATGAATAAATATTTCTCTCATTTTCATTTCCATTCAAGGAAATGAAACTGATTAGTTAAACAAGAGAAAAAACATTCATAACCATTTTTACTACTTTTTGAATGATGCTAAGTGACAAGGACTACACTTGATCTGGCATCCCCCTCTCTGAACTTCCACACCAGGTCAATGGGAGGACATTTAGTCTAGACATATTTAATATACATCAGTCCCTCTACACCAGGGATGGTGAACCTGTGGTCCACAAGATTCATTGCAACATTACAAAGTACAATTTTTTCTTTCCTTTTTTTCCCTTAGTGTTTTTTTTAAACAAATAAATCCCATAACTATTTCTATTTGATTTTGTTGCTTCTGTTACTGCGAATCCTTTTTTTTTTTCTTCTTCAAAAATGAAATTTATCAAACATAAATCACACTCGCACTTAACGGAGGAAAACCTGTAACATCAATTACGATGTGCAAATACAAGCATTGAGATCGACTTGCAAAAACTAAGTGAAATAGTTGAGAAACAAACATTTTGCTAATTAAATAAATTAACATTATTTGATCATTGCATTATTATTCTTATCTGTGTATGTATACATGAAAAACAATGAGAATAATAATAATACATCAATCTGTTTTAAAATTTCATGCCAATAAATGAAATGGGTCCAAATCTAGTATAAAAGTATATATTTTTATATATGGCCTGTGGGATTATAATTTTCCAAAATGGCTCACAATGCCATTTGGGTAGGCAACCCCTGCTCTAAACATTAGGTCTTCAGTAATACTAGACTTGGAACTCGTGACACACTAGCCATGATAACTAGGTTATCATGGTCACTCATGCTAAGAGTAAGATAACAAGTTACCAATTATTTTGTTGTGTTCCTAATATATTGAGCTCTTCGGGCGAATTTAGTTTTAATATTTAATGTAAATAATCACTTACCGTGAATGGAGCTCTTCCAGTTAAACATTGAAAAACTATTGTGCCAATACTCCAAAGATCAGCTTTGGCATCATATTTCAAGGACATTATGACTTCTGGAGCCTAATATAGAAAAATAGAAAAGTAAATTTTATTCAGAGAATAAAAAGCAAAATCGATGATTTTACATGCTTTGCATTAGTTTTTAGCAAGCAAAATCGAAAATTTATCTTGAAAGATGTGATATAAGATTACAGTTAAACAATCACATTACCATATACATGGGCGATCCACATAGTGTTGCTGCCATGCCACCATCGGTCAAAAACCGAGCAAATCCGAAATCGGCGATTTTTAGAGTTATTTCTGATGGTGGAGGATCAGGTTTTCCAGAATGGCACAACAGGATATTTTGGGGCTTCAGATCTCTGTGTACAACTTCTTTTTGATTCAGAACTTTCATGGCTTCAGCTAATGAAATGAAGGATGTAAATAAATAATTTTATTTTTTGCATAAAAATTGTAAAGTGTGTGAAAGCAGTATTATTTTCATTTTATTGATACTCTCTAGTGATATCTCTTTTGAGTTTGCCTGAAGAAATAAAAATAAAAGGAGAAACTCTTAATAAAAAAAATAATAATAATGTCTGAAGTTTAATGAACAATGAATACTTTGTACATGATAAAAATAGTTTACATTAAGAAATGAAAATAAAAGGCGCAAAGCCCATTAAAGACGTTAAATTATAAACAAAAAAATATTATTTTATTAAAAATACAGAATAGAAAATTATTCTACTTTAATTTACAATTATTTAAAATTTTCAGATATTGTTTTACATAAATTTTTTAATTTTCTCTGTTAGGTACTTGGCATATATACTTTAAAGTATAATTACTTCAAAAATGATTACAGAGGAAATATCGGTACTCTATAAAAAACGAAAACAAAATGAAACTATTTTCAAAATCTGCAAGTTTCACTTACCAATTTGCCTTAAGAAATGCCGAATAGTGTCCTCACTCAAGCTACCTTTATCTGAAAATGATAATAGAGAATTAAACAGTTAAATTTTAGCTCTATCGTAAACTACAAACATTAAACATAATGTAAAAAGGAAACGATTTAGTAATAAGAGCGAACTTACGGTTTAGATACTCTGATAAGTCTCCACCATTGCAATACTAAAACAAATAAATAAAAATCAATAAAGCTGCTAAGATATATACTAAACAAATACTAAAAACAAAAAAATGCCAGGCATTCAATTCATACTTCTTTTAAAACTATAGTTACTGATGATAGCACCCTTGATAGAAGTTGCCATTTGTTTTGAAGAATCGAAAAGGATATCTTATTTAGTTTCTTCTTATTAAACAAGGCAGTTTCGTTTTCTTTAACTTAATGCCACTAGCCACTATACGAAGACAACTGGAGACAATTCTCATAATTTTAAATTAGAATCTTAATGATGCAAATAAAATGACCAAAATGTTCTATCACTATTTAATAATAGCATGAGTGCTTTTGAGCATTGCTCCCCATCCTTTTTACAGCCACGGACGGGTCAACGTTTGATAATTTTACCGCGGCACGCTGAGGGTGGGAAGTTGATTTTTATATTTTATATATTTTTTTTTACTTAATAATTTTAATTTAACTGCATTTAAATATGCCTTCAGAATAAAATACTGTTACACCAAAAAATGAATATAAAGTGATTTAACATGGAATATAAAATAATTTCCATGGAAAGTCACACAAATCCGAGAGAAATACACCTCAGCAAATAAAATAGAAATAGTTGAATGTTCTTCCGTACCATTTGATCCACGGATCGGTTCACGGCTAAGGGTTTGGGGACTACTGCTTTAGAGGATAGGTAGGGAAAAATTCTAAATACAAATTTTAATTATCAGTATAATATAAGGCAATTTAAGGGACTTAAATAATAAAGATAAAAAGTAACCTAAATACATACTAGTCTCAGATTTTAACATTTTCTTATATGTATTCTTTAAGCTTTAAATTAAATCGTCCAAAATACGTCAATGAGTTGTTTTATACACACTATTAACAATTTTTCTCCATATATACCAACCATTCCTATTTAAAGTTTGGAATAATTAGTATTTTTTTAGGGCAGAAAAGTGCTCCAGTCACAGTCAGAATAGAGATGTTACTCATAATTCATGAATTTTAGAAAATACTAAATTTAAAAAATAGGTATGGAAATTTATATTATATAAATAACAACTGTTACAACACAAAATCTATATAGCGACTTGATTCTAAAATCTAAATTGTATCCTTTAAATTATGTAATCACTAAATTCCTTGCAAAGGAAGACTATTATTTAATCAAAAAAGTTGATTGTAACGACAATAAGTACCATCTATAGATAAAGAGCTGCCACATGTGCCTGGCATTTTATCATTTTTACAGTCTAGTATGCATTCATGATTTCTCATGAAATATCCAATATTTACATAGATTAAATTGTTTGTTGCCTTCTACAAACATTATCGGTTTGTTTGATAAAGGAAATGCATGTTAAAAGAATAATTATGTACAGCAGAACTCTTTTTAGATTTTATCCAAAAGTTGTAGAAAAATTAGCAAAGTTGTCTCAGCTATCTGCTCTATTCAGTGACGCACACAAGGGGGGGGCTCGGAACCCCAGAACCCCCCACACACAAAGCCTTTGATTTTTTTTTCCGATTGATTATAATTCTAAGTGTATAGTACGTAAAATTTAATTAAGTATGTGTTATTAATGATTAATTTTATTAATTAATGCTAATTATTTATTCAATAATTAGTTTTTACTGTGTTTTGTTCCCGAAAATGGACAAAATCAAAAGGAGCATGATACAAGAATAGAGAACTTTCGACCACGTCCCCCCTTGAAAAATTCCTGTGTGTGCTACTGGCTCTATGTTATTATTCACAATAGTAATTACATAGCAATAATGCTATCATAAATATCTTTATGTGCATAGTGAGATTAGCTTAATGAAATAATAAAAATCAGTGACAACAAAAACCAAGCAAACACATTATGTAGAAGAAAGAGCAGTGGTGTCAAGATACAAAAAATATGATTGAAAAAATTTAATTAATTTATCCCCCCCAAATCGAAAATGTTCTTTTGACAAAATACTATTCGAGATTTTAAAATTTTCTATTGCCAATTAATTCTTTCATAGTAGTTATCAGAATTCTACAGCACAAAAACTCGGAACTAAACATCAGCGCTAACGGTATCTGACTAATTTAATTTGTTCATGATCCCTTGCTCAACTCTAGCAGAAGGTCAAACCGTCGATCAGTTGGCCTGCAAGACAAAATAACGAAACAATAAATTAAACAACAATTTTTAAAAAATAGGCGGAAAAAAAAAGAGGAAAAAGTGCGTAGGCCGAAGTTTCTCTCATCTGGTTTAATAAACGTCTTTTTCTCCATATCTAAAAGCTCTCGAAAATAGACTTTTCCGACTGACGACAGCGCGTCTAGTGCAACTCGAAGACATGACCTCGAACACGCTGGAGGAAAGCACGTGTTTCTGTTTATACACACACATAATCGGAACAGATCAAATCAGTAAAAGAAGGTGTTTTATGATGCTCAAGCGCTAGAGACAGGCGAATGTGTTTCTTGCGCGCACAAGCGGAACTCGTATCAACAATGCAGTTAATGTTCGTCCTCACTGCCATACTTCGAAGGTTAAATGGAAAAAAAAAACTTTAAACTGCAAACTATTTAACAAGATGTTTATGTGCACAGAATCTAATTTATTTCATAACGGCTGAGAATACAACGACAAAGTAGCTAATTATTTTCAGTGCTGGGAGAATAAATATGCATTAGTTTTTACAGCAGGAAATTCTATAATGAAAAATAAGGAATCACGTTCAATAAAAGAATACACTTCTATGCATGTTCATTTCCTGTTTGGATAACTGATAAAATTACTTATACCGTAAAATCCGGCGAATAACGCGCCCTCATACTTTCAAGATGCATTTTTTTTTTTTTTTATGTTTTGGTACACTCGCCATATAACGCGCACCCCCTGTTTTACAAAGAAACCTGAACCTCATGTTTTTAAGTCAATTATTCAAGGTATTGTTTAGAAAAATTAGTATACTTCTAGAGCTACAGCTCTTTAAGTTCATAAGGAGAATGCCATTTCTTTTAAATAAACAGTATTTTGATATATATAGAAGTCTAATTTTTTTCTATTAATCCTCCATTTTTTTTTTATTTTTAAACGTCTCATTTTTATTTACCCATTTTTGCTCATTTTTCACGCGCAGCCGTAAATTTCGATCTTATCTTTTGTGTTAAGGCTGTCGTCTTCGGTTAATGTTAAAGAATAGCACTCGAATTCGGAACATTTTTTCATATATAAAAGAAATGAAAAATTAATATGATATTCTAGCTTCACTATCCTTTAGAGCAGAGGTCGTCAAAGTGGTGGTCCGTGATAAAATTTCGCTAGTCCCCAGCAAAATGTGTGGAATATAGTAACTCTCATCATGTTAAGTTATGTTTTAAGACACATTGAAACATAAATAATTCAATTCATAACAATAAGCGAAAGGTTATAAAAACGCTACTTCATAGAATAACGCAACGGTAAATGAATTATACTGCTGTAGCTGCATTATTGCATGTGGATAACAGATCCGTTTGCAGCGAAACTCTCAAATTTAAATTTCATTCATCCTTATCAAGAACTCAGTTTAGGCTTTCCATAAAAAGTGAATACCCTTTTTTTTTAGTGAACAGGCGATGAAAATTCTGATTAAGTTCTCCACAACTTATTTTGTGAAAAGGCCTTTTCTCATCTGTCACAGCCATCAAAACACTGTACCGATCTCAGCTTGAAATAAATGTGGTTTTTCGTCTTGCAGTACAACATTGGATCCAAATATCCATGATCTTATATTTCAAGCAGGAACATCCACACACTAGGAATGTATAATACTAAGAGTTTGATATACTTAAACCATTTTTAATTGCTTTATTTTAACAGTTTGTTTATTTAGTTCCTTTTATTATGGTTTATTAATAAAGCTTTTATAATTTGGTTACAATTAAAAGTTTCATTTTATTAACTAGGTTCATTTTACGTATTTTTGCATCACTTTTTTTTAATAAATATGTTTAACATTTAAAAAACCCTATAAGTGTTCCGCGGGATTTAAATTATGAATTTACTGGTCCGTGAGGCCAAAAAGTTTGGCGACCGCTGCTTTAGAGAGCAGCATTATTGATCATATATCCCATTTTTAACAGAGTTGATTCATTTTTTCTCGAATAAAATGTGTTCCGCGATTTTTCTCCAATACAGTAATGCTAAATGGGCTATGCCTTCACGTATTAAAATGAAAAAGAAAGTATTCATGAAATATTTTGAAATTTAAAAAAAAACACCATATTGTTAACAGAGGTATGAGTTATAATGTTAAAAATTTCCATGGAAATTGAGGCATTTTCCTGCCTGAAAATGTGTTTCGTGCTTAGTTCAAGCTCTCTCTCTCTCGTACTTTAACCGTAGACAACCTTAAAAGTGCGCGTTATACGCCAGATTTTACGGTATATAATTTTCATATGAATTAATTAAAGTAAAATTGTATACTACAACTATACAATGCAACCTCAAATTTCTAAATCCAAACCTATTATCAAGAAAAAAGAGCGAACTAATATATCACGCGCGCGCGCGTTCTCCACACTTACAAACACCATTACAAAATTTGTAATCTTATTTAAATTTGGCTTTTTAACAAATAAAACTTGCATGTACGATCATCAGAACATAAAAATCATACCTCTTTTATCAACACCATACTTTGAAATAAAGTCGTTAAGATGACTACATATATACATACATGTCTTTATAGTACCTTATTTTCAATCCGTAGTCATATAACGAAGGCCAGGAGAACAACTTCGGCCAAATATTCTCTTTTTAACAATAATTAATTCATAATGAATAAATTAATTTAACATTGCAACGAACCGATTGCGATCCATCTACACAAAAGTAGACAGAGAATGTTTTCTGGATTTGCATCAAACATATATATTTGAGAGCAAAATCTTTCTTGCATAAAAATCAACACCTGTAAATATGGATGCAAGATGGCTAACATTAACTCGCACAGGCTTCGAAATTTCTCTGAACAAGCCAATCTTCCACCTGTTTTTTTTTTTTTTTTAAGTTGTGGGAAAGTGTGCAGAGTACATTTGTTTTATTAAACTGATTCTAAAATTAAATGTACTTGCAGCTACAGATGATAAGGAATTAGCACAGTGAATAAATTGAATAAAAAAGCCACCATTTTATTTAACTCATATTTATTCATCTTTATGGCACAACTTATACCTTTCTGAGATTTAAAGTTCAGTAATGAATGCAATCATTTTTAAAAATGAATGTAGCGGCTGCTACAAAATGTGGTCCTCAAGCCAAAACAATTGTCAACCGCTGTGCTTATTATATTAACTCATTAATAAGTCGTAAAGAATATTTGTAACAATTATTTGCCAAAAATATAAGGATTTTCGCGAACTGAAGCTTTGTACACAACCAAGACAAATACTTCTCAAAGAGTTTAAAAGAAAATTAAACAGTTGAAATAAGTATAAAAGTTTACGTTTTGTAAAATTCCGTGATATTTTTTCAATGAAATCACTTGTGAAGAAAGTTCCAAAACTTGTAAATAGTTTTAAGCAATAAAAAAATTCTGGCTTGTTTTTTCAAGTTGAAAAATATACATATATCTGGACGGTCCACAGATCTGACATACATTTCTCTCCTGAAATCAGCAGTTCATTTGTCAAACTTCAACAGTAAGTCATATGACGAATATGAAATTTAATTTGATTTATCACGCAGCATGTTTACGGTCTTTAAAGTGAAATGTGAGAAATCAGCCCCAAATTTGACATGCAATAACTCACATTATTTTACACGCAATCTTCAGCTGATTCAGAGGCTAAATTCTCAAGTTTCTTTTTAAGGTCACAGAAGAATTATTATGCCTTCATTTCCTTCTGAATTTTAATAGGAAAATTAATTCGATTTACAAAAAAAAAATTTAAAAATTGCTGATGAAGTATTTTAGTAATCAATGAAGATGAAAATTTATAGATGAAAAGATTTAAAAAACCAGTTTGAATTTTAAAAGGGAAGGGATTGGTCGCAAAAAAATTTCAGAATTAACACAAATGGATTTAAAAAAAGAGAGAGAGCAAAACTTTCTTAACTTTTAACAAATAAAGTATTGTTATAAAATAATTAAGCCAATTCAAAATTAAAAATTAAGATCTCTTTAAATATTTGTATAAACAAATAATAAAAAGAAAAGAAAAAATGCAGCGATTTCAGTGAAGGCCGAAAGGTGGATAAGTAGTTTGTTCTACGATAAAGTTTATAAAGCCATTTAAATGTTATAATCGATTTTATAAATACTCAAAAATGGCTCCTTAAGATTTTTCTTTTTTTAATTCCAAAAAGAATTGCAGAATTATATTCTTTTTTTTTTTAAATTTAATATTGCGTAAAACCCAACGTTTTACGCGCACTTATATTTTCAAGATGCAATTTTTAGTTTTTTAGTATATTCGCCGTATAACGCGCACCTCCTTTTTTTTACGAATCCTGAAATATACGCGCGCAATGCTCTTATGTTTTGAAGTCATTTGTTCGACATTTTTTTTCCAAGCTTAGGAAAAAATAGTATACTTTCTGAAAATACAACTCTTTAACTTCATAAGGTATGCCATTTTTTTTAAAAAAAACGAAACAGTACTTCGATATATGAAGAAGTTGAATTTTTTTTTTTCCTACGCTCAACTCGTTCTATTTTTAGAGCTCTCACTTTTACACCCGGAGAATACGCTCACCCGCAAATTTTGATCCTATTTTTTGTGTTAAAAGTGCGTGTTATATGATGGATTTTGAGGTATGATAAATATGTAAGGACATTTAAGTAGATTTTTTTAAATTAGTTAAAAAATAATATTACACACATACGCTAACTGTTGCCAATCAAGCATATTTTGTACGTTTTAAATAGAATATAAGCACCAAAACTTATTTTACTGCCAATTTCTCTTAAAATATTTTATAAGTGTCTTCACAGGTTATACTGTTACGTGTCTCACTCTCTAAAATAATATTTTGTCCCATTTTTTTTAAAAATCCAACACCTAAAGGCTGTTAAGAAATATAATTAATAATATAATTAATTATCTCTACTGAAATATATGTTCAATTCACGTTACTTCATCCTCTCTCTCAAAATAAAAAAAAAATCATTACATAATACTGAAGATTTTTCTTTCGATAACAAACAGATCCATTTAATGTATTTAGAGAATCTACATCTTTTTACAGCGACTGAACACCCTCCTTTTCTAATACGCCTTTGAATTTTCAAAAAAAATTGTTCTCTATGAAACGGACAAATCTAAAAATAAGCAAATTACTCAGAAAAAAACGCAGTCGTACGATTGTTGACATAATGAAGAAAAGCTATTGGGTAGGTCACGTTACGTACAAAACAAGGTCATTGGATGAAGATGTCTAGTGCGCAGTGCGTTATGTATTCAGTGCACTTGAAATATTAAGTGTGAAAGATATATATATTTGGAAACACATGGTTATTTTTTTTTCTCACTTAAAAATAGTAATCACAAAATCGAGCATTTCTCAGATCATTCAGCAATGAAAAGTGAACATTTTGCTCAGTTTTTGAATTCTAAAACTTCAAATTAAATTGATTATATTGTTTAAAAAAACCAAAAAACATAATTGTCTCAGAATTGAGGCTTTTTTATTCTAAATTTTATAAAAAGAAGATGACACTTCAGATTACTAATGCTGATTCAAAATCAGCTATGCCATTGAAATCAGGTTGTTTAATTAAAGTGTAACCAGAAACCGTGTCAAAACCATTGACGATACCCAATTGCAATTAAATATTCCGAGTCTTCTGCAGTTCTTGTCAAATTCTTTTTGGATTTTGAATTTTTTTAAAAAAACAAAACAAAAAAAATGCAGCAACTAACTATTCTTTATACAAATGGAAATCTTGGAGGGGAGGGGAACTAGAAATTTGATAAAAGCATAATTCATCCTGCATATTTATACATTAACAATAGAAATGACTAAAAAGATAACATTTTAAAGAAAAACGTCAACTTTAGTATCCTCTAAAACAAAATATAATTTTATTAAATAGAAGTCATACATAAAATGCAAAAAGTTAGAGGACTTATAAAAAAAAAACCCTGAAGTATCGCAAGAAACAATTTTTCACGTGAAAATATACAAGACTTATTGAGTTTTGTTGCAACTAGTAGCGATTTGAAAAACTACTAAAATACCATGGCATTCTTTTTACGTTGGGAGGTAAAATGTTTCAAGCATTTTGAAAATATTCAATGATTGACATCAGAGATGCCTAAGAGTTCGATTTCCGGTTAAATATACATTTTAGGTAAAAACCAAATAACTTCACCATCTGCAATTTTTTTTAAAACATGAGAATGACCTCTAGCTCCCGATTTTTACCCCTTCTAAGGCTGAAAGGAAAGGGGGGAGCCAAACCAGATCGACCCTCATCCTCCTAACCCTGACCTTCCCGTGGGGTCAAGGTCCAAATCCAGTTCTGCATCGTAAAAGTTACCAAACCATTCCCAGACGGATGTAGTGAAAAAGATCAGATGTACGAAGAAAAAAACGATAATTCATTTTTCTCTATGAACTGTATGTGAGAGAGAAAGGAAAATATTTACAACCAGGAATTAGGATCTCCAAACACTAAAATCTTTGTTAATTCCCCCCTAAAAATAAGAATAGCAGTGGGCCACACAGGAACTTTTCAGGGGGGGAGTACGAGAGGTTGAAATTCTGCCATTTTCCTATCCACCCCAATACTCAACTTTTGACCTTGTTTGTTGACAAAATAGGGAGGAAAGATAAAGATTTCCCAGGAGAATACACTTCACACTACAAATAAACAGTGCAGTTCTAAGAATATAAGGGTGTTTTTTTTATGTTCCATGCAGTTGGGTTTTGAAAGGAAAGAAAAAGAGAACAGAAATTTTTACCATTGGAAGAAATTATTTTAGGTACTATATACAAAGGATTATCAATCGAAAAAATTAAAGTCAAGGGCGATGGGGAATCCAGACCCCTTGGACCTTCATTCTTTTGTATGCCACTGTGTTCTATTTTTTTTTAAGTGAAAACTTCTTTACGCGCGTTGAGCGTTTTGGTAGAGGGTAAAATCCTCGGTTCGCGTCACCGACATGCTAATGATCTCCAGACTAGCGCACGCGCAGTAGCCTGTGTACACGTATACACTAATACATCGACTATTTCTGACTGTATTATGTGCGCGTTGGACGCTTTTTGGATAAGTATAATTTTGTGAGTCACGTCACCAATACGTTATAGTAGCAGTACATCTGTAATTGTAAATGTGACGCGTTGTACATTAAGTATTAGAGTGTAGTTATATACATAAGTAAAGTTAAATTGACCACGTGGGAAGTTCAACTTGTGTGTACTGGATTTTGTTTATTTAAGTGAATTTTTAATTTGACTATTATTGTAATTATTTAATTGAAGGATGACTGTTTATTTATTGAATTTAAATTCATTGACTTCAGTATAAAAGTGAGTATGAAACATATTAATATTTTTATACAGATAAATGAATAATGAAAACAACGAATATATTTTTAAACATTTTTAATATTTGTACGAATATTTGTATTTAAAATTTAGCATTATTCATTTTAATTATGTTTTTAATATTTAACCTCTTCATCATGAAATGAGTATTATTACGGTATAAGATTTATCTTACTAGCGTGGTAAAATAGATTTCTAGTTATTTGATAATATTTTTTCGTGGATTTTAAAATTGGAAAATTAAAAAAATGTTATAATAATTTCAGATTTTATGAAATATGTTCATTTATTGTAAAATTCAATTTTACGAAGTTATTGTTTGTTTGTGTAATTTGTTAGATATAAAATACGTGCTTTGTTATTTTTTGCCAAATAATTATTTATGAACTTATATAATTTAATTTCACTATTAGAAAAAAATATTGTAACATAATTAAAATCTCTAAATTTCTATTTTTATACTTGTTTAGATCCTTAATCCCACGAGAAAAAAACTTGAAGATGTCAACAGATAGAACAATTTTTATTCGAAAATTTAATGATTTACACAAAAGAAGGTTCTGAATTACTCGAAAAAAGATTTGGCGAAAAATTTGACGACATACCTATGATATTAAGCGGAGACTTTAATATTAACTTCGCAGATGACAAAAATTTATCATTAATTGAATTTTTGAATGAAACATTAGGTTTGACTATGTCTAATGATCGAAAAGTCAGTACAACAAAGTATAAAACGACTATCGATGCTGTTTTTATACGATATTTAGATAAATTTCAATCAAACATTTTTATTTCTTATTTCAGTTACCATAAACCTATTGTATCTTTTTTAGAATACAATGAAATGATTGAACGAACAGATAATCTAAGTATTGTCGAAATTAATGATGACAATGATGTAAATAATGAAAATAATGTTCAAACTTGAATTCATTGAAATTCGTGTAAATATAAAAAAATACTATGTATAATTAAGATAATTGTATATTAATTATTTTTTCAACCACTTTGTATTTATATTTTGTTCATGATTTGTTTAACCCATCATATGTAACTAAGAAATAAAACATAAAAAATTTCATATAATTTTTGCATATAGTTTTAATTACTCTCAACTTAATAGTTCCGTTTTCACTTCTATCGGCAGTCCCACGACTGCTATTTTTTTTTTATTTTATCATTAGTTCCTTTGATCACCTAAATTGAAGCAGACGCTAAAATCAAGTACGTTTAAAAATATTCCACAAAACTTTCATAGTTCACGACGTTTTAGATTTAAATTAGCAGTTTAATAATTGTATTATTTAAAATAGCAGTTTTATTATGTGAAAATTACCAAGTTCAATGAATCATATCAAAATGGATATCGAAATTCAGGTATTCCATAAGACACGTACAAAACCATAATGATATAACTTAAATTTCATATTGAACAACAAATTTGTTGGTGGGTTTGAATTACCAAAGAAAAAATAATCATTTCATAACCGATATAGCACGAATCACTATTTGTTGCTGAGCTTATATCTGACCAGAATACAGTTTATGGTATGCAATTAAGGCTTTTTTTTTAACCAAATGCATAAGAGTATGAATTAAACGATGAGCACATTTTCAAACAGAAAAATGTTTCAATTTTTATGAAAATTTGCAACGTTGTTACTCGTACATCTATTTATGATATCGCGTTTTTAAAATTTCAAAATGTTTCATCGATAATTAATATTAAGCCTTTCAGCACGTTAAGGGGAAGCTCATTTAGCATAGTGCAAAACACATTTTATTGCTGAAAAAAATGGGTTAATTAAGATAAAAATGAGTAATATGATAAAATGTGCTGCTCTCCATAGATTAGTGAGATTAGACTATAATACTAATGTTGGAATACTTTTATATATGAAATAAATTCCAAATTCTGTAACATTAAACAAAGACAAGACTTAACCAGGTTTACAAGAATATTTTACAGAGGTAATTAACAATAGTAAATATGATGTATAACACATTATTTTAAATACTTTTAACAATCGAATAATGGAAACAAATTATTGGTCGCATTACGATTCTTGAAATGAAATCGCTTTATGACAAAAGTCAAAATTTTACATGAAAAGAATAGAGACACCTATTTTTTTAAAAAAACAAACTTCTTTCCCACAAGACGAAGAACGCAACACATTTCGCTGGCATTGAGGAAATATATTAGCAAGGACATGCTTAAACTGCGTAACACTTTAAACACAGAAGGAAGAGTAAAAAAGTGTTTTGTCGAATGTGTTTTGTATCACTCGCTCTCACACCCTTAAACTACTCTTTACATCCCAGACAAGTCGAAAAAACTACTAGCTAACCATCTTATAATTCAAGCTCATTAATTACGAAACTGAGACGTTCAAAACCCGAAAACGATGACAAGTGCTCGTCCTTGGTTGAATACATTACCCTGGATCGAAGCATACGAACAGGTTATAATTACCTTGTACATGTTCCAATATTATGTTCAAGGTTAGAAACACAAAAGCGCATTCCGCTCCGCACAAAACCCTCACGGATTTCTTTTCATCTTAAATGTCCACCTCCCTTCCCACCATCGAATAGGCAGGTGTGCCACGTGACCTACCCACATGCGGAGGCAAAGCCCTTTAAAAGTAATAATAACAACAATAATAGCAACCATCAGATATCCCCGACCCTTCCCATGAAGACCCATTATTGAAGAGATCAAGGTATCAGCAAACTACACAGTCTCCAGGCATATAGAGAAAATTTAATGAACATTTAGAGAATGACATTCATAATAAAATAACTACGCAACACTGAAATAAAGCAGAGAGAGAGAGAGAGAGAGAGCTGCATTTGTAAGTAATAATACCTATAAACAGTAAAACCAGAGTTTAAAGAATAATTAAAAGCAACCACATATAATACTTTCGATATAAGAACTGGCTTCATTTGTGTCAGGTGATTTGGATCGCAATATCCATCACTGTAAATTAATTTAGTCTCGTAAATACAGAAATTTTAAAGCTTTGATATATGAGTACGTATAACTTATTGGGATACAGCATATATGTGAGTGATAAAGTGCAACGAATCATTGCTAATACTGACAGCAGTAGCGCACACAGGATCTTTTCAGAGGGGGGTTCGAAGTCGAAAGTTCACCATGCTCCTTTTGATTTTGTCGATATTCGGGAACAAAACACAGTAAAAAACTAATTATTGAATAAATAATTAGCATTAATTAATAAAATTAATCGTTAATAACAAATAATTAAATTTTGCGTACTATAAACTTAGAACTATAATCAATCGGGGAAAAAATCAAGGGCTTGGGGGTCCGGACCCCCAGGACTCCCCCCCCTTGTGTGCGCCACTGATTGACAGCATCCTGAAATAGATCAAACCACATTTGATTGCCAATTAAGAATATACTAACATTAACTGTTATGGAAAATATCCTAACCATTTACAATAAATTGTGTTATTTAACATTTATTTATAAGGAAGAAAAGATGCTGTTTTTGTTGATGTTGTTTTGAAATATGTTGTTTTTCAATTTTAAAACTGATGCTCGGATTCAGCAGTGGTTAAAATAAATTGAACGAATCCTCAAAAATAATGAGTCATATAAAATACGTGCTTGTATGCATTTAAAAATACAATTTTACCATTTCTCTTATTCGCACTCCTTGTCTTCTTTTTCTCAATATGACTGCATTATATTTTTTTGGAAAATCAATTGTCTATTCCATAAAACCTTATGAAATGGATACGCGGAAGGTTTAATTTTACGATTACAGCAATATAAGCTCCCCCCCTCTTCCCAATATATTTTTTTAAAAAACTCAATAAAAAAAAGGATGTATACATATAAATATTAATTAATGTGTAACATTTAAAAAAACACCCTTCATTTTGAGCATCTATATACAAAGGGAAAATATGTTTTTATTCGAACTGAAGTTAGTACAAGCAGAGCAAGCGTATAGTTCTGACTAAAATTTTAAAAAAAAGAAGTAATTTAAAACGAATACTAGTTACTTAAATCTATATAATGACGTAAGAATGACGACGTAGACACACATTCGTGTGTAAGTCAGAAATTTCTTTAAAAATTAGAAACTATTTTAAATACATACATTAATGTGTTCGAAAATAATGACACCATGAACAAAAATGAAAAGCCGAAATAAGTCTATTTTTACAACAAATACAGTGAGAGTAAATGAATTATTTCAATTTCAACACAGAAATGCAAAAACATGTTCGTTTATCGCGTAATCAATCATGTGACCGAAACCAGGCAACAGGAAAGGGGGGGGACGTTCACCTTATGAATCTGATGCAACAGTCATTTGAAAACTAAAAATAGTGCATGTAAGCAAAGTTACGTCGACAACGAACACAGAATATCTACGCACACGGACATGAAGCATCAGTCAATGTGTTTTACGCTCTCCAATTTTTTTTTTTAAATCTTTTCTATCTCTTAGCAAGTATTTGTATATGTGTCTTTTTGTATAATACATATGTATCACCCATCCCTGAACTTTGCTATGAACACAATAGAAATAGGAGAGAGATGGGGAGGAGGATAAAACACGATAACTTTTTTTTACATGATGATCCATTTTAAATGTAAGTCATCAACTACAGAGATAAGAAGTTCCAAGGTAAGAATGAAACACTTATCAAAGCTTCCCACTGCTATTTATCTACACACATTATTACATAACGAAATGGCTGCATTTGCATACAAGCAGTTCGACTCGTTTTCAGTTAACGAATAATAATGGGTGTAGCAACCATAATAATGTATGGAACTCTCCTTTTCGGAGTAAGAAAGAGAAACTAGAAAAAAATAAATAATAAAAACCCTCTCTCGTTGACAGCTATTCCACACGTGAACCAAACGTGCACGCGGATTCAAGGCTAAATAACACTGCTCTTCTCTATGGACGCATTTTCTATTCACGCGCACGCGACCTTCGAGTCCACAACAAGGGTGGGGATACAACTGCGCGCTCTGAAAACTCTACGATGTTCGATATCACACCTGGCTGCTTAACTTTAAAAAAAAAAAAATAGCAGTCGTGGGACTGCCGATAGAAGTGAAAACGGAACTATTAAGTTGAGAGTAATTAAAACTATATGCAAAAATTATATGAAATTTTTTATGTTTTATTTCTTAGTTACATATGATGGGTTAAACAAATCATGAACAAAATATAAATACAAAGTGGTTGAAAAAATAATTAATATACAATTATCTTAATTATACATAGTATTTTTTTATATTTACACGAATTTCAATGAATTCAAGTTTGAACATTATTTTCATTATTTACATCATTGTCATCATTAATTTCGACAATACTTAGATTATCTGTTCGTTCAATCATTTCATTGTATTCTAAAAAAGATACAATAGGTTTATGGTAACTGAAATAAGAAATAAAAATGTTTGATTGAAATTTATCTAAATATCGTATAAAAACAGCATCGATAGTCGTTTTATACTTTGTTGTACTGACTTTTTGATCATTAGACATAGTCAAACCTAATGTTTCATTCAAAAATTCAATTAATGATAAATTTTTGTCATCTGCGAAGTTAATATTAAAGTCTCCGCTTAATATCATAGGTATGTCGTCAAATTTTTCGCCAAATCTTTTTCGAGTAATTCAGAACCTTCTTTGTGTAAATCATTAAATTTTCGAATAAAAATTGTTCTATCTGTTGACATCTTCAAGTTTTTTTCTCGTGGGATTAAGGATCTAAACAAGTATAAAAAATAGAAATTTAGAGATTTTAATTATGTTACAATATTTTTTCTAATAGTGAAATTAAATTATATAAGTTCATAAATAATTATTTGGCAAAAAAATAACAAAGCACGTATTTTATATCTAACAAATTACACAAACAAACAATAACTTCGTAAAATTGAATTTTACAATAAATGAACATATTTCATAAAATCTGAAATTATTATAACATTTTTTTAATTTTCCAATTTTAAAATCCACGAAAAAATATTATCAAATAACTAGAAATCTATTTTACCACGCTAGTAAGATAAATCTTATACCGTAATAATACTCATTTCATGATGAAGAGGTTAAATATTAAAAACATAATTAAAATGAATAATGCTAAATTTTAAATACAAATATTCGTACAAATATTAAAAATGTTTAAAAATATATTCGTTGTTTTCATTATTCATTTATCTGTATAAAAATATTAATATGTTTCATACTCACTTTTATACTGAAGTCAATGAATTTAAATTCAATAAATAAACAGTCATCCTTCAATTAAATAATTACAATAATAGTCAAATTAAAAATTCACTTAAATAAACAAAATCCAGTACACACAAGTTGAACTTCCCACGTGGTCAATTTAACTTTACTTATGTATATAACTACACTCTAATACTTAATGTACAACGCGTCACATTTACAATTACAGATGTACTGCTACTATAACGTATTGGTGACGTGACTCACAAAATTATACTTATCCAAAAAGCGTCCAACGCGCACATAATACAGTCAGAAATAGTCGATGTATTAGTGTATACGTGTACACAGGCTACTGCGCGTGCGCTAGTCTGGAGATCATTAGCATGTCGGTGACGCGAACCGAGGATTTTACCCTCTACCAAAACGCTCAACGCGCGTAAAGAAGTTTTCACTTCAAAAAAGTCCTCGTCCGAACCTAGTTCCTTAGCAATCACTTTCATTTGGATTCAGAGGCATGTTTGCAGTTCCCCAGAAATAGCCTACATGCATTCAGCTTACAATGGATGGAGGAGTAAACATTTCTAGAGAATCAGCGATCGTAAAATTTTTCCACCCCCCTTTTGTTTTCATTAGTGTGTGTAATGATTTAAATCAGGGGTACTGAATCTTTTTTTCCCGCCGAGCCACATACATATGATAATTATTTCACGCGGGCCGTAACATGAGGATTAATGGTGGGGGGGGGGATGCCATACGAGGAAAGATTTTAAATGTGGAAAATTGATCAAAATGTTAAAACTCATAATTTTGGATTTTATATTAATACTATATCAAACTCTATCAAACTTAATTCACAAAGAACAAGTATGCATTTTGTACCCACTTATGGAGAAATTTCGATTTCCTTTCATCCATGATACTAAGCTCCCCCTCGATATTTTAAGAAAGCCAATTAACTCATCTTGAAAAAAATCCTTAAAACATTGAAAGATTTGTGCTTAGTGGAGTAGTGGCGAGAAAAAATATATTGTATATGAATAATTAAATATATTGACTACGAAATAATCAAGATCCCAATCATCTTGAAACAATATATGTATATTTTTTAGATATTTTTCACTTGGAAGACAAGAGGGTTAGTTAAAAATTAGTTTTACTCATAAAATTGTTGCTACTCCACTCTGTTATTTGTTATCACTAACTGTTACAATTGGAAAAAGAAAAAAGTTATTTTGCAACTCATACCACGATATCGAAAGCAAAATTGATATAAGTATTGTTTGATAGAATTTCTCGCTAAGTTTTTAGTGCATTGTTTTTAAATAATTGAAATTGCTAGTACCATGGGTCATGACTGGGTCACTCAGAAAGGTCCGGTGGGTCACATACGGCCCGCGGGTTGAGAATCGCTGATTTAAACTTAGCATTTTAGTATAAATATTTCAATAACTAATTTTTTTACCAATTTTACTTGCTTTACCATCAGTGCTGATTTTTAGAGCGAGCTCATAATCGGTAACGCATGAATAAATACACGCATTCCTTTGGGGCTAATTTATAAGGTTTCTAAGCCAGAATTTAAACTTTAAACACTTTAAGGGGGACCGGCACTTTGCATAGGAGCCCATGTTAAATTACGTAAGTTTGTGTACTACCTTTTTCTCCGAAACTTCTTGCTACTAATAGATGAAATTTTCACAGTAGTAGGTTATATGTACTATCAATAAGACTTCAATGGAGTGTTTTGTCTTTTTGTTAAAAATTAAAATAATTATGAGTTATTTTAAAAAATGCCCAAGTTTTTTCTTTAAGATTTAGTTTAAAAACACATTATCTAAAACAGTTCGCTAGATATATCTTATTCCCTCTATTAAAATGTGTAAACATGTTGAAAGTATGCTCACTGAAAATTTGAGGATCCTACATTAATTAGTTTTTGAGAAAAGGGTACGTATATAAAGGGAAAAATATTGCATTTTGAGAAAACAGGCTTTTAAGTAAGAATTTGTAATTTGTCAATGAGAGTGGCTTCCTTTTAAAAAATAAATAAAAATACTTCTAATTATCGTATTTCTATGTATCATATATTTTAAGCAGAAATGTTTGAACCTTTAAAAAACGTAAAATAGTCGAAATCGATAATTTTTCAAAAATTCATGTGCCGGACCCCCAAAGCAATTGAAACCGTTATGCACAGATAAATTTGATGATGAGCATGAAAGAGTATGGAATAACATATAATATCAAAAGGATACGCGAACACAGTATTTAAAAAAAATGCTTGACATTTATTTTATATCATATACATATTTCAAAAGAACTATTTCATTAACACGAGAATCGTGAAGACTCACATTGACGAGGATATGCTAACTCCAAAACATCATATATAATGGATAATCAGTTTTCCGAAATATATGATCATATTTATATTTTACCTCTTGGACTTTTCATAAAATAGCAATTCTTGAAAATATGCATTAATCAATTTCATTTACACTTAACTATTAATGAAAACTAGTTTGGAATAAACAAAAGAAGTAATGAAGAGCATGTAATATCTTGTAATTAAAATGTTTACATTCACTTTGATGAATGTAGATACAGAAGCCAAAGGAATAGGAAGAATTGCTCAGTGTGTACAATTTAATTAAATTCCCCTCCCCCTTTCGTATTTATCAGACATTACATAAGATGTCATCTCTTGTCAGACAGGTTACATAATATCTAACTACCTTCGATTCAAAATAAGTTAACGCAGCATTAGATTAAAACTACAAGCTGAAAGCGAAGCACCTTACTACTTGGCGCCAAGGTCAAGAGAAAGAAAACAACAAAAATGAGTTGATATGAATTCAACTTAAGTGTTATTCAACTAGGATACAGTTAAATTTAATATCTAATACTTCACACCCATCCATAACGCATGTACACACAACAAAATGACTTAAAAAACAAAGACAGTGCGAGATTAAATGCAGCAAAAATAAATCGCTAATTTCTACCATTTCAACCACCCTTCACAGGAGTTGACAACAGTTAAAACTTGCGAGACAACAAAGGGAAAACAATGAAGTAATGCTGCAGTGCATCCCACTCATAAAAACAAAGCACCCGGACAACTAGAACCGAGACATTTATTTTACATTGTATAACAGTTACACGAGTTGGGACACCTTTCCGCTCCGACTCCTATTACTCGGAACGCCCTCTGAAACCTGAATAACAAGGCAAAGAAAAAAATGTTTAACTGTTAAAAGTCGCTAAGTTGATTCCGCTTTTTAGACAAGCCTAAACTTGATGTGTATTTGATTGTTGAGCATTTCTCCCTATAGTTACACTTTTAATCTTACGCTCTTTTTAATCACTTAACGTGTAAGATCTATAATCAGTCTTTATTCTTTTTTTTCATTTTTCGCATTTTGATACCAGGCTCTAATTGAAACCCAAAAATGTGCGAGTAATCGTATTTGCTATAATCAGCTTAATTATGATGTATAGCTAACAATCCAATTGAAACATGGTAATTTACGCATGCGTATTAATACTCAGCCTCTCATTAGCAAGAAAACAACGCACACACACAGATAAGTTCAGGATCAGTCATACTTTATTCATAATATATACTTAATTCATGCGACGTTATAATCGCATGATAATTACAGTTGCACGTTTCCAGTCAATGTTCATGCGCTTTCCTGTTGCCAACTCTTGCCTTTTGCAGAAACTGTTCTTTTAAAAAGTACCAATTTGTCAACAATAACGCCCGTAGGCAAACAAAATGTACTCGATTTCAAAGCAAAATATACGAGTTTTTATTTTAATTTTAAAAAACTTTTCGGGGAATCTTTACATTTGAACATCTTCACTCAATTACCAAATTTGAAATTGTATCTAAATTTTACGTGTATAACAACAGATACAAGTTTAACGTCAGTTTTGAATTCAATGAAGAACACGTGATAGCATTTATCATGAGACCACCGTGAGTTTAGCCCAATGGGCTTAATAACGCTATTTTTTAAAAATTATTATTCATGAGATTAGGGTATCAAATGAAACTCAAGGCTTCTTTACCTTTATAGGGCGAGATATTTTCAATTTACTCATTATTTTTTTACAACTTAAGGCTTTGTGAATGCCGAGAGGAAAAGTATGAAAGATAAAGGAACTTATATTTTTTGATAATACTAAAATTTCACGCTTCAAAAGGTGGCATTTATATTCTCTCAAATTCGATGCTGATTTGATTGTTTTCATAAGTATATTAAGATAAGGTGAAAGAAAATAAAAAATTTAACTAACAAACATTAAAATAAACAAACAAAAAAATTAAAAATAAATTCTATTTTTTAATGTTAAAAAAAAAAAAGAAAAGATATAACTACATTTACTTTAACACAGGGGTGGTATCCATACAAGAAATAAAGCTACTCAAATCTTTTTTAAGATTTCAAATCAACAACTAAAAAACAGATGTCTTCAAAACTCAATATTTCCCTAGCATCTTTCGTCTTTCTATCTTCCAACAAGCCATCAATATAACTAAGAGCATCTAAGCTGGGAGGGGGAAGGAGCAGTAGTGCTTAAATTATATGCAACATTGCATAACAACATTTCAAGTTCGATCTCGGTTGACATAAGACAATAGCTACAAGGTCGGAATTTCAAGCATATCTGGATGAAATGCGCAGTGTCTTATCGTTGCGGACGCACTTAAAAACAAGAAAAAGAAACAACCGACATTATTGCACCTATACTCCATGAAGTGCGCACTTCTCTCGCTAGTTTGATGCGGTTTGTTGTTGGACCAACACAAGATCGCTATTTATTTTTACGGCCAGACAAGATTAATATACGCGGCACTTGCCGATTTTTAATCGTTATTTGGCCATTTGACCCGGTTTGGGATGGGGAAATAAATTGATGACATACCCAAAACGAAAAGGAAGGAATCGTGGAGCAGTAACTAAACGATATTTTGTCCTAATTATCGCGTTTTGAAATGTTTACAATTTTAATTATGGTGATCACCCAGAAAAAGATATCGATAATTTAAAAGGCCTCATTTTGAAGTAACTAATTTTACAAGTTTTTTTTCAACATTGAGTTTCCAAGAGATAAAAACAACTGTCTTGAATTTCAAATTTCCTTTTGCGCCCATCACATACAAATACAGCATTATTTTTATTTTTAATATGAAAGCATTCTTACAGCGAGGATCATTCTAGTTCCCAAGAATTGTTAGACGCAATATTTTAAAAACTTGAGATCATGCCGTCCTATAAAGGAGGATAATTTTGTTCAACTAGAAATCAAACAAGGAAGAATTTAAGTGTTATTTAACATGAAAATAATACATATATCTCACAACTATATTTTGTTAAAGCGATTTATTTCTTGGATAAACAAACAACAAAACACTCCCCTCCCCCTCTTATACATTAATAAGAGGAGATTAATAGAGGGATTTATGTACATGCAATACATTAAAAATTGATTTAGCGAGTAAGTGAGAGTTTATTAAAGTCACACCATAAAGCAGCGCAAAGGCTATAAGCAACAATCTAGTAGATTTGTACCCAGCACAGTCGAAAGTCGAGGACGACACCTGAGCTGGCAACACCTTCTCCGAACTTCCACACCACGCCAACGGGAAGAGTTTGAGCCCCTCTACACGGCGGATTCGAATTTATGACACCTAAGCCACGAGTCCGTGACCATGACCACTAGGCTACCGCTGCCATTAAAAATTGATTTAACATAAGTAATGAATTCAATGAAAGTAAATATGGTGGCACATTTATTTATCGAAAACACAAAAGCGGATTGAAATCAAAATCAGAAATAGATCACAACGGAGCAAATTTTAACATTAATGTGACCTTTCCTAACAGCTCAACTTGTGCAAATCGTTACTTAGTACAGAAGGGGAAAAAAAGGAAGTGTAAAAAATAATTTATAAAATTCAAGAACGAGTTTAACTGTAAACCAGACCTTTTCCCTCGATCATAAACAGTAAGCTTACAAGTGACAAACATGTAGTATTAAATTATTTACAGAAATACCACGCCTTTTTACTTAATTTTAAAGGAAATCCCTGACTACTCTGCAAGATTAATATCACTCGTCATGGCAAGTAGGAGGGGGGGTAAAAATGTGTGACCTACAATGCAATGCCTTCGCTGAGCACGATGATTCACTTCATCAACGCAATTTTTCAAAACATGAAACTAACCCTTTCACAGCCTGTCTTGAGTCAATGGTTCTCCAGCAGGTGAACCAACTCATTAAGAAATATAATTAAGTAATCTTCATTTGTAGGACGCTAACAGTCAAGAGAACTAATGAGATGGTCTTATTGAAGCAATTACACCCTCAAATCTCCAGGCCACTGACATGTCTGAGCAACTACTTCATATGAAGAGGAAAAAAGTCATTACGTAGTGTCAATAACTGAATGATTGGTTGCGTTCAGTATGTATTTAACATTAAACTGTTCAATAAATAAAGATATATATGTATAATTAAAGAATTTAAAAACGGAGAGCACTAAGGCACAGATTAGGATGTGTATCCTGACAGTTGTAACTGTTCTCAGCACTAACATATAAGTAAGGCACATACAAAATTTTCTTTACATGAAGATGAGGAATCCAGACTTTTATTCATTAAACAATAGGAAAAAATAATGCAGTTAAGAGAATTTAGTTATTTTTAGGGGAGTTTGGTTCCCATCTTCAGATAATTATTAGTAGTTTTTCTCCAAAATCTTTAAAAACTCCTTTTTGCACCAATTGTATCTTTTTTCATGGAATTTAATACTAATAAGAAGAATTATTTACAAATTAGATATGTTTAAATTCTTTGTAATAATTACCGCTGACGGCAGATGTAGTTACATTATTTTGAGTTAGCATATAATAGAAGTATAATAAAATAACGAGTATAGTATTTATATAATTAGTTAAATAAAGTACATTGATTGATAATTATATAAAATTAAATTATGCATACTTATTTTATAAAATGTTGATAAAAATTAAAATTTAACTTTTCTTAAATAGGTTTCTAGCTTCGTTCTAGGCTGAGAAACACATTTACACCTTTTTTACGAAAGAGTTAAATCTGATATTTACATATGATTATATTGATACTGAATCACGCGGAATGACGCAAATAACTGACACATAAGTAAATTTAAAATCGAAATTTTGCAGATTAATTTAATTAAAGTTTTAAAAAATACTTACTTCTATCACTATGTACAGATGTTTCTGAGAATCCTGAAAAGAAAAGAAAAAGTTTTTAGTACAAAGAATACTTAGCAATACAGAAACTTGCATAACTCTTTAAAACAAATTAATATGCGTTTACAATAACAACATGCACATAAAATTGTCACGGAAAGTTAAAAAACACAAAAGAACTATTTAAAAAATGAAATAATAGGCATAAAGTACTTCGAATTATTGTAAGGAAAAATTTACTCAGTGAATGTGTGACAAACCTATACGGAACTTTATCACTAACCTTCTGAGTCGTCTTTTTTAGGGAAATTTAATTCCCCTGCCTATTTCCAATCAGCTCCAAAAAGAGGACAGGATTCCTTGTTATGCAGATTAGAAAAAGTATTTAAGTCAAACGGAATAGTAAAGTAAAAAGCAGTAGGAGAGAGAGATTGAAGCAGGAAGGTATAACGGTCAAGTTAGAGATTTATTATTGAAGATTTCTAGGTAGATAAATCTCAGGAAGAGCTGAGCTGCAGTGTGGTAAATATTGATTTATAATTAAAGTCTCATTAAAGTTTTATATTAGGAGTGAGATTAAAGTTAAATGTTCAATAGGAACATCATTGAATATAATTCTGGGATCTCTTATCGCGGTAATCTCTGCGTGATCGATATTCTAATTGTTAATTAATTGGATCATTAAATATTTAAGTTTATTTAAAGGAAAGTCCCTTTTAAACCCCATATAACTATTTAGATATATTTGTTAATAAAAGTCTTTAATTCTATTTGGAAAAGATAACCAAATAAAGAAAGTTATTTATAAAAATGACTACTGGCTCTTATCTGACTCCAAATTATTCTCGTTCTCAAAGTGAGATCCAAGGGGATCTTCACAAATGTAATGTTATCTCCCCATGTGATTATTACGAAATAAAAACATTTTATACTGAGCAATTGAGCCGTCACCCCATTCTTTTAATTTCCATACCACATCTACGTGACGACAGAGACAATAACTTGGTATGTTGGTTAAGTAGACGGTAATCCGATTCAAATTACTTATTTAACCAACATCATTATCCAGGGAACAAATTTCACATGTGTAATTATGACCATCGATTAGGTCCCCCCCCTCCCCCGGATTTCCCTCTTTCCCATTTTGTAAAATTTAAAACGTCGTAAGCCAAAGTTTGTGTCGTAACCAAAGACATTTTCTTATTATAGTAACTCATCAAACATAGTAAATATTTTTGAAAGTTTTCTAGTTTCCATTATAAGGACAATAAAATGTTTTAAAATCTCAAATTTCAATACATATTGGATTGTGGAACGAAATTGAAAAAAAAACTGAAAGAATAACACAAAAACTCACATTTAACGCAACTATATAAAATCATGTGAATTTGAGTGGTTACCAAAAATGGTAACTAAATAGAAAGAACCAAACGCTGCCAGAATAAACAAAACATAAATCAGCCAAGGATTTTATCTTTTTCGATAGACAGGCATAAATACAATAATTTACGAAAAACCAAACGATAAACCCGATTACGTAAGAGTTACGTAAAAAGTTTTATAACGAACTTTTATCCAAAAAAAATATTTATACAACTTTTGCAAGAAAAATTTAATCAACTCGCTTCAAGTGTCGTATAGCACTCACCTTATAGTAAAACAAATCGCAAATTTGACAGAAGAACTCTTTCATAGTTTGCCCTCCTCATCAATGACATTCACCAGCATCAGGTGAATAACATAAAACAACCCTGATCATATTGAAACAGATGTTGGGATGAAAACTTCTCTCCACTGTGCAAAGCAGATGACGCAAATCTGCAGCTTCCTTTTCATCATGGATATCTTAAATGACGGGCAACTATCCAACAAAGACAGATGCAAGCTGGAGTATTTTGTGTTTACGACAGTTTCTGGGCACAACAGACATCCGTTTTTAAACGACAGCTGATGGGCAAGTAAAAACGTTTTCATCCAGACTCACACGTTATACCAGTGCTTCTCCAATCGTCTTAAAAAATGTGCTCCGAAACAATCAAATGGTATTTCAAAGATGGGAATTCATGATTGGATGCGAAATGCCCGATAAAAATCTATTTTAAACTAATTATACGAAATTAGACAGTAAATCAAAAGCGTTACTGGAAATGGAGAGTGCCTAGGAGCCAATAATTTAAGCAGTTGATTTTAATACGTTTAATTTAAATCGGACTACTCTGATTTCAAGTTATTGTTTATGTAAGCTTTCATAAAGCTGGACAATAAAAATTGTGTTATAGATACTTTTTGTTCATAGCTAACATATTAAAATTTTAATCTGTCCTTTCGGTAAAAACAATTGTTAATGATAGCGTGCTTGACCACAAGTTTCCAAAGGAGCTCAAAGTATAAAATATTCAATTCCCATAATAAATATTGAAGTCAACAAAAATTTTTATTCGCGTGAATTTTCTCAGTTGCAAGTGACGTAATCAATCACAACAAATATGGGGAGGGGAGATTAATTATTAAAGATATTTTTCCAAAGATTCCATTAATAACGAATACAAGATTAACAAAAAACCCTGAGCATGGTACTTAACAATGTAAAAAAGTTTAAAAACAGGATGCCTGGAATAATAGTATCAGGAAAATCGAACTTTTTTTAGACCAGTGGCGTGCGACTCCCATAAGAACACCCCTAAAAATACATAGATGGAAGTCCCGTGAGGTAAACTCTTACCTTGAAAATTAAAAATCTGTTGGTCTATAGGGGTTGAACCCCCAGCTTCCTCCCTTGTGTACGCTACTGTGTACTGATCCTACTTTATTACATATTTAACATATTACTAAATAAGTTTCTCGAATCTTTCAATGAATATAATTCATTACATTTTGCAAACAAAAGTCTGAAAGGACTTCATAATTTTTATAGATAATAAATGATTTTTTTAAAAATTTCAATACAAAAGAAATATCAAATCTACCATAGACACACCCCGCATTTCGATTTAATTTTATTTAAAAGTTTAAAGAGAGAGTTAAATATTTTCAAAATAAAACGTTTACAATTAGCAATCATGATCTGTGGAGCAAGGAATTTGATGAAATACCTTAAAAAAGTTACTTTTCAAAGGCGCAAGTTATGTGTTTTTCACATTATTATTATTATTATTATTTTATCTCAAAACTCACGAAACGTCATTGTCCATCGCATCAGTTTATAGAAATGTGTGTGTGTGTGTGACACACACACACACACACACACTCTTTACAATATATATAGATGGAATCTTCAATGAAGTAAAAATTAAATGAAACTCACACACACACACAGCTATAAACATAAAATATAACTTTATAACAAATTCGTTTATACCAATATATATAAATAGAAAATGGAAGCACAAAAAAAAAAACTTAGTTTAATTTTGTGTCGCTTCGGGTGCACGGATAAAAATATACAAATACCCAATTTTTTTGACATTCACTAAAGACTAGAAGAAAAACCTGTCGCATTCTAAGTCAGCAAAAAGAACAGGAAAAAGAAAGTATATAAATAGGACACGAAACAGTCCAAACAGAAGCTAAATATACATACGTGAGAATTCAATCCACGGCATTACTTAACAGAAGTTGAAAATGTTGCGTGAGAAGAAGTAATCGAGTTAAAAAAATCTGTCAAGTTACGCCTGCGCCTGAAGATGAATGTAGATACTTATCATGAACAGGAATCACTTTGAGTATTTAACACATACACTACCTGGCAAAAGAAGGGGAAGGGGAAATCGCCGTGCGAAATAAACGTGCAAACACAAATGAGCCCCTGATTTGTTCGGTATTACAGCGATTTATATATGTTGCCGTAGCTAATATACCCTTTAAATAGTGCTGAAGCATTATACTATTAATCATTTCTGAAATCAATATGTATGAAGTTGTTCCAACAGTTGTACAAGAGATATTTCCGTGTTAAAAAAGGGTGAAATCATTGGCTTCCGTCAATCAATAATAAAAAAAAAAAACAGTGATAGTTGAAATTTCTGAATTCTGTTGAGAGGCACAGCGCATTATTTAAACCTAAAAGGATAACTGTAAATTGGCGATTGATTGATTTGATTTAATATTAACGTCGCACTGTTCAGCTACACGAGGGCTTTCTGTAAATTGGCGAAGAACTCTTAAGCAACCAGGGAAGAAAAATAGCAAAAAAAAAAATCAATAACAGAATTCACGGCAGTGTTTAGCAAAATTGCACATAGACGTATATTCAACACTCACAATACGATGAGGACTTAAATCAATGATACTAGACTTAGGTCCCAAGAAACCATGGTCCGATTAACAAAAGAAAATGGTCCCAATTTGCTAAAGAGCACAGATTTAGTATTTAGTATTGAAAAAATGTCATGTGATAGGATGAGTCAGTTCATCCTGTTTCAGAACGATGGAACATATCAAGGTAAGAAAGGAATCTCAAGAAGCGATGGGCCCCTTATGCATGCCACTGAGCAGGGAAATGGATCCAGTATTAAGATCTCGGGTTACTTAAATGGGTCTGGTATGAGATAAGCAAAATTATGCGACAAGAAAATGAAGCCGTTGGGTTTATTCGCGAGTTTAATGATCAGGTTATCCCAAAACTGGATTTCTTTCAACCCTGATAGAAGTCGGCACATTTCAGGACGACAATACTAAGATTTCAGATTAAAATGCAATTTAGAAAAAGAAAAATATATTTTTAATTTTCCAATGCAGTTTTTTTAAGTTAAATATACACACAAAAAGATAAATGCATATGCGGAATTAATGATATATTGCTGGGTTATAAACCACTAAATACCAAACCGAAAAATCTGGTTCGAATTAAAAATTACGGAATTACACACAAATCTGTAATCACCGCAGAAGAAAAAAAAAGAAAGAAAAGAAATGAATATATGTCATAAACAAGTCAAAGTAGTTCTGTGATAACAAAACACACACACACGAAAAGCCGCATGTAAGCACAGCATTTTTCCCCCCCTCCCTCCTATCTCCTTATCAACTTTCTTGTTTACAAAACATTTCCAGGCCCAGAATGGCAACAACAATGACGATATTTGCCAAATCGAGAATCACAGATGGCGGCCGAATGGTAGAAGAGGGGAAGGGAGATTGTAGATATTTTATCCAAGAGGTGAAGGGATGTGAACCTCTGGAACAAGGACGTCAACATCATAGCTTTTAGCAAAAAATCATATCAGATAAATCGGAAGAATCTTCCAGATCTATATCCCTGAATCGTTTACACTAACCGAAGTGATAAAGTGTTTACCGGATTATTTATTTTTAAATATTTAGTGTACAACACGGAAAAACACCGTGTATGCAGGAAGAGACAGTTACCAGTTTATGAAATAAAATTCCAATCTTTCATTTTATCACTCTACCTCTAAGTCGTGATGTCATGATTAAATTCTACCAGTGTTTAGACACGATAAATATTAAGGTTAAACTTCTTTCACATCACTATATTCGAACCGAACAGTCCAAATATGAAGGTTCATTTCTCAAAATCTCTGATAAAAGCGGATTCACCGAAAAATGGCGAAATTTATTGAAATCTCAAGAAGGAAGTACATTAATCACAAGATAAAAAAGTTGAAATCTTCAAGGTATAAAACAAAATAATAAATTTCCCGATCAAAGAATGTAGTAAACTAGATTTGTATTATATATATAATTGATTATTTATCTTACAGACCATAATCTCAATTCGAGTTTTGCACTTTAAAAAGAATTATCAACTGATATTTATGATTAGGACAGGTTTTAATACAAACAACAGTGTGATTTTAAAAGCTTATTTCTTGGCGAAGTTAACATTTTTTCTCCGATTAAAAAGATTAAATTTCAAATAAATTGCAATAAACTAAAATCTTAAATAAGGATATCGATTTAATTTCAAACTTTTACAAGATAATTTGCTGCTCTGTACATATTATATTTCTTACCAATCAACAAACTACACACACATCAAAACATCTTAATGATAAACAATACATTTTAAAGGGGGGAAATATATGAATTCTGAAATCAAAGTCACAGTTAAATTCAATTATTTCCGACATTTTGTTTTCTTTCCGATTATGCTTAATTTTGAAAGTATTTATATATTTCAGCAATCTCAAAAATATTTCTATTTTAACTCAGAATTCTTAATGATTTAAAACACAACCCGCAATTATTTACATCCAACAATTTTTATGCAATACAGTGTAAGATGCAATATCCTTAGGACACTTCAATGGCACCTGGAATTGAACAGTTGCCATCCACTCCAAATGAAATCTAAGCTCTCTTCTTTATTTTACCAAACCATTCACAAATCCTTCAAAATTGGCGTAATTCCATTCTCTCGCCCCCACATTTACATCCCGCAGATCCCATGTTTCTCGGTTATCAGTCTCAAAATCTTTTCCAGCAAAAGGAAATGCAACCTCGATCGTCTCCATGGTCAAGGCAGGGTTCCATTGTTTCCCACAGGTAAGTGGGCGCATCCGGTGGAAGAAAGCGGACCATTCTGGTTCAGCCAAGCGCAACGACCACCATCTTACAAAGTGATACAATGTCAACACTGTACTTCCAACACCACGATCCATACTGTAGAACTAGTAAGGGCATATGAGGTACAGGTGGTGGTTGAAGAATATTTTCTCTCATGCAGCATCTGAGTCTTTCACAGCACTTGATTCCGATCGCAGAATCTTTTCAATTTGTTGCTGAATTGATTATTTTTTTGCCATCTGTTCAGATATATAAATATATATACCGATGCTTTGAAAGGTCAACTGGAGGAGGATTAGCGAGTCATCTTTGGCCTGCAGAAGGTTGTTGAACTTATGAAGAAGATTATTTGTTTATTAACATCGAATTTCGAGCCACGTTCAAATAAAGAGAACGACCCCTGAGATGGCAACCCACTCTCCAAACTTTCACACCATGCTACGTGAAGACTTTACACCTCGGCAGATTCAATGTGAATCAGCCACTCCAAACGACGAGTCTTTAGTGGCACCAAGACTCAACCCCACGACTCGACAGGGACAATGCTGGACACCAATCTATTACAGAAGGATAGATATTGAGAAACCTAATGCGGAGATGATACCTTCGATCCTAGAAGAGAGGGAGCACAATTTAATCCCCCCTCTCAATAGAATGATTTAATTGCCTTTTAGAAGTTCTTAAGTTGCACTAAGCTCAAATTCAACGAGAGACGACATGACAAAAGACATTCTTCAGAAACCAATTTAAGACATTATTATTACTAATGCTTAACTTCGCCCATCCGGTATGGTGGTTAGCGACGCTGACTGCTGTGCCTGGGTTCGAATCCCGGAGAAGACATGGATGTTTGTAAATGTATAGTGCTTTCGCGGCATGGGGGTACTTTAAATAGCCGTCAAGCCGCAAGTCCTTTCGTGAGGTTGGGGAAAGAGGAAGAGAAGTGGGAGGCCCCGACCATCCCCAGGGTGTTTTCCCTCAAAATTGGGGTGAAACAGAGCTAAATCGTTCTGTCACCTGTATGGTGCTCAAAGCTACGGCTAACAGGCGTCACTTAGCCCTTTGCCACGATGAATTTCGTGGGCCGTGATCTGGCCTTTGCCGATCAGGTGACATGAGAAACAAAAACACAATACTAATGCTCACAGTGTTACGAAGTTAAATCGAAAAAAGATGTCAAAAGTGTTTTTAAAGAGAAACACGTTGTAAGGTCTCCAGTTTTATATGACAAACTTGCGTGAAAATTTATAAAGTTTACAATAAAAAAAATTAGTTGTTTAGTGTTATGCTATGCTTGTAATAGCATAACACTAAGCAACAATATCATTTTAAATAAATGTTACATAACTTCCTTTTTGTAAAAATTTTAACTTTAATTTTTTTATTGTAAACTTTATAAATTTTCACGCAAGTTTTTCATATAAAACTGGAGACCTTACAACGTGTTTCTCTTTAAAAACACTTTTGACATCTTTTTCGATTTAACTTCGTAACACTGTAAGCATTAGTGTTGTGTTTTTGTTTCTCATGTCACCTGATAGGCAAAGGCCAGATCACGGCCCACGAAATTCATCGTGGCAAAGGGCTAAGTGACGGCTGTTGTTAGCCGTAGCTTTGAGCACCATACAGGTGACAGAACGATTTAGCTCTGTTTCACCCCAATTTTGAGGGAAAACACCCTGGGGATGGCCAGGGGCCTCCCACCTCTCTTCCTCTTTCACCAACCTCACGAACGGACTTGCGGCTCGATGGTTATTTAAAGTACCCCCATGCCGCGAAAGCACTATACATTTACAAACATCCATGTCTTCTCCGGGATTCGAACCCAGGCCCAGCGGCACAGCAGTCAGCGTCGCTAACCACCATACCGGATGGGCGAAGCATTAGTAATAATAATGTCTTAAATTGGTTTCTGAAGAATGTCTTTTGTCTCTCGTTGAATTTGAGCTTAGCGCAACATTTTGGTGTTTCAGCATTTATTGATCACAAAAACTACCAAGAAATTATTTTTCAGTTCTATTACTTTGTAATTTCGGTTTATTAGTACGACATTTTTCAGCACAAACAATTAATAAATAACTTTAATCTGTCAAATATCTTCCATTCTGTTCCAATAACCAGTAGCCATTTTTCTGATAACTTGATGAGTGCGGTCGCATTTTGGTCCTTTTCATTAAAAAACTCGACCAGGAGTGGTTTAAGGTCATCATTATTATTAAAATTTTACCATTTAAAAAGTTTTGTAAAATTCAAAATAAATGATAATTAGAGGGTGCAAGGTCGGGGGGCTATCACACAGTTCAAATAATTCCGTAGGTCTTGTTAAAGGTTATGCTACAGATGCATCAAGTTTGGACCATGAACCTTTTCGAATAATGCTATTGTAGACGATCCATTTTTCATCCTTGACCTCACACTATCGGATAATGATTCATATCGAAGTTTTGAAAGTTTTTAAATGATGAAAATTTCAGTAATAATGATGACCCCAAATCGCACTAGGTTCAGTTTTTTGCTGCTCCGGGCCAGAAATTCTATGAGCTCGTAATCATGAAGTTGCCAGAAAAATGGCAACAGGCAATCAAACAGAATAGAAGATATTTGACTGATTAAAGTTTGTTAATAGAAAAATTATAGATATACACACACTAAAAAAAACTGCAATTTACTATCTTGTCAGCCTAATGTATTGTTGTATCATTCCTTACTCTACACAACTGTTTTTTTCTTTAAAAAAAAACACTTTCATTTTTCTACTATTCCACACAACGTCCTTTTTTAAAGATAAAAAATGATTAATAACTCCTTTAAGATTTTTAGATTCACAGAAAGGGGATCCTCCCAATTCACAAACTTCCAAAATAATAAGCCTTTGCTCGATCACAAACTAACCAACAATTTTCTCTCTCTTCATCTGATTTATAATCCTCATCATTTTCTCGACTAATTCGAAGAGCACATGCTTCCGAAACGTAACAATATATACAATGGAAAAGGAAAAATAAGAAATCTCAACCACATTCCATTAATTCCCATCCGAAGCATTAAACAGAAGAAAGAAAGGTTTAACTGTACAGTTTCACCTGCAACAAAATCGATAAGAGAACAAGATGAATGAGTATAGAGAGATCCACGCAAACGGTGAAAACAGGTCTACGGACTTGTACTACAAAAGAGAGTCATATATCCCATGCAATGTAAGTTTGGCAACAATGATAACTATTTCGAACAAATTATATGTAATGGGTTATAAATATATAGATATAAACATGAAATGAGATAAGAATTTATGAAATTATGGTAGATGGGATTAAAATGGAGATAAAAGAAAATAATACACTTTCAAGTGATAAATCTTTTGGAAAAATAAATGTGAGGGACTTATGTTGGCAATATTTAATTAGGATATTCTAAAATAATACTAAGAAATTACGAATTTTTTTCCGTTCGGTTTCGTACATTTTCAAAGAATAATACTTAATTGACAACTATCAGGTATACCCGTTCTTCGCACGGGTAATTAATTGAAAAATGTAACAATAGGGTGAAAATACGATAAGAAAATTATTTAATGAGGTCCAACTTGTAAATAATACTTTGAACAATTTTGTGAACTGTAAATTATACTAAGGAAAGAACGATTCCGTGAATATAATAATAAAGTCAAATATATAAATAATGCTGCATTACAATAAACTGAAATGAGAACAAAAGAAAAATTCAAGAAATATAGCAATGAATCGCCATTACTATATTTCTTTAACATCTCCGATTCCCTCCCCCATTCCATATATAAAATGTTTGCGTAAGATTAAATCTGTAGTAAAGTTGAAGATCAGAGAGATTTTGAGTTAAACAAAAATTTGACATTAAGTTTAGTTAAATAATCTAAGAAATTGGTAAAGTTTTATTCTTGCGTAATGTACTAATACAATTCTTTTTTATTTGTATTTACTCATTTATTAGTTAAAAAATGTTATAATTTATTCATATATTCCTAGTATTTCAATTAGTTAACAAATGATAAGCAAAGAATTTAAATCTTTTGTAGAACATCAATTTTAGATTTTAGGAGACTATCTACGTTCGGAACTGTGATTTTGAAAAAAGTGTATAAGTGAATCATTTTTTGATATTTAGTTTCAGTTGAATTAGAATATCCATATAAAATTGTTTTAAAAATATTACTACTGGAAAAAATTATTTATACAAATTTTTTTTGGCAAGAAATGGAGAAAGAATGACATGTTTTAAAAACATTCTTTTATGAAAAATACTTCATTTTTTTATGATATTTTGCTTACATATTATCTTAAGACTTCTATACAGGGGCTAACATAAACATGTTGAAAAATTCCCTTTTATTTTAAGAGTTACAATCAATTTCAATGATAACGGGTGTTTTTTGTTAAAATTTCTCTATGATATAATAATATATGAATAAATCCACTACGAAATTACACATGTAATAATTCTTGTTCAAGCTCTGCAGAAAAAGCTTAAGTACATACAGGCAAAATATCATTATTAAGAAAGCATTTTTAATAAAACAATGTTTCAAAAATTCTTCATTTTTGCGAAAAAATTGCATTTAAATCATTTTTTCTTGCACTAATATTCTGAAAACAATTTTACATGTATATTCTAATTCCATGGATGCCCAACTATGTGCTTTTTCAAAATCACGGTTTCGAACGCAGTCAGTCACCTTTAAGTTAGTCGTTGTAATAATGGGTATAAAGAAAACCATTTCCTTCACTTTCCCGGGCATAGGATGACACATGTTCCAAGAAATATTTTAAGAGTAATTATGACTCGCCATCAATGAACTCCCCGACAACAAAGAGACGGGTTGAATGTTCAAGCAGCTAAGCTCTGAACTGCGCAATAGTTCCTCTTTTTCATGCTCGTTACAAACACTTCAAAGATAAAACTTACAGACAATGTTTCTTCTTTTTATAACAGCATTGAGAGGTTAGAACGTAAATATTTTTCGGTACTAGGTCACTGGGGAAGAAAGTCTGCGACAATGAGGCACGTTAAGATAAAACAGAACTCATTAACATGGAAATAAAAATCACCCTTAGATAAAAAGTGCCCTTGAGAATTTTGTTTTCGGTACAAAGGTGAGCACAAGATTACAAAACGCACTTTCATTTTGCTTTCACTTGCACTTTAACCCATATTAAATTACATAAAGAGAATTCAATCAGGTCTCTGAAGATGGTCAAGGAGAAACAATGTTGTAGAGGAAGGCATTATTCAAAATTAATTGTTTTCACTACCACAGAAAAGCAAGAAAAAATTACTTTAGTTCGTATTTTTGGCTCATTTTTAAAAACTTTATTAATTCCACGGGGGGGGGATATAACAGTTATTACAATTCCTTTTCTTAATACAAGTTACGACTTACTCCATAGTTATATTCTGAATTACAAAGAAAAGATTGCACGAGTAAAACAAACGTTTATGTGTAGTTAAGTAATATTAATTAATATTATTATGCAATTAATAATTTATCAATATAATTTGTTAAGACAAAAGAATTTTTATTAGAACACTGTTCCCTTTTAAAGATTTTTTAAACCAGCAGTTGTCAACCTTTGGAGCAGTGATCGCCCAGACGTCGATCGCGAGCTACTAGTAGTTTGCAGGAACACACATTTTTGGTAGATCGTGTAAATGCTCCGGTTGGCCAACTTTGATTCCTCATATGTTATTACACATATTTACTAGAAATCTTTGTTCAAGTTATGTATGATTTAAAACTTGGCAGATCACTAATATGATTGACCACTTTATAGCAGACAGCTGTAATTATATTGTCACTATTTTACGTTTCTATGTACATTTCCATATTACTAAAAAGGAATTTTACGATAAGTAAGAACAAACAGGAAAGTAAAAGAAATGTCAACGAAGTGAAGTGTTATGTTACCAGTTTATCATGACTGCCAATTCTCACTTTCAAAAGTCAATAGAAACACCAGTAAAATTAGCCAAGCTAAAATTAGCTTCTTAACTAGGAAGAAATTTCGCGAAAAAAAAAACCCTTTTTCTTTTTTTTAAGTGTAATCCATATTCCATAATGCTTTTTCGGTACTTTTCATTCTTGTGTCAAACTGAATCTTCAAAAATATAAATATTGTCCCACTTTTTCTGCGAACCATCAAAAATTTTCCACGGACCGCCAGTAGTCCGTGAACCACAGGTTGGCGGACGTTGTTTTAGATCACAGCAATGTACGCTCATCACGCAATTAACTTCAATTGTTTAACACTTTACTTATGAAATTTCAGTACATCGAAATTCCATTTTCATTTCAAAATCAGCTAACTAAATATAATTGAGCATTGAATAATGAAGAACTTTTTTTTTTTCAAATTAATTTTTTGCATTTATAAATTTTATTTCAGCCAAGTAATCAGTTCTGATATTTTCTTGCTTACTGTTTTGCTTTTAGTTAGTTATAGATACTTATACATAATTTTCAGCTACAAGAGCTATATTCATGATGTTCTCGAATTACAAAATAAAAAGTTCGATACCAGAAAAACGGTACCTCACTCTTTTAACCTCCACACCTTATTACGCGAGGATTTATGCGGTCCAAATAGAAAGTGTAGTTGCTCCCACTATTCTACAAGACATGTCTTTTTTATGGATCCAAGATTCAAAATAGTGTCTCAACTTAAATATCAGCCGTTGACGAAATTTACGTCACTGAAAACTGGATACATCACCACTTTTCTTTTATTCAAGAATGATACACATTTATCCATATTGACAACAGACATGAGACTGATAAACTTAATATTATCAAAGTAACTTTATCTGATAATATATTCACCTTCACAAATTATCTCATAAAAAATACTCATACAACATCTCATTAATAAAGCAATAATTTATTTTCAGAGCCATGGAATTCAAATACAGCTGCAATAAATAATACATTGCACTTTTTTTTTCAGCAGTTAACAGAGAAAACACTACGTAGAAAAAAAACATAAAATGAAAATTTACAAATATAACTTCAGTTTTAAAATATAATAAATGAAATTTAGTACATAAAATACATAATTTGATACGGAAATTATTTAGATAAAAACACCTTACTACACGTGAAAGGAATGATGAAAACCACGACCAGGGAAAATATCCAACAAAAGTGAAGAAAGAATATAACAAACTAAGCCAGAAAATGAGATTTATATAAAATTTATGGGAAAAAATTTGTGTTATATATGTACAAATATAATACAAACTTTGGAGTTTTCCTTGGGTATTTTTTACTTCATATTCAGTACGTGTTATTCTTCAAATGTGAGAGTCCAGTAAAATAGGCAAATTACAGGGGAAGGTTGGCTGGCCTGAAAACTATGTTTAACCCTACAATATTAGTTCCTAAGGCTAAGAGTTGCAATTGAGGCTATCTTATTTTTGACCTACACTGTACTGCTATACTTGTATCTTTCAATTCCTACACTATTAGCTCACAATCTCTATATATTTATTTATTTATCGGGGTGGAATTTTCAATCGTTAATAAAACACATTTAAAGCGCTCAATTGAGCTGAAATTTTATATACAGGTTTATTTTGGATGACAATACAATAATATAAAAATAATTAATAAAAATTAATTGATTAAAACTAATTATTTAAAGAATTACAAATACAACCACGTTGGTATCATTTTTGACGACTTAGCGACCCTTTTAGCGACGTGTCAAAACTTGAAAAGGTTTTTTTTCTCACGTGTTAAAGTATTCAGTTGAAATGAAATTTATATACACGACTGTTTTGGATGACAATGCGATAGTTTAGTGATAATTAATAAAAATTAATGACCACTTAATGTTATGATTCTGTCATATGCAGTGGCGCACACAAGGAGGGGGGTCCTGGAAGCCCTTGATTTTTTCCCGATTGATTATAATTCTAAGTACATAGTACGTAAATTTAATTATGTTTTTGTTATTAATGATTAATTTTTATTAATTAATGCTAATTATTTATTCAATAATTAGTTTTTTACTGTGTTTTGTTCCCGAAAATCGACAAAATCAAAAGAAGCATGATACAAGAATGGTGAACTTTCGACCCCGGACCCCCCCCTCTTGAAAAATTCCTGTGTGCGCCACTGGTCATATGTATATACATATTTATATTAATTGTAACTGTTTAATAAAAAGTAGCTAAAATAAAAATTTTCTTTGTTGATCTAAGTAGTATACTTAAATTTTTTTAAAATTACTTGTTTCTTTGCTTTTTTTAATTTCGGAAATGATTGATTATATTGCTTTTACTAAAAGAAGGGATGATACGATATTTTGTTTTGTTTTGCTTTGTTAATAGAATAATAAACTAGATTCAGGAGAACTAACGATAACAAAGAAAAAAGTTTCACATTACTTAGAGGAACGCCCAATTGAAAATCGGTAACTTGGAATTCATTACATGAAATCACATACACACATTAATAATAACAAACATTAAGATTCTTATTTACAAATAAAAGTACTCCCGCAACAAAATTAATATTAATAATACTCTTACAGTTGACAAATGGAATTGTTCCCAACACTCATCTGACAACGCAGAAAATGTTTACTTCTTGGAAAGAAAAAAAAAATCCCCCCCCCCCATCACATTCGTATCCAGCACAACACGCGACCTTTATTTACCTGAGAGGTAAACAAAATACACAGGGAGGGAAGGAGGGAAAATATCTCATCCGATTGCAGAAGATTCTACTAATCATCCGTTCAGATAACATGCCCTACGGCAGAACAGCTGGAAAAAGAACGATTTCAAAACATTACGCCACTTAACAGGAGAACCTTGACATTTGGTGCGAAACTGTGGAGCACGGGTTTCCACAAGAAATCATTCTCTATTTGTGTTTGATTTTCGAAATAAATCGTAATTAAGATTCCAGGGAAAAAGGCCAGAAAAAAATAATTTTCGTAAAAAAGAAAGTTCTACGAAATCGTTCTGTAGGAAAGGGTCTGCAAGTTAAAAGGCAATTAGGTTAATACCACATGAAAATTGTATTAATAACTGAATTATAAGTTTACATTTCTTTGTGAAAACAATAACATAATTGAAAGTTACCAATATCTCTTTTTTCCCCTCCCACCTTTTAATATGGATACAAGAAGAAATAATTAAATCCCCTGGTGAGTTAAAATAAAATTTAAAAATATGGAATATATTATCCTGGATTTTTTAAGTGTGGGAAAGACAACTAATAATAATTTTTTAATATGTGTGTGAATGATACACATTTTTAACAAAGATGAATTAATGCGACTATACAAGAAATCCCAATGTGTTGTCAGTGGCGTAATGAAGAACACTAGCCCCCCGAGAAGTCCGGTTTTGGACTCAAACCCGAATTGTACAACCATAGATTGAAAGACTATAGCATAACATGCTTTAAGCCCTCTAGAAGCATAACATATGTTTAAGCCCTCTAGAATCCTGGGTACCACCGCGATGCGGGGTGTATGTTACGTCACTGGTTGTTGTTTCTAATGATGATGTCAGATCGCGACCAATGAAATTCATCGGAGCAAGGGGCTAAATTTTACGTCTGTCATTAGCACCAACTTTGAGTACCATGCAGGTGACAGTACAATTTGACTCGGTTTCACCCTAATTTTGAAGTAGATCACCCTAAGGGCGGTGAGGAGCCACCAACCTCTCTTCCTCTTCCACGAACATCTCGAGAGGACTTGCGACTCGAAAAAATATTGAGCCCCGATGCTGCATAGAAACTATATATTTACAAGCTTCCAGTCAGCGTCACTAATCACTATACTGTCGGGGGGATCGCAACGTAATATTGAAAATGAATCAAGAAATTTGAATTAGGAAACGAAAACAATGTTTTGATTTTAAATGCTTAATGCATTTAACAAATTTCTACATTATGTAGCAAGTAATACATTAATTATTTCCATCATTCTAGCTAAAGAATTTTTCGAGCTGCCCACTCCTTCGAGCAAAAAATTAAACTAGTCTTAGGATTCAAAAGAATTCCTAATTTTCACCAACAAAGTAAGAAAAAAAAATTACTTCAGATCAAATTAAAGCAGAGAAGGGTTAAATTAACACTTTCACAGCGGCAAATTGCGCGCCTTTGTTCCACCCGCTACTTCACCGCAGCCCTAAAATTGAGACAAAACACAAATTCCTTTAAAACTTTTTTTATTTTACTTCAAAAAGTAATTATCAATTGCAACCAATAACAATTCTCACCATACTGATTTATTTGTAGATCCAGGAGGACGAGTTATCTCGTCCCTCGCGATGAAAGTGTTTATCTGCTAATTCAAAAGTTGACAAAGATGACAATTCATTGCCGATATGGATTAAATTTCAAAATATAAAAGGGTTGCAGAAACTGCTCAAATTAAGTAACAGATTCGTATCCAGGTACTTCAAAGTAATCTTTTTGCAAAATAATGGGAACTGATGCCGAGTAAAAGAACTAAACCTTTAATTCCATGATCATCAACATATATGTAGATAAAGTACCAAATCCTATCCCACAAAAATAAAATAAATAATTTATCACAATGATATAAATGTAATTAATACAAAATTTATTTGGTACTTTAAATGTTTAATTTAATTTATTTTTTGACTTTTCAATCACGTCGAACTCAACGCACTCAAAAGCTATTGGCAACGAACTTCGTAATTTTGAACTCCGGCCCTACACCTGAGCTGGAAATCGATTCTCCTAACTTCTACACCACACTAACGTAAAAACTTTGAGACAGATTTAATGTACTCCAGGCTCCTCTACGTGGATCTTCAGTAGCGTGAGTGAGTTAATTTTTCGTCGCACAGTTCAGCCACTCGAGGGCTTTTGGAGACGGACCTCGTAAATTTGAACCATGGTCAAGTGACAAGGACGACACCTGAGCTGGCACCCCCTTCTCCAAACTACCACACTACACCAACGGGAGACCGTTTGAGCTACAAGGCGGGTCTTCAGCGGTATTAGACTCGAACTCATGACTCGCCAGCAACCAGTTCGTGATTGTGACCATTGGGCTACCGCAAACCCTTGGAAAGGAAATATATACCCTCTCGCATGCAAGACAAACTAATTTAAATATTTGAATACGGATAAAAACAACCACAGAAGCTGTAAAATATACATAGAAATAGTTAAGAGACATCACTGCTAAAACACTTAGAAATTGAGCAGTTGGATTTTAAATAAATTGTTTTCCAAAGAATGGCACAGTTTTCGAGGTCTATCAAACAAAGGGTTTTCCCAAATGGCAGAAATTGAATAGTTGATTTTAAATTCAATTGTATTCCAAAGAATGACACAATATTCAAACGAAAGGTTTTCCCATGAGGCATTATCTACCCACAACCAAGAGGAGTGTCTTTACTCAGGTACGTGTGTCTATTTTCATCGATGACATATCCTTCAGAGACGTGGGAAGACCCTAGCGGACGGACGACGCTTTGACAGTAAGAGCAGGTGGCACTCAGATAAGGTGGCCATAAATCAAGATCTGAGCCGAAGTGAAAACAAGTAAAGAACTGAGATAGGATAAAGACACTCTCAAGCTGTGGTCACAACAGTTTGTTTTCTCTCAAGCGAAGCTTACTAAAAATAAGAAAGCTGACGCACACAGCAACCATTTTGTTTCCAAAGTATGTGTAACTCAGGCTTCTGTTGATATAGGGGTTTACTTAGGTATTTTATTTATCAGCTCTTGCAAAACATTTAAAACTAAAATATCAAAGATAGTTATCAGAGCGCTTAATTCTCTACTACCTTCTAAGCGATATCCATCAGAAATTAATTCTTTTAACTCAACAGTATATAAAAAAGAGGACTTAAATTGTGAAATAAATACAAATTGGGGAGATAACAGACTGAAAAAGTAGCAAAGTGTAATTTATTTCACGAAGAGTGCAGACGAATTAAGCTGCCAGCGTCAAGGCTACAAAAGAAAAGCTTTAGTATTATAATTTATGCAAATAATGTCTGTTGTGAGCTAATAAAATTTATTTAATTTCCGCTTTACTTTATATTTAATTTACTTTTTATAACGACGAGAAACAAAGTATAGTCTCAGTCATTTTACTTGCATGCTCTTTATGAAAAACAGAAAAGAGCTGTAAGGTAGCTATTAGTCAAGTGTGGGTGAGCGAGGTGGGGGTGACGATCGCAGCGCCAACAGTAGCAATTAACAACAAATACCGAAAGATGATGTTTTCAAAAATAAATATTAGAAAATATATTTTTTTTAAAAAAATTATAAGGCGGCTTTTCTGCAGCCCTTTTGGTCCATAAACTTATTTTTGTGTACGTTATTATTTTTTTAAAAGCGTTAACCAACATTACAAAATATTCACGTACTTGATACAGTTTTTAAGCCGAAATTACTATTTCCTCCGGTACTATTGTATAAGTCAGGGATGGCGAACCAGTGGCACGCCACACAATATTTTGGGCACTCCACCGTTCAAAATAACAAAGTTCACTATGAAGTGTTACGAGAAACGCGAGTGATCAGCCGCGCGGGGGGATCTCTGATTCTAAACACATTTAACTATTTGAAGAAGCTGGCTTTTGCCATTTGAATCATATTTTCATCTACCTATGCTTGTGAATCATTATTTTCAGAGATGAATAACATTAAAGACTCCCTCAAAAACCGTTTGGCAGATAACTCCAATTCAGCATGCATTCTGCGTAAAGTAACATCTTACGTTCCTAATATAAATTATTTTTCATCTAATCTGCAACAAAAGTCACATTAATGTTACTTTAATTTGAAAATTACAAGCTTTATTAATACATTTACTACTATACAGTGCAAAATGTATTTTTCGGAGTAAATAAAGAGGGTTATGAGTCGTTAGTATTTAGTTTTTTTCCCCAATAATCATAAGTCAAAATTATTTGAAGGTGCGTGTATGTCTGATTAATATTTCTTTAGAAAAAATGGCACGTTGATCCATATAAAGGTACACCACTTTTGGTGTAAATGCTCAGATATACTCAGTGTTGGAAAAAAGGGGGTAAATTTATGACAGTCACATGATAAATGCTAGCACGGGTTTTCCATTGCATTTAAAACTTACAAAGGACTCTAGTACATGTTACTCTAATTGTAAAATAAGAAAAGATTGCAAATTTGATAATTGGGTAAAGTTGTTAAAATATTTAGATTCCTCAAAGTTTTTTAAAAATTAATTTATATATATATATATGATTGCATGTTTAAATATTAAGTGCATTTAGTTTACTTATGTTCATTATTATTATTGACAAATATGTACTTTTTGAAAGAAAGTTTCAACAAAAAGCAAAAGTTGCTAACAGCAAAACGCATGAAATGACTGGCAGGAAGCAAGTGATTTGTTTTTATCGTGGACTGTGACGTCATATGAATTTAGTCTATTATGAAACGACGCCCCCCCCCTCCAATCTTTTACATCGCTCTTTTAGATGAAAAGATTGATAGAATCTCGTAATAATAAAATGTGTATAGGATTAAAAAAAACTTAAGTTATTCTTACTCCTTGTTTTTTTACAAATTATTCACAAGTAATCAATCCTTTTTTGGAGAAATTACATGTAATAATACATTTGTCATTTTTTTTATTTTTTTAAAAAACTTAATTTCGAAAATTATTTCAATTTAAGGAAGTCCCACATCGGAGGATTAAAACAATTCGTTCTCAGCGAAGCTTTCAAGAGAAAAACTGAATTAAAGAATAATTGTCAAATATTTAATGACACACAAATACCAGAAGGGGGTGGGTGGGTGAATGAGTGTATATTAATGTCGCACTATGCAATAACACAAAGACTATTGGCAAAGGAGCTCTTACTTTTGAGCTATGGTCACGTGACAAGGACGATACCTGAGCTGGCACTCCCTCGCCCTCTCCGAACTACTACATCACGCCTACAGGAGGATATTGCGCATCGACAGACTCTGAACGTGTATCAACCTAAACGGCGGGTCTTCAGTGGCGCTAAGTTCGAACTCATGACACGTTCGGCCACGAATCCGTGACCTTGCAATTCAGCATAATTTTTTTAAAAAGAAAACTTTATTTTGAGAATTATTTTAATTAAAGTAAGTATATCAGAGGGTTAAAAAAAATTACTTCCTGGCAATGTTTTCAAGAGAAAAATAGGATTTAAGAATAACTGTCGATTATTTAATGGCACACAAATGTCGGAAGTGAGGATGGGGGAGGAAACCAAGTCATCACATTCGACCTAGTTAACAAAACACATCTATCAATGCTCTTTTCTTTCTTACACATGAAAATTTACAAAAATGTATAAGAAAAAAAAAGATCATAGTTTGAAGATAATCAAGAGAAAAATAACAAAATATGGTCAAAATATTTTTTATTGTGCTTCGGAAACATTCCAAACTAAATCTTGACTTTTTTATAGCTGAAAACAGAAAACAGCACAAAAATATTTCAGTCATATGAACTTCAGAGTAAAAGTGGCTATTTCTCCCACGGAATTTGATCTGTTGATTTAAAAAAGAAAAAAACTCGTAGTTAGTATCTATCATACTACAGCTGTAAAACGGGTTGAAACCAAAGAAATTAATGACCAGGTGATGAGAGTAAACACGTTACAATGAACAAAAGTTTATCATCCTTCACATCATCACAACTACCATCTAAAATACTAAAATGAGATCTAATTCGATTTATTTTTGAGCAGAATATCCCTATCATTTTAAACAAAAACATTTCGTGGAATCCAGATGCTGATTCATAAGTCACAAAATTAATGATTCTTATACAAGGTTTACTTTATAATGGATTTATTCGAATTAATTAACACGGTCAAAATAAATAAAATATAAAAAACTCTTATTTATATATTTTAAATATTTTTTTTTCAAAATTTAACTCACAGATTCCGCATTCTAACTAGAAAAAAGAAACACATGATACGTCATTTACATTATGGGACGATCCAGTTCTACGTAGGGAATATTTGGGGGAAACACTCGTTTTTACTCCTACATTCCACTTCTCGGTTGTAAAAACCATTCGAGTAGATTTTTTTTTTACCGCAAATCTATTTTATACTTCCCTTTAGTTCTATTTTCTTGGCAATGCTCCAATGGCTGTCTTCGTTTGTAGTTTTTTAAAAAGCCTTAAGGGTTTAAAAAATAATAAAAGCAATCGATATTTTTTGAAAGTTGCTATTCAGACAAATTACTGTACCATTTTTTAAACTTTCAACAAGAATTTCCATTAAAAATAATTGTTAACAAAAAATACTAAACGTAACAAGAAATATATTTAATTTTTTTAGTTCATAAAAAATCTGAAAAAAACCTCCAATATAAACGATTTGAATGGATTATTCTACCTGAGGAAACAAAGATTTAAAGAGTAAAATTAAGAATGACTTAAAAAATGGAATGAGTAAATAAAAAGTACGGATAATGAAGATGACTTAAATAAACCAAATGAACAGAGAAAATGAATCCGCTTTTTAAATTGTATAAATTTTGCGATGCATCACTGATACATATGAACTTATTAACTGCTTAAAAAAAGTCTGTAACAAATAACAGAAACCTACAAATTACTTTTTTTAAAAATAGTGCCCTCAAAATCAGCTTCTCCACTCATTTAACATTTTCAAAACAAAGTTAATATCTATAAATGTGTTTTACTAAATTATATTGAGATAAAAATTATTTCCCACTATTTTTTTTAAAAAAATCTGAAATGTCTATATATTTAGCCAAAGGAATTTGTAATACAATTAGAAACCAATCTAAGCAAAAACTCAGAAATTTTGAAGTCGAAGAGACACGCTCCTAAGATATCACCGCCTCGGCCAATTGCCATGAAGCCACTCACAGCATGACAAACTCTACCTTCGTCTCTGCAACATGACGCGTCTCAGATATGGGATTGAGAGCTGCGTTGCGGCCCATATACCCACAGATCACTTGCATCCTCTGATTTTATTAAAAGAGGCAAGCACGCTGGAACAAATTAATCCACACAAGGTATTATTTCATTACAGAATGTATGACATAGTCAGATAATCATCAAAAACTAAAGTTAACAATGTTTTCGATTTCAATTGTGCGAATTATGTGTTTTTAAATCTTTTAAAACACAAATAATATACATGTATATATTCTCAAAGAATAGATACATTGCAGAGGTTGAAACATTTCCCAACAAACGGGACTGAGCAATTTTGAGTCTCTTTCGCGAAAAACATTTCCGTATCTTGAATGATGAGATTAAAAAAAAGCGTCACTATCTTCTTCGGGAGGAGGCAAGGGAGGTCGATAAAACGTTCGCTCTTCATCCCAAAAATAACTCCGGAGAAGAAGTGCAATGACAGATAAAAAGAAGATCGTTCCAACCTCTTGAAAAGGAATTACTACATTTTCTTCTCTCATCTCCAGCCATTCTTCCTTACCAAAAAACAACTCTAATCCAATTTCTTTCTTTTAACTATCACCACATAAGCTGCTTTTTTTAAATTGTCGCTATTTCTATGACTTCGTCACTTTTACAAACAGTACGGAATAAGAAGATGGAAGACCAGATCGTGTGTGAGCTGGTAAACAGGATTCATTTTAAAATTATAAAGGGTAAAAAACTGAAAAAGAGAGAGTAGAGATTTGGTTTTGTAAAAGGATGCAATTCCCTTCAATGATAAAAGTTATTGGGGATGGGGGTGAATTTTATTTATGCATCAATCATCTGGCATTAGTGAAATCACATTAGTGGTACTAACAAACTGAGTAAACGAATAATAAAAATAATAATAATAATAAAAGACATATGGAAGTGTCAGTCGATATCTAAATGACAGCTAAAATGCAAAACACACTTTCCTGAATGAGCACCGTTAGTCCAGAGCTAAATTTTATGTGATTATCTTTCTAATATACTTCTCAATTTCATCTTCTTTAATCAATGGACATACATTTCAATAAAAATTTATTTTTCATATTAATGAAAACATTTATTACATCATTTACTTATTTTCATATTTCTTTTAGTAAATAATGAAAATAACGAAATTATAATTCCAAATAACTCGTACAAATTCAAACATTTTTTCATGATTAAAAAAATTTGTTAAACAAACATTCCCTCCTTTTTTTAAAAAATTTTTTTTGGATTTTACGGTTTTATATTATTGACTGTAACACAAAAGAATCCCCACATTTTCGCAGGTAGAGAATTACAATGGACAGAATAATAAAGATGTTATAATCATGTAACAAAATGAAGGGGAATAATAGTTACTTTTAGAGATTGCGTAGGTGGTATTAGGGGAAATCATGGTGCCAGAAATTCGCTAAGAATGGTACATGTAAGCCATGATATTTTTCCTAATAATCAAGAAAAAATCAATCCACACACAGTGTGGCGTTTCTAACCAAGATATGCAGATTCCTTGGATGAACAAGCTAACCATGCCTGTGGATGGCGAATAAAAAGATAGATGAAGCTCGAACCTGAAGCCACTCCCTTTCCAAACCACGCGTAGATGAGTTGGCGAGCTGCCTTGGTGTTATTATGTAGTTTACTGCTATTAATTAAGTTTAAGATAAATAAACAATTTGTTAATTTTCAACAGTGTCTTCCCTTCTGATCTGAGTCCACACATATTGGAATATTTCCATATTTACCATATTGAGTTTAACTTTTTAGAGTGGGAAGCGAAATAAAACTAGTGTGTTAAAAGAAAAACAATATTTGTAAATCAGATTTTTAAAAATACAGAATATTAAAGAATTCAAATTAATATTAACTGAGATTGTTACATAGATATGTATACAGAGTATTGACATTTTGATCCAATATATTTTAATTGTTAACTTGAATCCTCAATGTTAGTCATTAAATTCGTAAAAATCTAATTTCTAGCAAATTTCTTAACAACACAAAATAAATAAATAAATAAAAAATAAAAAAATATATCAAACAAGGAGAAAGAAAGGAAAAATAAAATTTAACTGACAGCTTCATGATTATAACACCTCTCTCTCTCTGGTAGCAATACATGTACTCTATTTTGTTAATCTCTTCAAATCCTGAACTGACTGAAAGCGAGAATGAACACTACAACAACGACAAAGAAACGACTTCTTTCACTTAAAAGTATATTTTTTAAATATGAAACGCTGATTCCTTTAAACAAATGTGTGTCAATATTAAGTCTAAAAAAATTAAAAACCGTTATCTCTAGAAATTATCGAGACAATTTATTTACATTGAGCATACTCAAAACGAAAAAAGTAATTAAAATACAAATATAGAAAAATGAAGAATAAAAACTTACCACACATTCTAACAAGGCTACGACATTTTTATGCTGGAGTTTCGTTAGTTCCTAAAAAACAATAAAGAGATCATTAAGTTTGTATCATAATAGTTACAAAATAAAATTTTACACACTGTTGTGATAATTTAACTTAAAAAAACAATCGTAAATCCTCAGAAAATTTATGAAAATAAAAGAGCATCCCGTTATTCATGTTTGAAGTAAGAATATTTCGTTTTATAATCTATTTGTTACATAAAAATTTCATTTAAAATACCTGTCAATTTATAATAAGGGAGACGGAAAGGACGTTTTGACAGTATCTCTATATAATATAATGTGCTAATTCATGAGACGTCATAATCACATAACTACAACCACGATTCCGACCAATCAGTTCATAAATTCGTGTGACGTCATAGGCACATGATAGATGCACTCACGGGTTTCCAGCCAATCAGTTCATACATTTCGTTGCTCCCAACTTTTGCGCTCCTTGATAAACTTTAGCTTAAAAATATTAAATTTGTCAACAATAATAGTGCACTTAGGTAAAAAAAAATGAAGTTGATTTAAAAATACACATAAAGTATATTAATTATTTTTAATTTTGAAAATCTTTTTGAAGAATATTACTAAAAATTTTACCTAAATTTTGCAAGTGAACATGTGATTGCATTTACCATGTGACCTTCATTAATTTAGCCAATGAACATTGAAAAAAATGTTAATAGAACCATAAAAATATATGATAACAAGAATAAAAATAAGAATGAAATTATTGAAATTTAATTCTTATAAATTTCAGTAAAGCGTCATTGTTAAGCCAAAATACACAAATTCATGTGGCTGTATTTTGTAAATACTGATTCAAAAAACATAGACGTTCAATTTCAAAATACTTTGACACAATATCCGCCACATTCCAGCATTACACACGAAAAATTAACAATACTAATAAATAATGTAGAGTGATGTGTCATAACATGTTTCAGAAACTGAGTAGTTGAGAAATAATACATCTGCTTCTTTGACCAGTTTTCACAAGATAGCTCATATTAATTCGTATGATAGCATGCATCGCGAAATTTGAAATATCGAACGATCACCATGATGTAACGACTTTACTCGAGTATTCATTTCTCGCCTGATGTTATGTCGATACCTTTGGAATTTCATCTCATTACTCAAAATGAATAACATCAAGATGACGCATGTACATTGGTCTGAAATGTCATCATTAGTGACACGTGATCAAAAATTCCAATTGTAGATTTGTAATTGTGTATAAATAAAAGGAATTAAAATCTCAGAGGTACTTAGAGTAAAATCACCGTAGCGGAGGCACGCTCATAACAGCCACAAATTAATTATGTTTACCGACGAGAAAATTTCAGACGATGAAGAATCTTTTAACCTCCAGAATGACTGTGTATACTCAATGAGAGATCATCATTCGGCTTCCATAATGGTTTTGTGAGGTGTCAGCCAGCTCTGAAAGCATCTCAGACTCATTTTTGCAAGAACGGAATGAAAGGCATGGTAACGGTTATCAAGACACTAAATAAGAACCAATAGTGAAGCCCCTAAATGTAAACTAGATCAAAGGAAACGACTGGACTTTTCAGAAAAATTCTGGTCCTGTTTATAAGTCGAAGACGATCCAGCGGCTGTTGAAAGAGAATGTGCCACACTCCGTTAGAATACAAAGATAAGCCATCCAGCAGTCCAGATTTAAATTCACTTCACTATAAATTGTAGACAGAATCTGTGGTAAAACTATGCCTAAAACGGCATCCCAATTTGAAGTCTTAAACGTTCTTTAAGGAAAGCAACGATGGAAATGCTCACGGAGGTAGACTTACGGCACTATGAAATCCAAAGGTGATCATTTTGAATAAAAGGTGCAATATGTTAAATTTGGTAAGTATTAACTTATGCATGAGAAACTTGGTCCATGTCTCGAACAGATGAGAACATGATAAGTATCTACAAAAGGAAGATTTTAAAATTTATTTTTGGAGAAGTTCAGGAAAATGGAACGTGGCGATCAAATTTCGAGCTCTATCACTCATATAAAGAATCTGACATCATTAACTTCATCAAAATACAACGAATTAAAAGGGCAGCTCACTTTGTCAGAATGGACGCAGACCGCACCACTAAAAGTCTTCAATGCCCAACCAATTGGCACACGGAGAAAGACAGACCAAATGTCAGATGGATTGATGGCCTAGAAAAATATCTCCTAGTTTTGAGAACTGAAAAATTGGTGACCACTAGCACCAAGTAGGCTGGCCTCAAAAAGGCTTCTTGAGAAGGCCAAGGCTCACCCTGGGCTGTCGAGCCATTGATGAAGGGGAAGGATATGTTAAATTTAAGGATAAAATAAAACTAAGTAGATTAAAGTTTTTAACACCTTTATATTTGTATCAGATCTTATGGCAAGATTAGGTACATTTTAATAAAAGAAAAAGTCGAACTGAAAGGCTAACATTGTAAAAGATTTTCTTGTGAATAAGGATATAATCGTAAACAAAATTATAAATACAATTCAAAACTTATTACAACTAAAGCAGCATGCTAAGGAAAAAACAATTCTTAAATGACTCAAATTCAGAATTTCTGTTAATCAAACACTTAGTCATTCTTAAATCGTCTAGACACGGTTAATTTAAAAACTGCTTCAGACACCACTCTGTCTAACAGGTAAATAACGGAAGTATATATGACGCACACATAAAAATAACAAAGACTGTTTCGTAAGTGAATCAGTTTTAGAAACTTGTTAAAACAGCTGTGTCGCTGTGTTTTTCCTCTTCCCGACCACCGTTTTTCAAATAATGCAAATCACACTTTAAATCTATCATCTATCCACAGAAACGAGGACACATGCAAATTTAAAAATGTCCTCTTAGAATAACAATGTATCAGGTGCATAGATTCTTTTCTGTTGCCATATGACATCATAAAAATAATACTCTTAAGACTCAAGTTCATTTAATGAAAAGTCATAATATATAGTGTAATAATATATAGTTTATTTAACCAACAGTTTTCATTTTAACCTATGTCTCAAAATCAGAATTGATGAACATCAGAATTATCACGATTCATTCTAAGCCTAAAAAATGGCAAAACACAAAACTTAAACGAGTTCAAGGATTATTTTAAAACGCTTCATAATTATGGCAACTACATGATACTTTGATGTGATATTAAGAAAAACTACAAAAAAGTGTGTACAATATACGTAAAAAACACATTTGCCAAGTAAGAAAATTAATTGTATAAAGTTTAAGTTGAAGGAAAAACTCTTGGAATTATTTTTTTAGATTAGCTTCAGGATTTGTTTTTAAAAAATTAAGTTGAAATGGCGAGTTTATATACAAGGTTTAAAATTTAGGTTGTTATTCGTCTAATTCCAAAGAGTTAACATGTGGGACACGTTTTCAGATCGAAAAAACAAAACTTGCTTATTTATTTCTTTACGTTGTAACATACATTCTTTAATTATACAAGGTTTTTTTTAAAACAACTTAGAAATGAGGAGTAAGTGATTTCCTTTTTAATACATAATGTGAAAATCCCATTTAACATACGATAAAGACGAAAAATGAAACTTATTTTACACCAGGAAAACATAGAAATGATTAACCCACTCGCTGCGTAGTTATTTTATCAAAGTAGGTTCAAAAATTGCGTAGTTTTATTATGCATTTCAAATCTACACATTAAATCTACGTTTTAGAGTGAAACCATACAAAAAAATTTTGTAAAAGAGTTTATTTTAAGATATAGAATTAGATCATCAAAATAAGAACATGAAAACATAAACAAGAGCAGTACAGGTTGCATAGCTAAACAGTCGGAAAAATGCATACCCGTGAAAATCGCAGGATGCGCAGCGAGAGGGTTAATATAATAAAGCATACTGTTCTCTATAAGATAACGAAGTCAGAATATTATTTTAATGTTACAGCATTTTTGTGTCGGAAAAAAATGTGCAGACACACTCATAATAATTCTACTTTTTAAGATGAAATTACTCTGAAGATTTGAAATGGGTTATATTCAGAAAGAAATTCTAAAGATTATAATTGCAACTCTTTAAGTAAATATTACGCATTCGAATATGATGTTTAAAAATTTTACAGGAGAAAGAGCCAAATATACAATTTAACATCCGCATAGCATTGAATAGTTGATGGTCACAGAAAAATAAAAGGACATGATTTTTTTTCCCCTTCTTTTTTGTCGAAACGGAAAAATGTTAAGTTTAATTGATTTCTGATAGTGCAACCGGCCATCATAAGTCGATGGCATCACATTTTAAGGATCAATTGCCTAGATTGCAAGCACAATTGGCCAAGAAATGAAAGAAATAGTTACAAAATAGTCATTTCGAAAATTTTTCCAAGCAGTGTGTTTCAAAATGTGCCATAATTTATAAACCAATGTATTGGTCTTAGAGCAGAAGGAGACTTGAAAGGTGATACAATTTTTCCTCAGGATGAATTGAGATAAATTATACAATTGTACAACTACAAACAACTTAGATCCACAATTAATAAAATATTGAAATAACTTTACTTTATTTGACAGTTTATTGGTAAAAAACGGTTAAAGACATTCACGTGAAATAAAGATTAAAAATAAGTTTAAAATATTAGCATTATGTTTTTTACAGAATTACCTATTTTTTAAGGAATGTATTAATGAATCCTATTACTGAAATATGATCAAATTATTCAAAATTAAGAAAATCAAAAGGTTCTCACCTTTAACAAAAAAATCATCAACTACTTCGAAATTTGGATTTAATCTTGGTATATTTGGGAGTCAGACGATAAAAATTTTACAGAAATTATTTTATATTTCTATAATTATTCTGTTTTTCATGCAAAATGTATACATAACATTATATATTTGAAAGAACTGAATATGTTTTACGTTAAGTAATTTGGTGAAGTAAGGAATTTTTTATTACTGGAAAAAAAATCTAGATATTAAAATTTAATAAACTATTTTTTTGCATGAATATGGAAGGATAAATTATGTTTATGACTTCGACAACATATAACCGAAAGAAATTAAAAATAATTTGAAATTTATACGTGTAATCGTTTGGGTTGACGAAGATTCCGATTAATATAAATATAATTCCTGAACGAATTATTTTCACCGTGATCTCTTTTTGAGTGTAAACAAATTATCAACTTAAATAATTTATTTAATAGAAAAAAATATTTTACAATCCAAACAGTATTATTTTTTGCATGTTAATTTCTTAACCACAACCAAAACGAAAAGACCAGATCCTTCGAAGCATTAATCAAGGACAGACACAGTTCCATATTAAATGTGGACATGCATAGTCAGTAAAAAATGAAATATATTCATTTTACAAATATAACAAAAAAAAACCAGGATGGAGTATAAAATAAGACAAATAACATGCATATTCGCAGAAAAATAAATCACTGAAGACAAGGTTACGATAAGCTTGGATGAACAACTGACAAGTTATTTCCATAGCAGATCTACTTCTCTAGTAATTTCCTTCCTAATAAAAATGCAACGAGTTCGAAACAGACAGCTAACAGAATTACACTTATAAAAAGGAAAACAATCACAATAAAAATTTGACCGAAATTCAAAAATGACGCAGTAACATCGAAGAGTGACGTTCGACATCGCAAGATTCACGCGAGTCGAGGACAAAGGTAAATGCTTCTCTTGCATACACACACAGCTGTGAAAATAAAACGTTGAAAAAAGGATGTTCAATCGCGTGTGTGCTGTTTACACGAGAGCTTTACAAAACAATTGCCATAACGGGCAGGAAATCAAAACAAAACAGACATAAACAAGCTTTGGTTTTTCGAGAAACGTTCAAGAAACATGACAAAAGCCTACGCATATTATACAGAACTTGTTAAAATATGTATAAGGTATTTATTGCTGTAATATTAGAATTATAACGTTATGTTTACGTACAAGAAATCTCAGAATTTCTCACACAAAACTTCCTATAGATAAAAATAGATTTTATAGAAAAGAAATTACCACGCGTGTTTTTTTTTTTAATTTGATGATGAATGTACTAATTTGTAGGTATACATAAAGTTAAAAGAAATCAAATATAGAGGGAAAATAATGTAAATAAACTGCATCACGACGGAAGTAGATTAAGTAATTTTTTTTAAAAAATAAAAAAAAATACTCCAAAATTTTTTCTTAAGTATTTTGTTTCAGATTTCACACACAAGAGACAGACAACTTGTTTATTTTTGTCCCCTCACTTTCTTTTATTTTTGAGGCTCGTCTATGCATGTAAAAAATTAGTGAGTTTAAAGACATAAACAGAAATGAATTCAGAATAAATGCATTCATCTTTAGTAGGATATACTCATCAAGCCAGAAATATTACATACAATTAGCTGTTAAGCCAAAATGGTAAAAAATTTCAGATTTTTATGCATGGTGAAAATTAAAAACTTTGTCGTAAGAAGGAGATACCTAAGAAAACGTTAAAACGTAAAAAGGACAAAATTCTAAAATAGTAATTAAAAAAAATTACGGTAAATTCGAGTGTTTTATGGATTTTTTTTCAACTATTTTTATAATACTCTTGAATAATCACAGATTCACACATCAAAAGAAAAAAGGAACAATTTTGAAGCAAAATTGAAGGATTTTTGCTTAGTAAAAAGAATATTTGTTGGTGTAATATGTGTGGGATATTATTGTATTTTGCATTGTCGTGCTTCAAATTTTGAATGCATGCAACTCGTATTCCAATTAAAAAGACAATTATACTAGTAAATATAAATACGAATTAATTGTAAGAACTGAAGCCTTGAAAGAATACTTGTTTCATAAGAATGCTTATCAAATCAAACATCTTTTTTTTAAAAAAAAAAAAAAAAAAGAAGAGAAAGTGTTTACCAACAGAATCTGCTGAAGCATTTAGAAGAAATTTAAAAATATTCCGATTGTTTTGCCAAGAGGGATAAAAAGCGAACGACCTTGAGCGTCAGTTTCGTTTTCGAAATCCAACTATTTTGTAAAGCCAACTGTACTCTTAGTAAAAAAAGAATAATGTAATCTTTTGTAACAGACGCACACCCCTGACCTACATTTTGGTAAAACTGGTAGGAAGGACAGCAGAATTTAAAGTTAAAAAAATCAGATATTACATTAAGAAGAATTAAGAAATAAGTTGGTTACGGAAAACCAGTCACATCGCCCGCACAGGTGCTGCATTGCCAAGCAAGAGGAGGATCCTTGCAGTCAATGTCAACTCAAATTGGAAAGAAGGGGTGCTATCCAAAATTAAAAGCTATTTCTGGCAATCAAATGTTCTGAATCGCTGGTTTTCTTTCAAGGAACACCACAACAATGACATAAGAACTTTAGGATTAAGAAACCATTGTTACGTATAACAAAATAGATAATGTTATTCTTTGCGTGTTTGTATATTCCAGTCTCTGTTGTTTTCAAAATGAAAACAATTTTTACCAGTTGGATTGAATTCTTCCTGTTATCGCAGCCAGAGAATGAGATAATAGTTAAAAAGGTTATTATGCAGTTAAAAGTATGTTAATAACACCTTTAAGTACATTCGAATGTATGTCAAGAGAGAAACTTTCAAAATAGCTATTCTTCCCATATTTGTATGTAGATTGTTTATATCAACTCAATGGTGCAGGGTGCCCGAAAAAAGTATGACTACTTTCAAAAATCAATTAAAAATAAACATTAAAAAATTTTACACCTATGGTTTTCTATGTTAATAAAAAAAAGATTAAAGTTTCTGTTTAAATGAAATGTCGACTAGATGGAGCAAAGTCCACGTTTTGCAGCATTCTCATTTCAAAATGGTTTCACCACATGTACAAGAGCAAGTTTTGGAATGGTTAGTCGGATTTAAAATTGCAACAATGTAAATGGGCATCACACCATACAATACTGTTGAAGAGAGAAAGGTTTTAGTTGAAAAGCTCTCTGGGTGATAGATGGGAGGTCCAATACAGTGGCCACCTAGATCAGGGGTGGGCATTAAGTAGATCGCGATCACCCGGTGGACCGCCAAGACATTTTGGGGTGAAATTGTCTGACGTTTCAGAAAACAATCATAAAATAAATTATACAATTATATTTCTTAGAGTTTTAAAGATATGCTACTCTTATCCATTAGCTTTTATCATGGTAATAAAACCACGGCATTTTTTTTAATACTTACAAAGTGTTAAACGAAACCGATACTTTTATTGGTGGGAGGGGGGGATTTATCATTTTAAGCCTATTTTTTATGAGAATGCCAAGAAAGTAAAAGCAATGTAAGATAAAAAAAATGTATCTTAAAATTAACTCTTTTAATAAAATTAAACTAAAAAAATGAAATTTTGGAAACTAGATATCTATTTTGAGATTGTCTTATGATAATAATACAAAATTCTCACCAATCGTAACTTTGCTGTTACGCTATCTATGGTAAGAACGTTACTTGTTTTCTGTAGTTTTGTTTGAAGAAAGTGGCGACTCACTCGAGCCGTTGGAAACAAACCGATAAGAGATGTAACGATCCGAACGAATAGAAATAGAAGTTGCAAAGCGGTTTTGTAATCAGTTGTTATATTTGTAAATAAACGTTAGATACCTCAGAAAACTTCTTGCTGTCAATTCACAACAGCCTCTCATTTAATCAATAATAATCATGAAAAGAAAAAACCAAGAGTTGTGCGTTTGATACTTCCATATAAAGAGATCCTTTACAGAAAATTACTAAAATTCTTTTTACGCCAATCGATAAAATGTTTCTAATAAAAACATACGAAACATAATAAAGCTTCATCGGAAAACGATCAAATACGCCCCTAAAAGTGCTGTGCTACAAAAAACGCATTCCACTTTTAAATTGTCAACCAAAGGCCATACGTATGCTTGGATTATGTTTACAATTAATCACGTGATCGTCGAGGGTAACAAAGTCCATTGTCTTATTTCTTGAAGTTCAACACACGCCTGTCCGATCCTAAAATAAACAATCCACCAGGTTCGTGCTAAACGTAGCCTAACAAGCAAATAAAAGACAAATATTAGTTATCCAAAACAGTGAGAAGCTCAGGAAAAAAAGTTAGGGGAGGGGGGATGAGTAACTTTGCAAGATGTTCCATTTCGGTCCGAAAGGTTCAATGACGACCGAAATGGAAAATAGCGGAACCATTTTCATACTTGGATGAACTTCCTGGACGGTTTTCAAGCGAAACAGATCATCACTCCTTTCGTTCTTGTCATACGGGATGAGCTTCGAACTAATTCAACAAATTTTAAGATCAGTTTACATTTGGATTCCTACGTATACCGAAGATCTAAACTCCTCTTTTATATTTGCTTTCAACACAATCCTTTCATACTCAATAGAGCTAAGTATATTTTACGACTTTTTCACATAGCTTTTTAGAAATCCTTCTTTATTTTTTAAAACATCTCTAATCAGTCTTTCTCAACCTTTTTTTTTACTATGCCCCCATAAGACTTTTAAAAATTCTTATGTCCCCCTAAAAAACATATACATATATATAAAACTTTTAAAGTTTTAGGAAATTGCTCGAAAATTATCACAGTAAGTAAATTTTCAAAACTTACAGAAATAATATTTTATCGTCAAATGAACAGATATTTATTATTTTTATTATAATTTGTCTACTATTACATAAACTAGCGAAAAATATTTTTTATAATTGGCTATATTACTACTTACTATCTAAATTCTAATGACTTGCTCTCAATCGAACAATATGGTTTTAAAAGGGGACACTCTACTGCGGATCAGATTTTATACTTCGGACAGAGAGTTCGAGACTCCCAAAACCTTAGACCATCACATCATACAGTTGCTGTTTTTCTTGACCTTTCAAAAGCATTTGATAGAGTTTGGAGAAATAAATTAATCATAAAGCTTTTCAACACCTTTGGCATTAGAGACAGAGCCCTAGCTTGGATTTTCGACTTTTTGAAAGATCGAGAGATCAGAGTGAGATTTAGAGACTCTTTATCTAAAACCTTTAGGCTCAGCCAAGGTGTCCCGCAAGGCTCAGTCTTGAGTCCCTTGCTCTTTTCCTTATATATTGTGGGCATTGAGAAAATCATCTCTAGAAGGTGTGAGGTGGGGCTTTTCGCTGATGATATCGTCCTCTGGAACTCTAACTCTGACGTCGTCCATATAGAAACCGCGATCAATACTACCCTTTCTGACATACAGATTTTTGCTGAGCAACATAAACTTATCTTTAATGTATCAAAGTCAACCTCTAGCTTCTTCACGACTAACCGACGTTTATACAATTATCAACCTCAAATTTTTATGGAAAGCAAATCCCTTCTCTATGAAAAACACCCTAAATATTTGGGCTACATTTTGGATCCTGAGATACTTAGCAACAAGCATATAGACTATGTGATAAACAAAGGCAGGAAGAGACTTGACTTACTGAAATACATCGCTGGAAGGGACTGGGGTGCTGATGCTGGTACTCTCAGACTGACATACACCTCTTTGATCAGACCTGTCTTAGAGTATGGCTCTCAAATTTATTTCAGTGCATCACGTACTAATTTGGCGAAACTGGACCGAGTACAATCAAGCGCTGCTAGAATTATCACTGGCATGCGACATAGCTGTCCCACAGATCTAGTTCTTTTCGAAGCTGATATCATGCCCTTGGATCTGAGAAGAAAATTACTGCTTTCAAAGTACTTTTGTAAACTTTACAGTTACGGAGATTATAACCGCACATCTGCATATCTCATAACCTGGACAAACAGACACAGACTAAAAAGAGACAGTCCTTTCTCTCGAATGCAAGCGATGGACCTATTAGATCAGGACATTGAAGAACATTTTTGAAGAACGTATTTAACCCTCAGGAGGGATTGCCTAGAGTCCATTTTAAACCAGAAATGGGAGCTCATACTTCCAAAAATCAAGATCCACCTGAATATTTACGTCAATTAGCATTGGAGATTATTAACAAAATTCCAGCTACTGCAATGCAAATTTATACCGACGGTAGCAAAGACGAACAAAACTCATGTGGCAGTGGCATCTTTATAAAGGCTCCTAATTGTTCTCATAATATCAAAAAATTAGAATTCGGACTTTTGTTCTGTTTTTAGATCCGAGTTAATTGCCATTGATGAAGCTCTCCGAATCATCAAGACGATGACATCTCCTGATGAAATATGGATATTATGTGATAGCCGAAGTGCTATCCAACACCTTAGCGACTGGACAAATGTTGGAGACAAAACATCGGTCTCAATTCTTAAAAATCTTAAAGAACTTTCCCAGCAACATGAGATTTACTTCCAATGGATTCCATCTCACATTGGTCTCTTTGGCAATGACACAGCTGACCTTTTAGCCAAGGAAGGTGTCACTGAAAATTTAATGTCGGGAAGAACTTTGACTTTCTCGGAAATTTTTCTAAAACGAAATCTTTGATTCAAGAACTATGGAAGACTCCTCCGACTCACCCCTGGTATAATAGGCAGGCCCCAGGTGGTGCCCTTTCCATCAAGGCGGATAGAGTCGTCAAACAACTATTAGTAGGCTTGCAAGTGGACACATTAGAGGCCTTTCCTTCAACTTAGGCCAGAAAATTTACGAGAATTGTACTAAATGCAATTTGGTACAGGCAACTCCAGATCATCTTTTGTTTTGTGCAGGACTTGAAAGGAAGGACATCTATTCCAGTCCTCTTTTGGTGTACGATTTCCTGAGGACTCTTGGGCTCATGGACCTGGTCTAGCCTGCGGCTAGACAGGAGGAATTAGTCAACAACAACAACTAATTAATAGATAATTAACGCTCTGTACAAGTCCTTTTTCACACAAATTGCTTCACTTTAAAAACTTAACTGCCCCCTACCCCTGTAGGACGTAGGCTCCACTTTGAGAAACACTTATCTATATCATAAAAATACACAAATATTGATCAAATATAGCAGTAGAAAAAGATAGGTACAAATAACAGAATTAATAATTTGACGTATGGAAGAGGAATTATATAACTTTATTTACTTCAGCCATGCCATTTTGGTATGTATTGAAGTTGAAGAAATTGATTGCAGAACCAGGTGGTTCTGATTTGCAGTGGCGTAACGTATACCCTTGCAACCCTAGCATCGCGGGGGATAGAGGGTTGTAGAGGGCTCAAAGCCTGACTGACATCAAGTATGTATTTAACCAATTTATAAAATATAAAAGGCAAAACATGACTTTGCAGTGGAGGGGGGACTAATATTTTCCGTTACGCCATTACGGATTTGCCCAGTTATTTATTGAAATTAATAATTGAGATCGATCGATTTTTTCCGTTATGTACATGTATTTTGTGTTATCTAAAAAATTCTACAAATTTCTTCATTAGAAAAGATTTACGAGATACAAAGAATAATAGAAATCGAATTAATTTTGAAATAGATAGAAATTAGAAATAGCGTTTTGCTCATATCTCAGTTAAAAAAAGACGATAAGTGCAAATAAATTCAACAATTCACTTAATTTTCGAGAATTAAAGCACGTAATTTTTAAGTACACTTACGCAGAATACTGCCTACTAGTTGTAAGTGAGTGTTTACATGTTTCACGCAATGAGACAATAGAATTTCGATTTAAAGCATATATATTTTAATGTTTTAATAGCTTCTCTATCTTTGAAGAATAAATGCAACACGTTTAGTTACACAATTCATATTGGATATCTATACTAAAAGGAGGGGAGGGGGGTAACCGAATTGGATAACAAGTTTTAGAAAAACTATACAATTTTAATAATTAAAAATTAACTAAATTCATAACGGTCATACGATAATATATAATCCTGTGTTTTTCGTTGAGTCCAAAGCAGACATTTAGAGTTGTTTTACATGTTAATATAAAACCCAGATAAAATTTAAAATTAAATAATTCTGTAAAAATGTCCAAGTATTCAGATACTCAAAAAAAAAATTAATGAAAATTTCTTGCATTAAGATGGGTAAATTTTAAATTAAGTGCATTTTGCTTATTTATGTGGATTATTATTATTTAAAAATACAACATCTTTGAAAGAAACTTTTCGTAAAAAAGCAAAACTAGGCAATAACAAATCGAATGAACTGATTGGAAACACGTGACTGTATTTATCATGCGACTATAATGTCACATGAATTTATGAATGGAAACGTGTGTGTGATTAGTTATAATGTTATTATCACCTAATTTAACCCACATAGAAAACAGTCTCAATTCATTACCATACAGTTGCCAGCATTTGAAATTAGTAGTAAATTTAAAATCTTACATTCGACTCTATCTGAACATTAAGCAACACAAAGAAAAATCCGAGTGTAAAGAAATTTATACCTAAAAAACAGGCAAATAATGAATAATATTTTTTTTAATGTTTGTGATGTTTAACTCTTTTTTTTTTCATTGAAGAAAACAGTGAAATTAGCATCAACACATCATCTATGACTTCCTTTAAAAAAATTCGAAATAATTTCTTAATAGGAAAAATCTAATGCATTTCATGCTAAAATGCATAACTGTCGCTACATACTTTCCAGAGTTATTACTAATATGGTAAGAGTAGCGGATTGCGATAATCAATAATTTATATAAGTCCGGTCAAAAAACAATCAGTAAATATGATTTTCAAAAATTACGTAATAATTTCGATTTCCCACAGAAAAGCACATTTTCCCACAACACGCGACCATCAGCACAATTTCAACACACAAAACAATTTCAAAAACCAGGAAACGCGAATCTCTCTGCCATACATAGATCAGCTGCCACTAAGATTAATGACAACACACAAGGTCGCAGGATTGTCTCTCTCTCCGACTCTAAGCACAGAAGATAAGATTAGAACCGCCTCATAAAATTCAAAACGGTGTGCAGTGAACAAAAGCAGACAAAGTTTGTTGTCGAAATTTTCGCAGTTTTTTCATCCTATTGCGCATTTGGAATAAAAATGCTCTTAGAGAAGCAAGTGTTAAACGCAGAGAAGGATTTAAGAAAGGACGCATATCTCTTACAGAAGGAAAAATATATATCAGGCTCACAATACAGTGATTATATTTTATTAAAAAGAAAAGAAAAAAAATCCCCATGCAAATCGTATAAAATAAGACTGACTCGTAGACATAGATACACTTGTCCCTGAAATTGATAAAGGCGCATACATATCGTCATATACCTCACAGACTTAAAAGAACCGTTGTGTATAATCACGATGACACTATATTCAACATAAAAGGCATATTGATACATTTAGCCACAAATTTAAATTATAACTACGCGCATTTGCAGTTCAATTACTTCATAAACGGCTTCAAACAGATATATATCGAGCAAATATTTTAAAATACTGAGTCAGTGAGAGTTTTATTAAAATTTAATATAAAATAACAAGAGAGCTATTAGCGACAGACCTTGTAATTTTGGAACCTCGGTCAAGTAACGACAGCACCTTAGCTGGCAATCACCCTCTCTTAGTTATGAAACCACACCAAAAGGGGTCACCGAGTCTAGACAGATTTAACGTGCATTGGTCTCATCTACACGGCAGGTCTTCAGTGACAACAGGGCTCAAACTCACAACACTCCAGCCTCAAGTTCATGACCATAACCACTGGGCTACAGCGGTCCCGATTTTAAATAGAATAAGAAACAAGTATAGTATACATGCTTCACACAAAATATTTGTGAAGGCCAGAACTAATTTTAAAGTAAAATTAATTAAAAGATAACTTTTTAGAGGGGTATGCAGTTTAAGGGAACTTAATTTAACTACTAAAGATCAATGAAAAAGTTTGAGGCATAACTATTTTTTATATTAAAAGCATTAATACTCTGCAACACGAAATACTACAAAACATTCAAAGCTGGTTCTGTTTGGTTTAGTTAGGAAGCCATCACACTGACATTCCACAACAGGCCATTGACCACAGACATCACGATCTTGCTCAACAACCAGTTAACGAATTTTAGAAAGCACAAGCGCACCTTAACGGACTCGATTCCCGATCTCTCGTACTTCCTACCTCATTTAACTGCTTATAAACAATACAGGATTAACAAAAATATTAATTTATTGCTCAATATCTTACAGTGGACGATTTTCGAGATCCACGACCTTGAAACTTCATTTGACGCTTCGTCGGTCTAATCGCTTCAGACTTTAATGACGTCAAATCCAGATTAACGAATACGAAAAGTCACTTGTAGCCATTTTAATGATGAATTATGTGAAAGGACATTTCCGTATACGTTCATCCTTTTTTGTCATGGGTATAGACTTCAAGCGACGCCTTATGATTTTAATGCACCTAAATGATTTTAAAATTGTTTAACGTCGTTATCTGAAATCTTATACTTTCTGATGTTACGAAGAAAAATCCAGCAATTTTGACTTGATTTATTGTTTTCAAAAACGGTCACAATGTTAAGTAACACAAAGCATATTTATTAGAAAAAGACTTATCATTTCTGAACCAGTCAAGTAATGAGGATCACATGCGGGCTTGCATTCTCACCAAACTTCCACTATTCGTCAATGTAAGAAACTTAGAGCCTCGATAGTTTAACGTGCATCAGCCTCGCTACACTTAGAACGAATAAAATTGGAAACCAGACGGATTATAAACTCATAACACATCCCCCCTACAGCACAATGTCAAAGTTTAATTTTGATATTAGATAAAAATAAAAATTACCTCATATTAAAGACTAAGGATTCGAAATGAAAACCACCTGCTACAGGGGACGGTTAGCCCCTCTCATTGAATGTGGAATGCGAGAATTCACCACGTAGTCGAAGGACGCAGCTGGACATGGGATGGAAATTTCTTTTCCCCTTTTGGTGTTTGAAAAAGAGGCATTCTGTCTTTGGGTACGAAGGAGGGAAATAATGTCCGAGTGTTACTAATTGAATTGAGCGTTTTTCTTTAAATGTTTTTTCTTTAAAATAAATTTTAATATTTAAGATTTAGACCTCATGGTTTTAATTTGTTTCCGTGCCCATTGTATAGAATCAAACTTTAGTAAGACTAAAGAGCATTCTAAATTCATTATTATGTAAAAAGCAGCATATTTCATGAATAGTATGCATTTAAGATGCATGCATTTCTTCTTTTTTTTTTCTTCTAGTATAAAGGTTATTCCTAGATTCGCCACCGGTGCCACAATACCAATGAAAAATTAGATATTTATGGAATATTCTTAAAATTTAAAGACGCTACACTAAAACGGTATGAGTGAGTTTATTAAGGTCGTTCTGTAAAACAACACGAGGGCAATTGGTGAGGGGCTTCTTTATTTTGAACATCGGTCAAATGGCGAGGACGAGACCTGAACTGGCATCCCACTCTCCAAACTTCAACGTCACGCCAATGGAAGGACTTTTAGCTTCGACAGATTTATCGTGCATCAGACATTCTACACGGTGTGTCTTCACTGGCACTAGGGCTAGAACTCATGAAATGTCGGCCATGAGTTTCTGAGTGAGTGAGTGAGAGTTATATTAACGTCACATTACAAAGCAACACGAAAGTTATTGGCAATGGACCTCGATTTTGAAACTCAGTCAAGAGACAAGAACAATACCTGAAATTGCACCTCCTTCTCTTAACTACCATACCACACCAACAGGAGGACATTGAGCCTCAACAAATTTAACGTGGATCATCCCGAGTTTTTCACCGTAACCACTTGTCCACCACGGCCACACAATAAAAAGGTAACAATGTATATTAATATAAGGATATTTTTCAACAAAATTTTCCGAATTTGTGCCTTATACTCCACATAAAACAACTCAAAGATTTTAGTTAATTTTATTCCTGAAATATTTTTGTATTCACCGGCATTGCGATATACATTTTGCTAAGTTCTTCGCAAGAACAAATTTCACATAAAAAATAAGAAAGTATTTTGTCTTTTGGAAATGTTTCTGTCTACCCCTCTAAAGTGATCGAAAAGATTTATGAATATGGTATTTTCCTCTATCCACTCCATTACCGACGCTAGACGAATATGTTTAACTGAAAAACAATGCTCGATGGTTTGGGGAGGGGGGATGATTTGTCTACTTCTAGAATGGGGGAATAGAACGCCATGTGCACGAGTCTTTGACAATGGGAGGAAATGAGATGCGCGGTGTCTTTGAACCAATGAAGTCCTTAAGGATAAAGTACAACACAAATACTTGGACAGTGACTTACTGATGACACTGTTGGGAAAAAAACGTGACCTTTTCCCTGAATAAAAAACCAGATAGTGATGACCACGATTGTCGGATTGACGCAAGATTCCCTGAATAAACTCTTACTGGTTCAATGTCGAAGAGGACATATAGTACAAAGCGTGCAGACCAACATAAGATTCAGACAGTAAAATAAAAAAGAACGCATGTCTAAAACTAAGAAAATAATATTAGGTCTACCGAAAAGTTTCAAAAATAAAATAATAAATTTGCCACATTTTGGGTAAACTTTATTGAATAACAAAAGTGTCATCCTTAATTATAGCTTCTTACTAGTGTGATAGTGATTAGTAAATTCCATTTTTAAAAGAATGCCTTTTCCGTAGGGGTAAAAAATGGAACCAGTGTTTGTCTGATATGTCCGTTTTTGAATTTTTTTCGCTTGCAAAAAAATTTTTAAGAACACAAACAAGTGATAATCAGAGGATACTGGATCTGGAGAATATGGTGGATTCGATAGAATTTCTCATCACACTAGCTTTTCGAGTTTTTGACTAGTCCCCAAAGCAACTTGTAGTCTGACATTATCATGAAGCAGTACCATGCCCTTCCTATTAAGACTGCCGGCCTCTTTTTTTGGTGCGCTGTTCATAAATTACCCAATTGTTGGCAGTACCTCTCCGAATGCTTTTCTTTCGGTTTCAACAGCTCAAAATAAATTGGTTCTCTTATGTCCCCCCACCCATATACACAACATTCTCTTACTCCGGCTCAACTTTGGCTCAGTGACGCAGATGGTAGCTTTTAAAGGTTCACAATATACCCTTTTCCTTACGATTTTTATGGGAAATCCACGTTTCATACCCAGTTTTCATTTGGTTCAAAAAGGGTTCGATTTTGTTCCATGCAAGCAGAGATGTGCAAAAGACAGTGGCGCACACAAGGGGGGTTCCGGCCCCCCCGCCCCCAAACACTTTATTTTTTTCCGATTCATTATAGTTCTAAGTTTATAGTACGCAAAATTTAATTAAGTATTCGTTATTAATGATTAATTTCATTAATTAATGCTAATTATTTATTCAATAATTTGTTTTTTTGTTCCCGAATATCGACAAAATCAAAAGAAGCATGATACAAGAATGGTAAACTTTCGAACCCGGACCTCCCCCTCCTGAAAAATTCCTGTGTGCGCTACTGGCAAAAGATGACATGATCATTCAAACTTTTCTCAAAGAACTTAAGTGGCAGTCATCTCGAATATTTCCACACCAATCCTAGTTTCCGAAATAGTTTGTTAACCTTGGCAGGGGTGTTTATTTGATCCACCGACCTACCGGTCCGCAACTACGCCGTGCATGCCTTAGACCAGTGTTCCCCAACCTTTTTATCGCCGCGGACCGGTCAACGTTTGTTAATTTTACCGTGGCCCGATGATGGGGAGGACGTTGATTGTTCATATTTTAGACTGTTTTGATTTAATAATTTTAATTTAATTGCATTTAATCGTGACTTCAGAATAAAATATAGCTACACCAAAAATGAATATAAAGTGATTTTCAAAAAAAGTAGCCCAAACCGAAGAAAAATATGCCACAGTAAATAAAATGGAAATAATTTAATGTTTCTTGCGCGGTCCATTAGTATTTGATTCACGGACCGTTGGAGACCACTGCCTTAGACCAGTGAGACGAAATGAATCCCTATACGGGCCAGTCATTAAGGGCTTTTATTCCTGACCTTTGTTGTTTGCGACTTACAGAATGAGGTGCCGCTGCAAGCTGAATGCAGCCTTTCCGCCATCTCCAATACTGTCAATAAAGAATTTTGCTCTAGGAGAGAACAGCTTATCAGAAAGGTCGAAATCACCTGAAATGTTTCAAACTATCTTCTGCACACACAAGTTCTGACAAGAAATTGTATTTTCCCCCAAACACTTTCAATAAACTTCCACGCGCTACTGTAGCATTTCTTCCTGTTCAAATTTGTACAAAGTACAGTGCGTAGAAGAGCCTCAGTAGCCATGAGTATATGATCACATCTCGGTTAATATTTCAAAGGTCAGTATGTATACAGTCTGTGATAAAAAGAAAATCAAATATGCATACTTGTTGTTACCGGAACGGACAGAACTTCCTGGTATACCTACTAGTTTACCACACACACGCACATCCTGTGTTCCAAGCATTCCAAATTTTGATAAACGACTATATTTAAACAGTAAAGCTTTAAAATATAGCGTATTTTGATTTTCTTTTAATTAATGCTATACAAATGTCACACAAAGGATTTATGGACCGCATCCTTTTAAACCGTGGTAAAGTTTGCGGCTCTTATTCTTGAAATATTACGGGATACACGTGACCCATTATGATTCAATGTATCCTATTAATCCATAAGACGTAAGCTATATCATGAACACGCAGTTATTATTTAAAGGAATTCCATGCACTTCAGCGTATCTATAAAAAAAATTCTGAATATCAGGAATAACCATAAATAAATATATACGCATATTAATAAATCCTATTTTCTTCTGTCATTCGAATTTCTATTTATTTAATCATCCAATATAAAATGAATGTAAAAGAATTTTAAAAAACTTATCATAAAACAAAAAAGTTTGTCAAAACGCGAATACCATGACAACAAGCACATACTCCAATACAAAATCAGGTGCTAAAACATCCCAGTGAAAAATGATTAGAAAACGATCAGACTTTACACTTTCTTAAAAATTGTCGTTTTCATTCATATATCTCAGTGAAGAGATAAGATAAGCAAATATCAAAAAGTTATGCCCTCCTTTATGGAAAGAACCAGCGCGCAATGAATCAAAGACACACACACTTAAAAAATTTAAATCGCGAAAAAAATTATAAGATTATTATTCTTTTTTCATTCTGAAAATCTCTTTTGAATATTCATTGGTATTTCTCGAATTTTCATAATACACATTTCAGTCACAAATGTTTTAAATTGAGAACATCTTAGTAATACAAATGGCATACATAGTAATAATATTAATACGTCATTTAAGGCGTTAAAATAAAAAATTGAAACCTTTTCAAGTGTATTCACATTTTGTGAAATAGTAGGAATTAGAATAAATTCATTTTAACATGATATTATAAAATGTCATTCAAACATGATTTCAATCAATATTTAAGAAAGTCAACATATTTTCTAAAAAAAACCTTTAAAAAAAAAGATTTTTATATACTCATTATAAAAAAATAACAGAATCAGGGTAATGCTTAAAATAAAACTGAAATTAGCATTCTTACTTTAAGTAGAGATGAAAAGCTACCGATTAAAATGGAAGATATGTTACCATGTAAATAAAAAAAAGTCATGAAGTTACTTTACCGTAGTTGTATTTTGAGTAGCCGAACATTCCTGAAACTTTTTTTTATAATTACCATCCTAAACACTAAAGAAAAAGAAGCTTTAAATTTAACACAATAAATTACCCTTTAATATGTAATACTGTAATTGTTGCTTATATCCATGTTTCGCAATAGTAATGATTGAGTAATATTTGTTGACTGTTCTAATAACTGCAATCCGTTTAATGGAAACGTCACTTGAATGTTAAGAGAGGAATTTTATAGCCATGAAGTATTAAAATACATCTAAAAAAACTTGTCACAAAAGTCAGGGCTGAATTCATGAGACATCATAGTCACATGATATTTACAATCATGCATTCCCAGCCAATTAATTAAAAAGTTTCTGTTATGTCATAATCACATGATAAATGCAATCGCGTGTTTCCAGACAATCAGTTCATACGTTTCGCTGTTGCCAACTTTCTTTAAAAAAGAACATATTTGCCATCAATAATATTGCATAAAGGAAAACAAAATGCACTTGATTTAAAAATGTCCGTACAACGCATAAGTTTCTATTTTTAAATTTTCAAAAAATTTTAAAGTACCTTTAATACCCGAACATAATTTTTCAAACTAGCAAATTTGAAATTGTATCTAAATTGTACAAGTAGATCACCAAGTGCAAGTCTAATGTCAGTTTTGAACTCAATGGGGAACAAATGAATTCATTTATCATGCGGCTGCAGGGTCGTCTTAAGACTGCTTGAAGCTCTGGACCCATAGGCAAAAGTAGACATTGGGCCCCTACGCAAAAGTAAGCCCTGGGCCCCTACACAAATCTAGGCCTAACCTATGGCCAATAACAGCAGACAGTACACAGCATGTGTTGTCAATTGATTGATTGAATATTAACGTCGCACTGTTTAGCTACACGAGGGCTTTTGGCGACGGACCACGTAATTTTGAACCATGGTCAAGTGACGTGGACGACACCTGAGCTGGCACCCCCCTCTCCTAACTACCACACCACACCAACGGGAGGACGTTTCAGCTCTCGACAGATTTAACGTGCATCGCTGCCCTACACGGCGGGTCTTTAGTGGTTCTGGGCTCGAACCCGTGACAAAGCAAGCCACGGTCCGATACCTATACCACTCGGCTACCGCGGCCACGCATGTGTTGTCAAATACTCATACAAACAACTCGAAACAAATAAATATGTATGACTTACAATCTCACAAACCAACTCGACCGACTGCTGCAGCTTTTTGACTGAATGAGTAATGATGGTGTATGGTGGCAGGCCTAGGCCTATACATGTACGATGGTCAGTAGAGCACACAGGAATTTTTCAAGGGGGGAGGGGGTCCGGGGTCGAAAGTCCATCATTCTTGTATCATGCTTCTTTTGATTTTGTTGATTTTCAGGAACAAAACACAGTAAAAAAATAATTATTGAATAATAATTAGCATTAATTAATAAAATTAATTATTAATAACAAATACTTATTATTCGAATCATGACCTTATTAAGGCTGAGCCCTGAACGAGGCGAGGCCCCATTGTGGCCGAAGCCCTGGCCCCAGTTGGTCCATGCCTTAGACGTCCCTGTGTGGCTGTCATGAATTTAGCCTATTGTAACCACTGTAATATAACAACTTCTAACGATGTTTCAGATTTCATCCATACTTTTGTAAATACACAGAATTCTTCAAAATATTTATCAGAAATTAGTTGGAAAAAAGTAAATATTACATTAATTATATAAAAATGACTTCCAATATGAATACATATTGCCCTTCTAGAGTAAATTTAAATTGTACTGCCATATTCCTTCTTAAACGATTCATAACACTTGATAACCTTAAACCGACAACGCTTGTCACATCATTAAAATCCGTGTCATTCAAACACAAAAACGATTTTTATTTTCAGAACATCACACTGGTTTTTTAAAGTTTCTTTCACAATCCCCCAAGGACAGATAAAAAAACGAAAATCACTCACTTGTAGAATTTTGATTTCTTTCCCTATCAAAGGTTGGGACTTGCCGAGATTCTTCTTGTTAATGCACTTGATGGCCACCACATCGTCATGATTCTGAAGAAAAAGATACACAGTCATTGGAGATACTATATACATTTCATACATAATAATCATTACACATTTAAAAGTGATATACATAAGAATTTAAATAGATAAAGGTAAATTCAGGTTTACTAATGAGGTGATTACCAACTTTAAAAACACGTTTCCATAATAAACGATTCATAAAGGACAAAGAAAGGATTGTAGTTAAAAAGTTTACTGAAGGCGGAAAATTTTCCAATCGTTAGTGAGATTCAAATAAAGAAACGCCTTAGAAATGATACGCAAGTTTAATTTCAAAATTTCTTGGTAACCTTTCAAAACTGAAAATAAAATTGTGCTTATGAAGCATTTCAAATATTAATTATATTACGATGTAATCAACGACTTCAATTAAAAAGTAACAAAAAAATTCCCCCTTTTGAGAGAGGCCAATTTTGAATTTACATATAAAAAATGCTAAAGAAATAACAGAAAATAAGTAAAAAACTGAAATGAAAAGAAAACCAGAATTTTGAATTTTTGAAGCTGATATACTCTGTTAGTTGAAATTGTAATACCGAAGTATTCGGTGCTGAATTATAGTTTGATTCTAACAATTAGTACCAACCTACGAACAAGTGATATTAATACTAACTAAAGTTTATATAGACAATAGTCTAACAAAGCTTATTCTAAGTTTTGATAAAACGTCAAGCAGGCAACGGTTAGAAGGCAGAATGTTACTTCATAAAGAGGAATAATCAATATGAATAAGGCTCATGAAAATTTTCCCTGTTGTTAAAATACTCGATCGAGTTTCACTTTTATTTAATAAATAATGACTACAGAGCAAAAAATGTAAATTTTTGAAACCAACGAACAAAGGCGGTTCATACAATATCTGCAAAGAACGATTATTGACTAAGCATCTACCAATCAAAGTTTCTTTTTTAATTAAATATGTTGAACATTTTTTAACTAATGATCACCCTCACTTCTAAGGGGCGGGGTCAGTCTCAAAAACTGGTTATCAGAAAAGGGGGAATTGCTTAATATTTTAAAACGAAAAATCATCGTATTTACATTGTCGGCAAGCATCACGTCGTTTTCTGTGCGCATTCTATTTGAAATTCTAATATCAAATCTTTTTTTCACTATCAAAAATCTAACGGGGAAAAAATTATGCCTCAGCTAGCAACTCGGCTCTTTGAATGATGGTCCCCATAGAATGTAAAGTCTAAACACGCTTTTCTTTAAATAAACTACCTGTAACTTTCTTGATCAACGAATGGTGTTTCAGGACGACGCCAAGTGTGGCCAGGTTCCAAGTGCTTCTTTCTTTATATAAATAAACGCTGCCATGCAGTCTCTGCTATCTTTGCAAACAAAGAATGCAAGATTAAGTCAGTCAAAAGTCAACAGCTCAAAAGTACCATTTCCTCGAAGTTGGGATAATTTTCTGAGAAGTTCAACGCCACCGGAGCACTTAAGTAGCAAAAGGTGTCTAAACTTCTAAATTTTGGATCACACAGAGATGGAAGTTCTCAAATATGAATACTCAGTCAACAGGATAGGAGATGCGAATTTACACAAAAAAAAAACCCGATATTGAATTAATATATAAATTAAAAACTCAAAGAGAAAAAAACAACCATTGACATGGAACAACGATATATAAGTATATTTGCTCTCTCATGGAATATTTCAGTAAAATGGTCAACGAAGCATTTGAAGGAAAATAACAATGAAACGAATGCATTTCGATGGGTGTGCAATTCCATTTTGAAGAAGCGTAAATTTAATTAAATGCTGTAACTTCTGTTGGTTCTTTAATGGAATTTATTACAGCTCAATGGCGTAGTTCCTTTTGAGTGGGCCCTGCATCAAAAATAATTGGAGGCCTTTTTTCGTAAAATAAAAGTTATTTGAAAGTGTCAAAATATTACACATGTTGGGACCTTGTAGCTTGGGGACCCCGTATCAATCATACGGCTGATACGGAGGTAGTTAGCCCCTGCTACGGTTTCACAATGTGACTTTAGACAAGACGCCGTCGTTTTTAATTATGATTAGATTATTAAATAAGATTTAGTTATAAGATAATCAAGCTCAGTTCATTTGTAAAAATCTGAATTTCAATTTCATGAACTGCCCGAACCGGATAACACGTAACAAAAACTTCCGCAGCGGGCGGACAGACAATCAGTCACTGTCACAATGATAAGAAGCTAATTATTACACCTTTCAAGTTTCCATGCGACGTCAGTGTAAAGAAAGATACTTCCGCGTGCAATAAATAGCCCCTTACCACCTCCACTCTAAATGGCAATTATCAAATAAGATATTTCAAATTCATTTCGATTATCAAAGGAGCTACTCTAAATAGGGCTGGATGGAGAACAATGCGAAAATGTATCTACACAAATACCATGCACTCTCCAAAGCCTAGCAATTATCATATGACCTAACTTTTGAAAAAGATCGGGTGCATTTTAATTTCTATATCTATTTAATTCTTTTTAAAAATCTTTCCATTAACTCCGCATTTATGTATGGTAAATATATATAATTCATTTTTTAGTAGATCAAAGTAAGAAAATATATATATATATATTATATTAAAGATCTAATATTACTCGAGAAAAGAGTATTTTTTTATATTCCTCCATGAAGACATTAAAGAATAAGCTATAAAAAACATTCCAGATTGTTTTTTTTTTAAAAATTCAATAGCATTTCAGTTTAAATTAAATTTTGCATTAATGACAATTCATAGTACACAAGAAAAAAAAAATTCTGCTATTGCATACATTCGGCACATTTCAGCATTATTTAAATAAAAAAATTACTTCTAATATTTTCAATGGACTGTACTATTTTGTGTAAATTCCATGAAGATAAAAAAGTTTATGACTAAAACTTATTTCGAAATGTTTATTCATTATTATTAAAAGACACCGCGTAACTTAACGCGAGTTCCGATTTTTCTCAGGTTGGCCTTTCTCAAAAAGATGCGGGTTACAAACAGTTTCCAAACTCTTGAAGCATTTTCTTTACAAGAGAATTAATATGAGCACATCTAGATTTGCCCGGCTTCCCTAGAGACTTTTTATGCTGAAACTAAAAGGCTTTCGTGCCTGACCTTGAAAGAGAGATGCTCCCTTTATTGATCCGATCTAGATATGCCATCCTACAGTTAGAAAAGTGGATGGAGAGACATTACTATTGATTCTTCAGACTTCCGAGGGCCGGAAACGGATAGAAAGACAGTCATTTTATCATTTCTCATTCCAAATACATGCTGATTTGGGAAATATTCCTCATATACACTTTTATGTGTAGTTATACTTCAAGTATCTGAACACGTTCGAATGTCCAAATTCGATCAAAACACGCATCTTTTTTTTTTGTTTATGTTTACCTTATTGAATACAGCAAGCTTTTGGCTTTACAAAACATATGTTTCTTTGTTTCTACGTTACATACAGGGTGATTTACAACAAATCACGTAAAATTAAATGAACCAGAAGCAAGTCTTTTAATCTACCAGAGGGGGACATTTAAATTATTTAAAATCTGTCATGGCGAGTATGATGATTCAAAATATTATGCATGTTTTTCTCTGAAAATCTTTTTTAACCTAAAACTTATACTATTGTCTATGAAATGTACAAAAACAATTCTTATTATACGAATATTTTTTGAGTTATGGCTGATTGTTTCAATTACAGACTCATAAATGTCACATTTCTTACGATATTTATTCTATTTGCTCTAAATCATTTATATTTTAGTAAAATATTAAAATTTTAGTACATTACCTAGATATGCGTGTATAGTTTGTTTTAGTAATACTTTTATTAATTAAAAGTTTAGTACTTTTTTCTCCGACTGCTTTACAGTACTTAGAAGGAGAAAAAAATGGCTGAAACTTCACTCATGATTTTTGCATTATTCAGATAATTTATTTTAAATATTACGGGTTAAGTATAAATATTTTTTGGTATTCTGATCCCTAAAAAAGTATTTATAATGATTCAATATGCTGTTTTTTAAAAAATTACTCTGAACGTGTCAGGAAATCTTTGAAGACTACACGTCCTATACTTCAAAGCCAGCATTAAAAATCAAAACATCAAAAATTATTAAGAAAAGGGAAAGGAGTGGTAAAAAAATTCAATATGATACTCTCATGTGGTTGTCAACAAGTAAAAATGTTTTCAAAAGTCTTTTTCGATCATCTAAAATGCACACGTAAAGTTTTCCAAAAATGGCAATATGGTATTTTGTTAAATTTTCCCTTCCCGTGTCATCTAAAACAATTACCAAAAAAAATTCCCCTTCCTCTTCCTTCAGAAACATAACATAAATACATTAGAGAATTTATCTCTCAAACACCAATATAAATACCACAGTTAGGATCAATAAATATATAAGAATAGAAAATCTTAAGATTTCTTTAAATTACATTGAATGTAAGCCGAGTTGGAGAAAATTATCGTTTGCTATTTGTTATTTTCAAGAAAAGTGATTACATATTCTCCCTCGGGGATAAAAATGGCAGTTACGAAAATGCTTCAATGCAATAATAGTAGAAATAATAATAAAAAACACTTTAAAGAGAGATATACTATATTATACTCATTTTGAAATAGGTGCGCAAAAATGACAGACAAAATTGAAAAGTAATATAGTATAAAGGTTTAAGCTAAAAAAAAAATAGAGTATTTTCTACAGAATGTTTCAAAATAGATTCGCTATTTTTTAAATGCACTGGTCCAAAATAACAGAAAATAGAACAATGAATAATTATAAATTGTATTAAAAATTGGCTGGGTATCATTTACATAAATTTAAAAACGCCATGCATAATTAAGCGTAAAATCGCAACAAAAAGTATTCAAATATCAATTAACAAGCAAAAGGTGAAATTTGAAACTATCCCCGGCAACATCTGCATTGAAATAGGAACACATCTCTCTCGTTTAAACTGCTCTAGTATTTGGTTACACAAGGTAGTTTCAACACTAATTTAAAGTACATTGAACGCCGTCTGAAACGCCACCAGAAATAGCTGTAACTAATTTAGAAAATCTTCGCATTTAAATTTCACGGTATGCTTTTAGAATATGCCTTTAAAAAAAATTGTCAATGATTCAGTATTACGTCATTTCAAATTAAGGAATCTTCCACAAACGCCTTTCATTATGCATATAAGGTCGGACCTCCATTTTACGAACCTCTGTATTTTACGAACTTTTCCCTGTAACCAAGTATTAATTTCTATTTAACGAATTTTTCACGCAATGAACTTTTTTTCGAAATTTAGCTACTTCGTTATGTAAACACCCTACTGTATATGTATATAAATTCGAATAAAATCGAGAACTTTTATTGAATAATATATTATTCTTTAAATTAATATATTCATCTTTCTTCTTAAATTTTGCTTCATATTCCTTAATTTCAAATCGCGGTGTTTGAGTAATAGATGAAATATTTGGAATTTGTATAGATCTAAGTATTTAATTTTAAAAAATATATTAAATATCGGTTTTATTTTTAAAAAAAAAGAAATATAAAAAAAATTTTAAGCCAATTCCTTCTTTGAATAGATGAATAGAAAGTGTTTTATTTACGATTGAAAATTAGAATAGGGTGTATATATAAATATATTTATATAGGGAGAGAGTGAACTAATAGTAAGTATTGAAAAAAGAGCATGATTTGTCTGCATTATTGCAACAATGCACACCCGGTTTGGCTGAAAAACAGGTTTTCGACGCCAATTTTTTTTTTTTGTGTGTGTGTTTTAACAGTTACATTGTTACAATAATTAATATTTGAAAAAACTGTATTAACATCAAGTGTCATTCACAACAAGTTTAAAAAAATCTATTTGAACTTTGATTGGATGAATAGAAAGTATTTTATTAACGATTGAAAATTTGTGTGTGAACACGATAAATATATAAATAAATAAATATACAGAGTAAGAGCTAATAGAATGTTAATTGAAAGATAGAGAGAGAGAGAACCTTGTAGTCGCAATATCCCATGAAGCAAGAATTACATCATGAGCAAAATTCTAACATACACAGTTCGAAAAACTACGTTATTAAAAAAGGAGGAAAAATTTAAAAATTATTTAAATGGGGGAAAAAGACAATAGATAACATTAAGTTCGATATTTTAATATTCGAACACCAGAAATTAAAATACGTAATAGTCTGAAAGAACTCGAATTTCTGCCTCTTTGTCAAGAGACAAATCTAATTATAGAAACCAGGTAAAAAAGCAAAACATAGCATGAACTCATTAAAAAGACGCCTTTTCAGCCCAAAATTATATTGAACTCCCTCCTCCAAAAAAAGTAATTAAAAACGAAGAAAAAGCATCTGGTTTGACCGAAACGAGTCTGTAAAAGAGGAATTCTCTTTTATTTAAGAACATTTATTTTCCACAAAAATCTATCCTTTCAAAACAAGCTACGAAAAGGATTCGAGCACAAAGAACGCCTTAGGGATAAAGTAAACAGTTCAAAGGCTTGTATATACATAAGCGGAAGAGAAGCACCACAAACTCAGATGACACTACAACAGAACAAAAACTTCCTAGTCAATTCCACCTGTCATTAAATACAAATCACTCAAATTACAAAGTAAGGACGACCCCAGTTCCATTTCAGAGTCAATTAGGCCTATAAGAAAAGGTAAGTTAATTACATTCTGAAGCTAACACAAAAATGACCCAGTTCAGAATAAAGGTGAAGAGATAAACTTAGGAAACGCCATTAAACTCGAGCATAATGAAGAAACTCCTCTTGTACAAAAGAATAAAGACAAAAGAAGAGTTTAAAAAAAATTCCCAAAACATAGATAACGCAATTTGCTCTAAGATTAGCATCGTTTAAAACGATGCTGGTTGTTCCTAAGCATGAAAATCTTTTCTAAGCTTATTTATCACCAAGAATCTTATCGCTCGAACGTGGTATGCTTATGACACATTATTCCAAATTAGTGTCCGCGAATTTGATAGATGAGACAAGGTTATCAAAGAATTTATGAAGAGAAAACACTTGTAGGAACACTATTGGTGGTACTTATTTGATATCAAAATGCTACGGATTTTTGAGCCAAATAGTTGTTTATTTCGCCAAGTTGAAGGCAATAACGCTGCAATATGATAATCCTGATTTTGTGGGGGGAAATGGAGCACACTTTTTCCGATTGATTATAATTCTGTGTATGCAAAATAATTCCGTAATTAAGTATTTATCAATAATTCTTTTTACTAATTAACGCTAATTATTTATTTTTTACTATTCTTATTTATTTATTGTTACCGATAATCGATAAAATTAAAATGTGAAGGGAAAGTATTGGGGTATGATACGAGATTGAAGGGGGGACCCTCGACCTCCCTACCTTTGAAAAATTTCTGTGTGCGCCACTGTTTGAAGGGGGGGTTTTTCTTTTTTAATGAAAAATTGATCATTAGACAATGATTGTTATGTTTGTAGACTAAGCATGTGACAGTTAATTTTTATTGCAGTAACCTTGTTGATTTCTCTCTCTCTCTCTCTCTCATTTTTAACCATTTTCAATTAAGACACTGTATTAATAACCTATTTTGTGCTGCGTGTTTCGGGTTATTTTTTTGGATTTTTCTGTGGAATCAGATTTTTATTTTACGATTTTTACCACCACTCTTGTTTTTTATAAATTGCTTTTTCCCCCCAACATTTATAAATTTCTCATTTTTCACCTGATACTCATATTTTCAGCGCCGTTTTCAACGAAACATGCAAATACAATTCTTGTCATTTCATCACTTTTTTCTAATGTATATAACTCTACTTCATTCACATAACAATGCATATAACTCACCTTCATTCTTTGCTGTAAGGCCTCAGACTGGGACATCGTAGGTCGGCACTGGTCTGAGGACCAGAACTTAAATAAGCACAAGCATTTTATTTTATCTACTTAATGCAGATTTTAAAGAATAAGGGGGTAAAGGCTATATACACACGTGGCTTTTATGAATTTATTCCTGACACGTATATTATGTGATGTTTAAAAAAAAAGAGTTTTATCCAAAATGACACAAAGGTATTTGATGTGATGAGACCAGAATATTATATTATCGTTTAATTAAATATTCGGGACTTTAAATAAAATAGTAAATTATTTATAAAATAGTATACTATTTAACGCGATTTCAAATTCACCCAAGAAACGAATAGCAATAAGATATCAAATTAGTTCCCAATTGGTCAACAAAATGTGATTTTACTTCATAAAATTCTCAAATTAACCAGATTGTATCAATTTTTCAATTCCTACTATTTAGCTCACACTTTCTATATATTTATTTATCTTCGTGGAATTTTCAATCGTTAATAAAATATATTTCAAAGCGCTCAATTGAGCTGAAATTTTACATGATTATTTTGGATGACAGTACAATAATGTAATTATAATTAATAAAAATTAATTGATTAAAACTTATTTAAAGAATTACAAATACGGCCACGTCGGCGACTTAGCGATCATTTTGGCGACTTGTGTCAAAACTTGAAAAGGTTTTTCTCTCACGTTTCAAAACATTCAGTTGAACTGAATGAAATTTTATATACAGGGTTGTTTTGGATGACAATACGATACTTTAATGATAATTAATAAAAATTAATTACCACTTAATGTTGTGATTCTGTCACATGTATATACATATTTATATTAATTGTAACTATTTAATAAAAAGTAGCTAAAATAAAAATTTTCTTAGTTGATCTAAGTAGGAATTGATTTTATATAAATTTTTTTTTATATTACTTGTTTTTGAACAAAATAATATATGATTTCATTGGTGGCATTGACAGATCAGCAAATAAGCTTAGCATTCAGCAACGAAATTGCTTTGAATGAAAACTAAATTAAGAATTAAATTTATTAAACGTTTTTTTTAGTGAACAAAAAGACAAACATTTTTTTTAATACCATTTCTTACAAGTAAATTTTTATTAACTTAATATTTAACGACATAGAACAAAATTCCAATGTTCAAGATTTTTTCTTTTTCATCAAATATTTCTTTAACTGTTGCAATTGTTAATTTTAAATGAACACCCTTTTTTTAAGTTAAAAACAACATGAGGGCTGTTTGATGACCGTCCTCTCAATTTTAAACTATAGTCAAGTGACCAAGACGACACGACACCTGAACTGATCTCACTCTTCTACTTAATGTACTATTGCACAAAAAGTTTTAATATCCAGGCTTCTTAAACGTACAGTTTCTCATGGTCCTATTTCAGTAGATATTTTTTCATCGTATACCAATAAATAATTATTTAAGCATATCATTAACATGAAGTAATTACATGACATATTCAGAACTCTGCTAGTTTAATAGTAAATTCCTCCGGGTATCATATGTAATAGTGATGCCCCTATTTAAGAGTAGAGATAATCTTTTTCTCTCATTCTCAATATATATAAACAGAAAAAAAAAATTTTAAAGAAAGAAAATTTAATGTCTTAAAAATAACGTCCCCACATTCTACCACGCTTAATTATGAAGCAACTGAAAAATCAATGAATGAATTTAACAACAACCAGGAAGAATATCAACATTTAATTGCAGGGTATCCATCAAAGTCCACATCTGGTAGCAATTTCACAAATGACCCACACATTACCATCGAATGTAGCGCACATCGCGGAAGCCAATCCTTGGGACACGACATTCAGAACTCTGCTAGTTTAATAGTAAATTCCTCCGGGTATCATATGTAATAGTGATGCCCCTATTTAAGAGTAGAGATAATCTTTTTCTCTCATTCTCAATATATATAAACAGAAAAAAAAAATTTTAAAGAAAGAAAATTTAATGTCTTAAAAATAACGTCCCCACATTCTACCACGCTTAATTATGAAGCAACTGAAAAATCAATGAATGAATTTAACAACAACCAGGAAGAATATCAACATTTAATTGCAGGGTATCCATCAAAGTCCACATCTGGTAGCAATTTCACAAATGACCCACACATTACCATCGAATGTAGCGCACATCGCGGAAGCCAATCCCTTGGGACACGACATTTCGAACACGTTTCTTGCGAATAATCAGAAGTTGATTGGAAGCGCGACACAATGCTTCGTTAACGAAGCGGTATTTAGGTAAACACTGAACGCCAGACATTTCAACATAGGTAATGAGCAAATACTAGTTTTCAAGTTGAACAATTTTAATGAGAAAAATAAAGAAAAATAAATGAAATGGTAAAATTTTCCTGTTGGTCGAATGAATACTTAAGTAATGGACACTTTATCGCAATTAAAAGAAACGAATTAAGTAAAATACAATCAATTTCACGATGAATGAAAAGTTTTAGGATTACGTGACTGAATATATAGATTCTATCCGAGTTACATAAGTATTAAAATTTATATATAGTTATTCTACGGATGAATAATTAATCGCTGAGTCTGATAGAGTCTAGTAATATTTAAAACCTCCCTCGGCCAAATATATACTGAAAGCAATATGACGGTGGGAAGGTTATAAAAAGATCATGCATTAATAGATTATAGGATGTGTGTGTATCCAGTTTTACTATCTACAAGCTAAAATCATTTAATTTTTTTCTATAAATTCTTTTAAAAAAATTCAGGATTTTTCCATCCTATTATCACTCACAAAGACAATTTTCCTATACTAAAGGGTGTTTTTTTTAGAGGTATAGAACTTTAAATTGCAATAAAACAACGATGTATTATTCGATTGACATGAATTTTTTTTTATTCGAAATATAATCTTGTGGCATTACATTTTAAATATGATTTCTGGCATAGGACTGCCACGGTTGGCTCGGATGTAGTCCAATCTGGACGTCCAATTTTCGATGACTTTTTCCAACATTTGTGGCCGTACATCGGCAATAACACGGCGAATGTTGTCTTCCAAATGGTCGAGCGTTTGTGGCTTATCCGCATAGACCAATGACTTTACATAGCCCCACAGAAAATAGTCTAGCGGTGTTAAATCACAAGATCTTGGAGGCCAATTCACAGGTCCAAAACGTGAAATTAGGCGGTCACCAAACGTGTCTTTCAATAAATCGATTGTGGCTCGAGCTGTGTGACATGTTGCGCCGTCTTGTTGGAACCACAGCTCCTGGACATCATGATTGTTCAATTCAGGAATGAAAAAGTTAGTAATCATGGCTCTATACCGATCACCATTGACTGTAACGTTGTGGCCTTCATCGTTTTTGAAGAAGGATTCCACCAGCCCATAAAGCGCACCAAACAGTCAGTTTTTCTGGATGTAACGGTGTTTCGACATACACTTGTGGATTAGCTTCACTCCAAATGCGGCAGTTTTGTTTGTTGACGTAGCCATTCAACCAGAAGTGCGCTTCATCGCTTAACAAAATTCGCTTATGAAAATCGGGAACAACGGCAATCTCGTTTTGGGATCATTCGACGAATCTATTCAGGCGTGAGTCTATTCATGATGAATTGCCAAACCAAACTGAGAATAAATCACTTGACAGCTGTTAAATCGGTCCCCATCTTGGAAAGTAATGCCAACTTAAACTTCTATACCTGGAAAAAAAACACTCTTTATATAATGAGAGACAGAGAGATTCATCGTGGCAATGTTTTTTTGAATGCAATAAGTATGTTTTTCATGTAATGGATTTAGAACTTCTATTCATGATTTTCCAAAGGATTTCGCTCAATATTAAAAGCAAAATGGGAAAAGGTTAGCTAGCCATAAAACTGGTTATATATATAAATCACACTTTCATATAAATTATTAAGAACTGTTCTATAAGTGAACAATATTTATAATATTGCAGCATCCATATTTTTAAGTTCCACACACACAATACCTACTTCCTTTATCTTTGATGTTCAAATCTCTCTAGAAGAAATTAATAAAACTAATATATATATATATATAGAATAATAAAATAATATAAGATACCAAGTGAAAAAGTTGTATAACCTACAATGCCAGAGAAGAAAGGAATTGGAGTTCAAGAAACATAAAGGTAAATACAAAAAAAGTCTTTACACTAAAATGGAAATCTATTATGATTTCTAGATGTATACACACACATGTAAATAAAAATGTGTGTACAAATAAAATGTTCTTTTCTTTAGCACGAAAAAAAATACATTAATAAAAAACAATAACAATACTCAAAAAAAAAATAATAATCCTAAACCCAAATAATATCGAAAACATTAAAAGAATAAAAAACAGTGCATAAAAGCATAAATCTAAAATGAAATGTTTTTCTTACGTAACTACTTACCAACTAATACCAATGTAATTTATTGCACATAATTCAAAAATAAAGAAATATAAGATACTATTAAAGTCGTTAATAATTAATTATAATAATTTTTTTATTTACATAAGCTCAGGAATTTTCTGAAACTTTATCAAGGAGGTTAAGAGGTCAGTGCCTTATAAAGGTCGATGAACCGGACTGCTGTGAACTATAATTATCTTTTTTTTACATGGTGGGTCTTCAATGGCACCAGAACTCGAACCCGCGACACACCGACCATAATCTCTAGGCAACCGCGACCATGCAACCAAATCAAGTATTGTTATTTGCCTATTAATATTACAAGCAATGAATACCGAACTTTAAGAATTAATTTGGCTTTCATTTACACGATTGTCACGGAACAGCTTGAAATAAATTTAAAAAATATTAATTTATCAGCTAAAATGTCAATCCTGTCGATCAATATTATCGAAGGAAATCAGAACATTAACTTAGTACCGGAATTCAATAATAAACGTCAACAAATCGAAATGGATAAATTCATGGACAGTAAATAAAAAAAAGGAGGACAAAACCTTACCATTTCCCATAAATCTATTTTAGTGATGTTGAAATCGTTTCAACACACTTGCATTCCATCAACTATGACACAGAAACACGATGGAAAGTAGTTTAGAAAAAAAGACAAAGCAAATCATATAGAATGCGCAATAAAACACGAGTACGGTCAAATCAATACTTTATTGGGGTCGCTATGGGAATTATTCCGAATGAATAACGAACAGTCCTTATCCATGGCTGCTAATGTGAAAATAATGAGAGTGGAAGCGTAAAAGGAATCGAGTGCTGAGTCTTGGTTCATTGGTGGAACGATTAGATGGACAGTCCTTTCTTCATAGTAGAAAGAATAAGAAAATAAAATTTGCGCAGTAAGACAATACATTGATTCGAGCATTGGTTGGACGCTCAAGAACTATACGAGGGCTACTGACGCAATGTAAATAATGCAAAATACGATCTGGTGGAAATGCTTTCCAGGTTTGACATTCCACCCAAGGTTATTTGGAGGTCGATTTATACAAAACGTACCACTATTCATGTAATTTAAAACCACTATCCAGGTCCGCCCATCCATTATAGTGGTTAGTGACGCTGACTGCTGTGCTGTTCGAATCCCGGAAAAGGTATGAATGTTTGTAAATGTATAATGCCTTAAAGGCATGGGGGGAGCCCAATACCACTAAAGACCGACCTACACGGCGGGTCTTTAGTGGCACTGGGCTCGAACTCGTGACAAGGCCAGCCACGATCCGATACCTTGGGGGAGGGGGTATTACAAGAGCGTAAAATATAAATATACTTCCGTTTTTAAAATCCCAGTCCTGTCCTTTTTAAATCAAGGAGAGGACTACAAGAATGTTTTTTAATACCTTCGAACGCTTAACGCTAGGACTTACGACATTAATAATTTATAATCAGTACATAATCCTACAGCATCAGGAAAAACCCAGCCAAGCGGACAGATAATGGCTAGTATTGGATAATCTTTTACAAAGCAATTAATGGCAATGCAAGGCAAAATTACTTTAAAACGAACTAGGATTTGACTACAGATTTCTAAATAATCAGACAAATCTTTTCGAAATCAAAATGAATACTTCGCAAATGAAACGAAATGAAAAGACATTTACACACGAACTTCATTACAGGAGTGAAAAATGTCAATTCTCTCCACCTTTTCTAGTTAGTGAAGACGATGTTTCGTGATGGTAAATTAATCAGTCACGTGGAGGCCTATCAAGCTGACTTGAAGTAGTTTAACCAGATTTCGGAACGACATTCTCTATCTGCATTTTAATGCATAAATGACGCACCTGCCTCATATCATAAAACAGACATCAAATTAGTTTTTACTGGAGCTGCACAACAGGCTGCTACTTAGTCTTTCTAAGCAAATAACAAAGACGATACCTATAATATGTACCCAGATATTCCACATCATGTCAAGAGAGATTTGTTTTAATGCCTCCCTAATTAAGCTTCCACGAGTGTGGAAAAAATGTATTACCAATTTAGACAAATAATTAGATCTCTGATTTTCTTTAATTATAAATGTATACAATGGATGAAGGGCAATTGCCTCCCTCATCAAATTGATATCCCTAAGACAAAACACAATAAAAACTTTCACATTTATATGTTTTTAATAAACAAACATATTTAAAACTTTTTATGCATTAACAATTATTAAAATATTATTAAACACAGCCTTATTACGAACAGATTAGTATTTAAAACGCTAAGCATGAAATGTCTGTCCTCTCTAACTCGATTTTTTTTTCATCCAGTTAAATTGGCACTTCGAGCTAGAACAACTCCACTCCGAAAATGAACATCACTACTAAGTAGCATATAAATAATCAGTGAGACAGAGAAGAGTTGCTTTGGTGGACAATATAACCATGCTAATGCTGCCTGAATTATAGTCGAGTAATTATGAGAAGAGATCGAAGGACTCTTTGGCGAGAGTTTCAAAGATAACATTTCATTTCAGATAAGTACCTGTTTTTACTTATCTGGTTGGCCTTGTCTGCATATTACGAACATAATTCTAAAGCTTAAATTAATAAAGTGAATTATTGTGAATATCTATCTGTTATTCATTCGCGTGTCTGATTTAATAGCTTCTCAATCCCTAACGCGTTCAGATGCTCATGAACCTCAATGAGCAGCGATATTTCCCCCTCAACCAATACGAGGAGATGCAGCAACATACTCTTCATCCTTTTTTCGTGAAGATGTGATTATTATCCTTGCACTATTAAAAGCAACAAAAGTGCTATTGGTTTGGTTATGAACCTCATAATATTGAATCACAGTCAAGAGACAAGATAAACACCTGAAGCAATTTCTTCTCTCCTAATTTCCACATCGCGTCAACGCGAAATTTTTTTTAACCCGATTAAATTTAAAATGCATCAACCCTTTAGTCGACAAGTCTTCAAAAGAAATGAAACTTGAACTCAGAAATCAGTTGAAATGACAAGACTACAAAGCTCGTAATTATGATTCCTTGTCTATTCGTGGTAGTTCGATTTTCATAATTTTTTTTACGAATGAAGTACATCAAACAAGAACGGAAACAAGAGCAGAATACTTAACCAAACTCACCCAATAAAGAACACTAAAAATATAAAATGTAATAAATCAGTATTACTCAAGAATATTAACACTTTCACTCAGGCAAGTGGTTAAAAATCATAGCATAATTAAATAAATGGGTATCACTTACAAACTTTACAACTGATCTACTAATCTAACTATTATAAATCCAGTGAAAATTATATGAAATACATAACCAACGAAAAAAATGATACTCGAACAAATAAAACGTCAGGTTCAGTAACCTGCAAAAAGGTCTACGATATCACAAAGAAACTACAGCGTGCATGAACGCTAATTAAAAAAATTCGAATCATTAAGTCTGAAAGATGGAATAATTGCTATAAAAAAAATCGTGAAGTCATGGTTCGAGTCTTCAAATAGAACGACAAAAAAGACAAAAGAACAACAAAAAAAAATTAGATGAAACAAATTTATACAGGAAGTTATAATTGAATAGAAGAGTCTACTCTAACGCTCTCAACTGAGGTTATTATATTTAAATTGTTTTTTTGGTTTAAAGCTGTCTTCATCTTACGCTAAAGTAACCAAACTAGGAATATTTATTTGATAGAATACCGTCCCTGTTGGTATTGAGAGAATTTTAATGCTTAAAACAATTTTTAGAATTTGGGTTAGTAGAAGAATTTATATCTTAAAAGTTGATAGTCATTTTAAATTATATAACAAATATTTACTTATTATTTGAAGGTACATTTTGCTGTCCTGCAAATTTTGCAGGACAGCAAAATGTTTTTTTTTGTTCAAAATTAGTATCACGATTATAACATATGACGTATTACTGCTAGAATGAGTGCTAAGTATTAACGTCGCACTAAACAGCAACACAAGGGCTATTTGCGATAGACTTCGAAATTTTGGGCAAGTGACAAGGACGAAACCTTCCTTCTCCAAACTACTACACCACACCCAAAGGAGGACAGTCATAATAGATTTAAAGTGCATCAGACCCTTTTCAGTGAAACAAGGTCTCGAACTCATGTCACGCTGGCCACGAGCTCGTGATCATAACCACTAAGCTACCAAGGCCACATTAAAGCAAGAAAAATTAGTCAACATGCAACAGTCTACAGCAGAAAGTATGAAGAATAATGGAATGGAAAATAAAGATTCTTTAAAAAAAAAAACAATGGCTGAAAAAATATATATTTCTGTGATGAAATAAATGATTTTCGTACCAAAACAAAACACACATCCATTTAAATAAATGCCTTTTACATTTATTTTATTTTAAAGTTTTAAAATTAAACAAGGTCAATAGAATAAATAAAAGTCAGCACGCGAAAGAAAAGATACTTTATAGGGAATTTGTTTTGGACAAATCTCGACGATTAGCTATAAAAAAAACCCGAAGAAAGGACATTTAACACTACGTCAGAAAAAAATGCGCGAAAACACTTTATGATTAAAAACAATATACTTGCAGCCATGTTTGTGAAAAATATGGAGAAATTTTAAGCAAAAGGAACTAACATCCACAAAATATGTGCAACTGTGAATATATTTGAGCTTTCTGTGAATATATATATATGAATATATATATATTTTTGAGCTTATTATTAAATAAAAACTCCTTTTTCTATATGCCCTTTATTCATAAGCACTTTTGACAGACAATTATAACAGTATTTAATTAAGTGGAAATTAATTTAAATTTCCATCTACAGCAAAAAGAGAGAAAATATTTTTCCACATAATACAACTGTTATCAAAAATTATTTTTAAGGTACATTTGGCAACAACAAATAACTCGTAAAACATAAAAGGATTTATGAGGAAAATGTCACTTTGTTTTTAATTCCTTACTTCAAAGTAAACAGATCGAAAAGAACAATGAAATTCAATCAAAACACAATGATCCCTCACCTCATTCCCCCTCCCCCTTCCCAACAGAATAAATTCACTGACTTTGAAAACTGCGATATTTACAGAAAATAAATTCCACTGACATTTGAAGAATTCAAAGGTATAAAAATTTGCACGAAATTAATGTATGTCACACAAAATACATTAGCCAATAGAAAGGTAATTTTTCTTTACAATGACAATTTCTACATAACACGCCAACATCACATTGTTTTGTTGGGTTTTTTTTACGAAACCCGTTCGAAAATAGGGGAGAACTCCTACACGATATGATTCTTAATTATCTTAATATTACTTTATTATTCTAGTCATTAATTGTATTTTTCTTTCTTACTATATGATATATGAATTCATAAACCATGGCATTTTTAAGCGTTTATTGATCATATCTATTAAAAATATATATACACTTCAATATTTGGAGAAGACAATGCCATTTTGAAGCTTATAAGATTTGAAACCGATGTTTCTTGAATAACGCAGAAATCATTAACGGATTTTTTTAAAAAAATGAATCAATTAGAAAAATTTTTAAATAAAAGAACAGTCATATTTTTATGACGTCTGCCTTTTTGGTCTGCTATAAATCATCAAATTATACTGAACAAAAAGAGCAACAACAAATGGCTCTCTCACGAACTTCAAAACCGACTCGCGAGCAGAATATATGTCCACAACAAAATCGCAAAAATGTAAAACATGTACAATTGAAAACAGATGGATATTTTTATGCATGTACGAACTCATAAATAAATCGTCCTATTTCAGTGTTGTTGTTTTCTACAGTATTGGAAAATCAAGAGATTGTGCATATAACACCATTGTTTAATTAGCAGATACTTTGAAAGGATGCAATTAATGCTTGATTTTTAAATAGTTCGCTATAATTTATTTATCAAACTTACTTTTGTAAATTATCTAGGTTAAAAATCGTTTTTGCATTTTTAGAATAATGCTATTAGAATCAACAAAGAAAAGAAATATGAATTAATTGTTTTTAATTTGAAATTTCTACAAGTAGATATCCTCAATAATTTATAAAATTTTAAAGAACGAGTAAACACTGAGAGATAATAAATATACTGTGCATTCCGCTTAAGTTGTATCTTTAAAAAAAATGTCCTGGAACTGGAAAAGAATTTGAGTGTAATGATGCTATTTTCCATATTTCAGGATTATGTGCTTATTGCTAGAAGCTTCTATTTTTGTTTTTTCGTTAACATCACATCATATCAGCCTGATGGATTATAGGAAATGGAAATTATAATCATTTATGGCAGTTTAGATAGCGAAAAAGACATTTCAGTTGGTAAATATATATATATGTCGCTCTCCTACCCCAGTATAAGTACATAAAACATTAGAATATAAGCGTGTGTCATCCATTATTTCTAGAGGAAAATACTTCAGTAAAACTATTCAATATTTTCCTAATTACACAAAATAAATCTCGATTGCAATATTTTTTTCTTAATAATTAACATTTTACACTGAAGGACTCGTAATTTATCATATACTTATTTTCACGATTTATAAATTTACTTTTCCAATATTTGCTCAGTTCCACATTAATTAAAAGTTGCAGAGAATTTATTCATTTATTAACATTAATGCTAAAAAAGTTAAAATGAATGCAAATATTTTTGTTTGTTTGAATAGGAGTTATTATATTTCATGCCAATAATTTAAATCACAATGTAATTTCATATTTATAATTAAAACTTGTTGAAATGTTTCCAATTGTACATTTGAATGTAAGAATATTCTTCCATCTGTGAAGGCAGAATATAATATCTTCACAGGAACCGAGTTTACATAAAACAAATATGTCGGATTTTCGTAAAAATCATTTAAATGCAGTAGAGTCCCGAAAACTCGGTATTCAATAACTCGGTAGCCCAAATCATTTACACTCATGTCCATAAATTAAGGATAATTCAGAATCACACAGAAATTGAACTCTAAAATAAAAATTTCACACACATCTTGAAGAAAATGCAAATTACAGGAAACCACCAGATGGCGCGGATAGTACGTCACAAGGACGAGAGTGTAAGAGAGGGGTATATAAAGAATCCAGATACGGGATTAAGGGTTCTATACAAATAATCTTCTTAATCCTAATCAATATGGTTTTACTACCAAACTCTCCACCTTACACCCACTCTTAAGACTAACTGAGCATATTTCGGAAGGTTTCCAAAAAAAGAAAAGCACGGGCGCGGTATTTCTGGATATCCAGAAAGCCTTCGACCGTGTTTGGATTAATGGACTCACTTTCAAACTAATATCCTATAATCTACCTCCCCCAATGATTCACCTCTCATACACTCTTATCTCACTAACAGATCCTTCAAAGTTAGAATCAACGAGACTCTTTCAAACGAGCACCCTATAAATGCAGGGTGTCCACAAGGTTCTTTGCTAGGCCCCCTGCTATTCAATCTTTACATTAACGATATTCCTGATTATTCCCTTACAAAAATTAACCTCTACGCTGATGACACTGCCATTCGCGCAACATTCAAAAATCTATCAACTATTTCCTTTGCAATAAACAAACACTTACTCCACCTTCAAAACTTCTATGACAAATGGAAAATTAGTATTAACGTAGAAAAATCCACAGCCATAATTTTCACAAAAAAACTTTCACTACCACCACCAATCACCATGTATAATAAACAGATTCCATGGTCTCAGGAAGCCAAATACCTTGGCATTATTTTTGATACCCACCTTACATGGAAACAACATATTTCATACGTTCGCGATAAGTTCCGGAAAATTATGTTTAAACTCTTCCCCCTAATAGGCCGGAACTCACATTTAAGTATAGAAAACAAAGTGCTTCTCTATACAGCCGTTATGCGTCCCATCTTAGCATATGCAAGTCCAGTTTGGGGTTATGCCGCTAAAACTAATATTAATAAACTAGATACCTTACAGAACTCTCTCATTCGTATGATCGTCAAAGCAACAAGATACATGCGCAATGACCACATTCGCAAAGATCTTAAAATTAATAGTTTTAAAACCCATATTCAAAATATTGCAATTAACTTTTTTACACTCTGATTTGAATTCAACCAATAATGTCAATATGCAAAACTTAATTCCTTATACTCCAAATGACAATACAAAAAGGCCAAGAAGAATACTTCTTGATTCTTATAATCCTCCGTAATTTTTTAACCTTGTGCAATTTAATATTGCACACCATAATTGCTAAAATTTTATCTTTTAAAAAATTTATCTTCTAAAATATTTTTTGTCATTATTTTTCTCCGGCTCTCCCCACTGGACTTGCTCCACCCCATTTATTAAAACCTAGCCCCGAGGGCAGCCAACCGGAGTCAAATATCACTTTACCACCATCCAATCAGAGAGCAGCCTCTAAGCTCTCAGCCATGTCAAAAACTGAACATCTCCCATCCTGATCAAGCACGTTTGCCACGCCTCCCAGATTCCATCGACCAACCAATCACCGCCATGCCACAAAGCAAAATAAAAAACCCCACCTTCGCCAAGCCCAACATCAAATCTATCCAGACAAGGGATTGAGGACTGTGTTACAGTCCAGACGCCCCAAAACCAATCGTCCAATCGATTAAGGGTTCTTGCTTCTCTATACAGCCGTTATGCGTCCCATCTTAGCTTATGCATGTCCAGTTTGGGGTTATGCCGCTAATACAAATGTCAATATTCTTGATACCCTGCAAAATTCTTTAATACGTATGATCGTCAAAGCCATAAGATATATGCGTAATGACGACATACGTAAAGCTCTTAAAATTAACAGTTTCAAATCTCACATTCAGAATACTGCAATTAACTTTTTTAACGATTTAGAAGCAACCAATAATATCAATATGCAAAATTTACCACAATATACCCCTAATGACAAATCAAAGAGACCAAGAAGAATTCTTCTTGACTCCTATAAACCCCCGTAATTCTATTTTCTCGTGCACTTTTTATTGCACACCATTTTTCTAAAATTTTACTTTTAAATATTTTTGTCATTATTTTTCTCTTGCCTACACCACTGGACTTGCTCCTCCTCATTTCTTAAACCCCAGCCCCCAGGGCAGCCAATTGGAGTCACTGTTCACTCTACCCAGCAACCAATCAGAGAGCAGCTACTTAGCTCTAAGCCAAGGCAAAAACTTTTGAAAATCTACCATCCTGACGAAGCACAGAAGCCACGCCTCCCGGATCCCATCGTCCAACCAATCGCCGTCATGCCACTCAGCAGAACGTAAAACACCACTTTCGCCATGCCCCTCATCGAAGAATAGTCCTGATATGGGATTGAGGACTGTTTTTACAGTCCAGAAGCCCAAAAAAGCAACGCCTATTCATGATTAAGGGTTCTTTGAACCCAGATGCCCGACCAAATTCCCGAAGAAGTAAAATTGTTCACAAGCGCTTTAAAAGCCTTTCAGGGCAATAACCGCAAAATTATGGCACAAAGGAAGCATTTGGATGATTTTTTACGTGGTGGTAGAATTATTGGACGACTGGAACGTGGAAGTACCCAGCTAGAAGTATCCGAGGTACTTGGAATCGCCCAGAGTGTCATCTCCAGGCTTTGGCAACGATTCCAAGATGATGGTAATGTGAGTAGATGTTACAGCACAGGTCGCCCCCGAGTTACAAAGCCAAATGAGGACCGGTATTTGGCAGTTACTGCCAAAAGAAACAGACGGAGCACAGCATCAGACCTGTCTCGTCAGCTCTTTTCAGCTACCGGTACGACAGTTTCAATGCAGACCGTGTACAGACGCTTAGGGCACATTGGTCTATATGCTCGTCGGCCTGTCAGATGTGTTCCACTTACCGCAACTCACTGTCGCCTGCGATTAACCTGGAGTAGAGAGCATGTATTGTGGGCACCACAACAGTGGTCTTGTGTGATGTTTTCCGACGAGTCCAGGTTTAGTTTGCAGTCTGGTTCTCGCCGGACTTTAATATGGAGAGAGCCAGGTACCCGTTACCACCAAGAGAACACCATTGAACGACACCGTTACGGTGGTGCAGGATGGCCTGTTTGGGGAGGAATTATTCTTGGTTCCAGAACTGACCTGCATGTTCAGAGTGTAACGATGACAGGCCACATCTATCGGGATGTCATTCTGGAACAACATGTACGTTTGTTTCTGGGGGCTGAATTTCTGTTTATGGATGACAACGCCCGTCCTCACCATGCAAACATTATAGACGAATGCCTTCAATCGGAGGATATCACCCGTATGGATTGGCCAGCATACTCACCGGACTTGAATCCAATAGAGCATGTGTGGGATATGCTTGGCCGACGAATTGCAGCCCGTCAACCCCCTCCCACCTGTCTACCGGAACTTCGGAGGGCATTGCTTGATGAGTGGTGTAATATTCGCCAAGATCAGATTGATAATTTGATACTCAGCATGCTTGGGCGTTGTAAGGCCTGTATGCATCGTCCGGAAGACATACTCCGTATTAACTATCATACTAACCATGTTATACTGTTTTTTGTAACTAGGTTATTTTTTAAAATTTGCTCCAGGGAGTAAAAATCGCAATTTTTATTAATTATGTCAAACATTTAGCATCTTTTTTGCTCTTTACCTTTTGTTTAATAAATAGACTTTACAAATAAGTCAAATTTGTTTTGCTTCTCTCTCTTTCTTTGCCTGAACTTCATTATCCTTAATTTATGGACATGAGTGTAAATACAGTAGAGTCCTGAAAACTCGGTATTCAATAACCCGGTAGCTCAAATCATTTAAATACAGTAGAGTCCCGAAAACTCGGTATTCAATAACTTGGTATCCCAAATAACTCGGGTACACCCTCGGGTAGGTCCAAATCACTCACGTGCACGCATTTCTTTGAAAGAAAGCGGCCAATTTTTGAAAAGTCGAGAACTTAATTTTCATTACACAGACAACTTTATGTCTTTATATAGCATTTTTCTGAGATTTGTCTGATCGGCTAAATTTATAGTGTACTAAGTATTCATTAGTTTTCATTTTCATGAAGAGAAAATAAAAATTAATTAATGCGTAGTAGAACTTTTTCTTTGTTTAAGGGTATCTGGACAGTTTATTTTCTGTTGTTCAGTTCAGGTTTTGTGGGATATGGAGCAACAAAGGCTATTATCCCCTTGAAATGAATATGAAAATCTATGTAAATATCTATATGGGTCCTTCCCCTTTCTTAATCAGTAAATATCAATATCCTGCAAAAAAACCTAGAAAAGTTGCTTAGTAGCCGTTGCACGTTCCAAAAGTTCTCTGAAGGTGATGTTATTGCATGGATCTATCTTCAGTATATTCCACAAGTTATTTCTTTGATATTTGTCACAAATGAAGAAAATGTGTTCCAAATCGTTATTTTCTTTGCAGGTGTTACATAAAGGATTATTTATTAATTGATGTTTATGCAGGAGCCCTAGAGTTATAATCCTTTTACTAATAATGTGAATACCTAGTATCTCTTCTCTTCTGTTATTGATCCAATTAGATATTATTTCTATAGATAAGATGTTTCCTAAGGTATTGTGATATTTGCTGGTATTATAATTCTCAATGTGGGTTTTTTTTATATTCTTTTTCGGAAATTGTTAGTATTGATATCTTCAGGGGCGATCCAGTCAATGTAAACATTGGATTCCGTTACCGTTCTTGCAAATTTGCCTGCCTGCCTGTTTAATCCAGAAAATTTTTGAGTGTCCCAGAATCCAAAGAAAAATTAATTGGGTTCGAAGGCTCGAATGAATGTAGATCTTGCTTACTAATCTGTGGATGATTTTTGGAGATTGAATACACTCTAATTTTGAAGGGATTTTCTGTTGTATTCTCAAGTAAACAATACATACAAGAACAGTACAATAAATCCCATTCTAGATAACCCGGCATTTTCACAAACTTGGCCACCTTAGACCGAGTTTTCTGGATTCGACTGTACTCAATTACGCGATTATAAATGATTGAAACATACCACTTGAAGTTGAAAAAAAAAACTAATTATGCGTCAAGATATTTTTACAATAACTTCTGAATAAATGGTAAAAATGTTTATCGGAAAAGAGGATATTTAAAAAAGATTTGTAAAAAGATTTGGTACTGAAACGAAATAGTAAATATGGTAGGAACAATATAAATAAGCTTTACATTACAAAAGACAAGAAAATAAAATGTCTTACACAGCCCTCGTTCGAAAAACTTTCTTTTTAAAAAATAATAATGGTTTTTTAATCATAGAAAGAACAAAAATAGTTTACTAAATATTTAACTAAGTTGGATGGCTTTCCCAACCAACTGAACAATCAATAAAACCATATCATCCAACTTAATTCCAGTAGAAAAATATTAGACAAGAATCTTAACTTGAAAGCAGAATCTAATCAATTTACAGAAAACGACCATATATAAACACATGGAGGTTATTTATTTATTCATTTTCCCTTCACTGAAAGAAAAAAAAAAGAGGAACTACGGGGAAAAAAAGTGCTAGGAGTGAATTCAAGCTTCTACCGACGTTCGATTATCGTGACATAACAAGAGAAAAAAAGAAACAAGTGGGGGTGGAAGTGGAAAGAAGATATTGACCCCACAAGAACAAAAGCCTAACTGGGGGAAAAGCGAGCCAGGAGCAAGGAGTGGAAAAGCACGATTGCGTGCAAAAAAAAAAGACAAAATGACATCACACATTGGAGTTTCGAATACAAAAGAAAACATATATAATGCTAACTGTTACTTTCACGTGTTTTTTAGCACACAGTTGAAGTGACTGTCAAAAACATTTGTAACAAAGAGAGTTGAAAATGTCATTGACGTGTAAAGGCATTCAAAAAGTTGAACCGTTACCAAATATTGCGCGTATTAAAGAATAATTTAATCATTATTTGCGTTGTAATAAGGGCTATTTTCAAACATATGCTGATTGTGCTTTCAAAACCACAGAGGTTCTTATTATTAGCTACTTCGACTGATATTAACATGTGATGGTAAAAAGATCTATTTAATCAGTGACGTAACATACACACCCCGGATTACGGGGGGCAGAATTCTATAGGGCTAAAAGTCTTACGTACCCTTTGTAAGATCTGGCTTGGGGGCCGAAAAACCTGACTTAGCAGGGGGCCCTAATATTCCCCGTTACGTCACTGAATTCAATAGCAAAATTTGGTATGAGATTTTACGCAGTTTTGGAGATATGAAAATGAAAATAAACTATAGGAGGCAAGATACCTTTCAAAAATTTATCAAATTTTAAATGAAATTAAATGTCAATGTATATGAAAGGAAGAATTTTTCAAAACATTTTCCTCACTTAATATGAATTTTTTAAAAATAAAATTTAATGTATCAACAAAATATCGTTGTAGCTTTTCTATTTTTAATTATTCAAAACCTATTTCATCTAAGACTATTCGTGAAGAATAACAGGGCACTTTCATTTAAGATCAGGCGAAAAAAAAATATAAGTTCAAATGTCATCTATATCACTTGATTAAAGCTCAAAATTTAAATTCATTGTAAACAGACTGATGTGTAAATTTTATCACACTTCAATTTTTGCTTGGCGAAAATCTAGCTTTGATTAATGTACAATTGATTTGTGAATGGCAGCACAAATCAAAAAGAATTTTTTCCACCTTAACACAAAATATAAACTGAGTCTATCAGCAAACAAAACAATTGCAAGAAGTAAAAACATTCAACAAAATATAAAGTTCAAAACAAAAACCAGTTATACAAAAAAAAAAAAAAAAGAAAAGAAAACGTCCACAATGGAGAAGAAATTTTTCAAATTTTCTGAAATCTTCATCTACAGTAAAATAATAGATGATTTTAGTATATATGTAACACTATAAAATAGTATTCCATACCTCAAATACGTTTAATTGTACATAATGCTTATCGCACATAATCTTATACTCACAAAATAATTAACATTAGAAGCGTCACATTTACCAATTTTCGTCAATATGCATTTAACTGTATTTGCGAAATTTAAAATGTTTTAATCAAACTACTTGTTAAATACAAAAATAAATAAATAAGAAGTAAAAAAACTGCAAACGATGTTTTCCAAAGTTTTATTGTTACATCTTGATCACTACGACTACCTGAGCTGTCACTGCACTATTACTTTCACGGCGCAATGAAACCACAAGCAGGGAAATCCGCTTGCGGGGAGAAACAACAGACCAATCCGCTTTCAAGGAAAATAATGGAGTTACGTAGACACCTTTCGATTCGGAAAGGAGAAAATTGCAACTAAGGGATCGATTCAGAAACTTTTCATATTCGAAAAAAAAGCACTTATGACTCTTGAAACAGTACGTTTCTCTTTAAAACTCCTTTCCTTTGGTTACACACATTAAATTGTTATAATTTGTTTCTCACTACTCTAATTTTCAAACAAATTTGATCTTACGAAATAAAACATTTTATTTGTACACATTAAGACTATATATTTTCTTTTAAGATGTTCATTTTCGGTCATTTTTATTATATTAATCTTAAAAATAAGTTTTCATAAGATATTTTTTGAAAAAAAAAGGGAAAAAACAACAGATTAATGGATAGATTGAATTATCGTATCGTATTTGAATTGCCCCAATACTTCGATTCAAAGAATAAGCGAAAACAAAAAAGAAATTCAGTCAAATAATTTTTATATACCTTGATAAGTTCAAACAAAAATGCCCAACTGTTTGAAGCATAGCCATTAAAATAAAATCGATATTTAAAAGCGATTCTGTCTATCGAGTCTTTAAAAAACAAATCCAATGAGTGTTTAAAATTTTCAAATTTGCAACATTATATCTCTACTTAGGATATTTTTTCCGTAAATTTGTCTTTGAAAAATAAATACAAATGAAAAGAAAATAGAAAGGTTTAAAAAAATGAAATGATAATAAAATACTGTTCTAAAAAATGTTTTACAAAAAGTTTTAGCCAGAAACGATCTAAATTATACACACACGACGACGATTTTACTGGAATCAAACATGTTGCTGGGGCATCTTTATCTGGTGGCAGTCGTTTAAAGAGGCCATTTATTTTATTTAGTTGTTGTTACCTATGCCACCCGAGCTCGACTGCGTCAGATCCAGGTCCAAGAAATTCATCATGGCAAGGGCATAGATGTACGCCTGTCGTTGGCCGTAGACTTGAGCACCATGCAGGTGACAGTACGATTTAGCTTGGTTCCACCCCAATTTTGAGAGAGAATACCAAGGGAAGGGGCCTCCCACCTCTCTTCACCTTCCACCAATCTCACGAGAGGACTTGCGGCTCGGCGGCTATTTAGAGTATACCCCCATGTTGCAAAGGCACTATACATATACAAACATCCATGCATTCTCCGGGATTCTAGCCCAGACCCCACGGCACAACAGTTAGCGTCGCTAACCACAATAGCAGATGGGCGACACAACTTGAAAATAGGTTAGGTAACTAACACAATGACTAAAATAAAAGCCCTCTTGGAGGCTAATAACATGCAATAAATAAAGAATTTTGTCTCGAACAGTTCAGTACTAGGAGAGCCCACACCCTTGGCGCGAATTATTTTGGTTGACGATACTTGCGCCATCTTGGTAACCCTACTTTGAAATTTTAGATATGGTAAACCTAACTATTTCTGGATTTTCATATTTTATCGGCGGGCATTTTGAATTTCGACATTTTGTTGTTGGGCACTGAGCTGGAAGTATGGCAAGTATGTGAGTGAATATACCTTAGAATTTTTTACTTTGTTGAATGCGGAATGTAAGAAAAATTTTTTGGATGGTGTATGAAGGAAGGAAGAATTGATTGTTTCGAACTATGAATGTTCTGCGCTTTTTTCGGTTTGTCGCCAAGGGTGTGGGCTCCCCTAGGATTTTACCAATATTTCTTTTCCATATGTTAAAACATATCCAGCTCATATTATTGAAAACAAAAAACTATTTAAATGCAATTTTTTGGCAAAGAATGAAAAGAAAACGACCTTTTCAAAACATTCTCTTTTAACGAAAAATTCATCTATAATAATAATATTTTGCCTGTATATAGACTTCTGCACACAAACTTAACTCTAGGATTTTTTAAACATATAATATCGAAGTGGATCTATTCGTATTTTAATATATCAGTGTAGAAAATATGTTACAAAAAAACACCGGCTATTATTTCAATTAATCGAAACTTTTACACAACTATCTGAATTTTTCAAAAGTCCTATTTCATGCTCTGCAAAGAAGTCCTAGATATATGTAAGCATAATAATATTGTTAAAGAAGCGTTTTTCATAAAAGGTTTCGAAAGTATGTCATTTTTTCTTGTAATAACATTCTTTAAACAATAGTATATGTATAGCCTAATTGAACTCACAGTAAATATCCAAAATTATCCATTTATACGCTTTTTCTAAATCACGATTCCGAACGCAGTTAAGTCACCTTAATACAGATAGAAATTTACTTTACTCCCAAACCCTCGTTTCACTGCTTGTTTGAGAAAAGATAATGTGAAATATAGGAGAGAAAATCTCATACAATCCGAGTAACTCAAGACAACATGACAACAGAACAGGGCGAAAGAATGACGGATTCGGCAAGTACATCCGTATTCCAGAAAACAAAGGATTCATTTTTCACGCAAAGAGATATATCATTACACAATGATCTTCTGTTGCGAAGGTCTCCGAACTTCCCCAGACATGACGCGTCTTGATGTGGAGTTGTTATTGTGCATAGATAATAATTTAGGGGTGAATTTAAACCTTCCGCTTTCACAAGTGATAAAATAACAAAGAACTATCCTAGGAAAACTTCTGAACACATGTTCAATTAAATGTTACTAATTGAAGGACTACTTCACACACTTTCTCAGCGCTTATTCCTTTACTGGATTAAACCATGAAAATACAGCATAATGCTTTCCTAACTTGCTTCCTTTATAAATTTTGATTCTTCACAATTGAAACTGTTTTTATATATTATTCAGGTGAAAGGCAGAAAATCACAACGCGGCTATTTTATTTGATTTTTAAAAACTTAAATATATGTGGGAAAGAAAAATGAACAGGACGCAAATCTGAGAGTAAAAGAGAATTTCTGAACAATACTATGTTCAATTCAAGTCCGCAAAGCGGAACATCGAGTTTAAAAATGGAACCAATAAGATGCGAATAAACATGTATTTATTTCTAAGTCCTTAAAATCAGCAAAACCTATACATGTTCCTTCGGTATAAATAGTATTTTCTATCCATTACCTGCCTGTTTGGCTGGACATTTCATGGTGTTTTATTACAATATATTGATATTTTCAGTTACTGATATCCAAAGTTCTAGAAATATTGTATTGAAAATTAGTTCTTGTAGCTCTTGCTTAAAAAACAGAAAGAGGACATGAATTTCTAAAAAGGGATATTTATCTTTTACACCATCTCCCGTAACTCTTCCCGAAAGTCGATTTCCGCAAAACATATTTTCAGCGGATCTCTACTCAACAAAAGAAACATGCCTCCTAAATTTCAAGTCTTAGCGTTTATACTCAATAACACATGATTTTTTTTATATCTATAACGTTCCTGCAGCCCAAGTTCTATCCTTCAGAATCGACTTTCGCAAAATCCGTTCTTAGTGGATCACTACTCAACAAAACAAACATGTCACCCAAATTTCAATTATACAATGTCTAATAGTTCAAAACCTAAAATTTTTCTCTTTTACGCTCCTGTAAATCCTCTTGAAAGTCGATTTTCGCAAGACCCGTTCTTAGCGCAAGTCTGTGTATCTAATAGTTCCAAAAATCTCGTAAAGAGCGAATCGTTTTTCTCCTATTCTATTTCTAATGCTGTATGTGGAAGTTCGAAAAGATTGGAAGACGACAGAAAAAACACAAGCAAAAAATTTTAATAAGTATAAATATAATTTACTCAAATGCATTTTTCTCTCGATCCTTGTTATAGATTAATTCTCAATACCTTCTTCCCTTTTCTTTACAGAATTTTTTCATTAGAAAATGAGTGCAAACCGTTAAAAAAAATTTCATTTCTCAGCAGTCACTTCTCCACATACTGAAGATTAAATCTTCTACAGCACTTAGCGCGCTTGATAAGATTACTATCAATGACATGTTTGAACTTTATTTTTCAGATCACATTTAGTCCAAGCAGCTGGTATGTCACCACGTTTTATAAAAGAAGTTGAGAGATGCTTTTTCCCCATCAAGTGTTGTGCGAATGACACCAGCAGGCGCCCAGCTCTTCCGCCATCCCACTAAAGTTGAAAGACCTCAACAAAGAATGGATCTAACTGATAGAAACCACCAGTGAAAGTCTAAAGGAGGGGGGTAGAGAATACTTTAAAAACGATAATGTATCTCGACGACCCCCTCCCCCTTGTCTTGTTCACATCGCTTCGACCTTTGCATCGGTAGACTTGCCGATGCTATATTTAGAACTTATCTAAAAATGGATCCGATGGGTGATTGCATAAGAAGTAAAAAGTAGAGATTATAAAACACGCAGTTAAAATTCGTCACCCGAGTTGGATGGTAAACTCTTTGTGTCATCTCCGATCGGAACACACATTGAAATACAATGGGTAAGAGAGTGACAAAGATGATAATAAGTCTCGTGAATTGGCTATGCATTTATTGTTAAGGGATACGCACATGATACACAACTAGCTAACTGCGTGGAAATTTTGTTTATACACTTAAAATTTCCGCTTGTAGATATACGTATTTCAAGCATACAATCAAATGATTACTATAAAGATCAATCTTTTTTTTTTCAGAGTGAAAAATAACATCAAATACAATTAATCTAAAAAAAATAAATAAATAAAAACATTTACTAGTTTAAAGTAAAAAACAATTCAACAGTGTAAATGTTTATTAAGTTTAAAAATATTTCTTACTTTTTGAATTTTGAGATAAATTAATCAACGCAAAAGATTTTTAAAATGTTTGGTACAAAATTTTTTTAAAGAAAAATATGTAAAACTAGAGCAACACACATGGCGGACTATTTGTAATTAACCTTATGAGAGATTCTGTGCCCCCTAGAAAGGCTCTGGAGTAAGTGGATCACCGCTGCTACTTTTGCTAAAGTTATATGATCATAAATCTCTTTCTGTAAAGGAACCACGATTTATGTTAATGAGGGTTACTATTTAAAATCAAGTGAAGAGGAAAGGTGGGATGGTGATTGTAGACATGCTGAGATTAAGGACGTTTGAGAGTTAATTTAATATATGAGTCATCATACTTCAAGGTGAAGAAATTAGACAGGTCGTGCAAGGGCTTATAGCAGGGATGGCGAACCAGTGGCACACGTGCCATTGATGGCACGCGACACAATAGTTTGGGCACGCCACCAATCAAAAAGGTTTGTATTTTAATTTAAAATAACGAAGTTCAATATGAAGAATTACGAACAAACGCGAGTGATCGGTCGCAGTTTTCAGCGAGATTTTGTTAGTTCAAAGAGTTGTCGGAAAAGCTCACGTTTTTTATGTATCGCGATGTAACTTCATTTAATAAATTGAATTTGTCCCAATTCGATTAGTTGTAAATTGAAAAATATGAAATGCAATTGATTGATTTCCAGCTTAGTTCGATATGGATTCAAAAATTTGTTGTAAAAAGGAGAAAGTTAGAATTGATTAATACAGAAAGATTAACAAGCAATGTAAGTAAAAATGCTAGAAATGAAATTTTGGAAACATGGAATTCAATTACAGATACATTTAAAAAAAAGTCAGAAGAAATTGGCTCATGCTATTTTAACCATATTTTCATCAACCTATGCCCGCGAGTCATTATTTTCAGAGATGAATAACGTTAAAGACTCCCTTAGAAACCGTTTGGCAGATGACACCAATTCAGCTAGCATTCCGCTAACATCTGACAATCCTAATACAAGTTATATTTGTCATCTAATCTCCCACAACAGAACTCACACTAGTGTTACTTTAATTTGAATTACGCGTATAAATGAAACATTTACTACAGTGCAAAATGTATTTTTTTCGTTGTAAATAGTCTTGAGTTGTTAGTATTTAGTTTCGTTATTTTCTCAATAATCACAAGTCAAAAATTTTTGACGGCACGTCTATCCCTCATTAAACACATCTTAAAGAAAAAATGGCACATTGATCCAACAAGGTTCGCCATCCCTGGCTTATAGTATAGCTGAGGATCAGCTATATTGATGATAAGTAAAAGATTTATATTCTAGATATTTATAAATTTGTATTAAAACTGACGTCACTTGAGTGGAATTTAGATAGCGATCAGAAAGTAAAAATAAATCATATATTTTAAGAAAATGTCTCACTCTTCGGTGAGCCCTCACACTTCAGCGGACGAGAGTCTGCGACATTTTAGGCAAAAGACATCTTGTAATTTTTATTCAATAATGATGCTTGAATGTGTGCTTTTTTTAAATTCCAATACTATACATAAGACGACGGCTTTAGTAGTATTTAACATTGAAAGCATATTGTTGTATTCAACAAACAACAGCTCTTACTGTTCCACCCTAGTAATTCAAGATCAAGTATCAACCCTACAACCAATAGGCCATATATTTATCTATTACTGTTGCTGCCGTAGGCGAAACTTTCTATCCAAACGCTCATTTGTATAAAAGGAAGTGGATCCACCCTAATTGGAGATTTTTTTTTAAAGAAAAATGATGAAGGAAAAGTTTTTTTTCTCTGGTTTTACTGCCTTCTAGTTGTTTCATTGTATGTTTCCAAAGGCGGGGAGTTGTCAAACTGGTTAACACACACTAATTATCGCTTGTTGTTTTTTCAATGATATCTTAAAAGCAAACTTTTCAAACAGAAAATGGATCGCTGTCGGTAATTTTAATTTTACGGCTGTGAATAAGTGAACGTTTTATTAATACTGCACTACCAAGGCTATTGGCGATGGGCTCGAAATTTTAAACGGGGGAACGATACCTGAGCTGGCATCCCCTCTCCAAAGTGCCATAGCACGCCAACTGGCGGAATTTGAGCCTCGACAGATTTAACGTGCATCAGCCCCTCTATACGGCGGATCTTCAGAGGTACTGCGGCCCGAACTCAAACCACGGAGGCAACAAGGTCGTGACCATAATTATTAAACTGCCGCGGCCACTCAATCTTATGCTAAAATAGGGAGATGGTGTATATATTAAAACGCACGCCTGGAAATTACAAATTATATGCATTAAACATATAAATAGCCTTTTAATATTTTTTCACCAATAAATTTAAAATGCATCTGTGCTTATTCCATAAACAGACCGAGAATGCTTTTCTAATCGGAACATATAAAACCGTGAAAAAATATTTAAATTCTTTTGAATTATATAAACCAAATACATTTTAAAATGATATATTATAAAGTTATGTGCTCTAATACATGTTAATATGATATTCAACGATTCATATGAATCAGTAGCGCACACAAAAAATTTTCAAGGAGGGGGGGTCCAGGGTCGAAAGTCCACCATTTTGGTATCATGCTCCAACAGGCCACCCACCATATTCTTTTTAAATTTTACATAGTATATACGTAGGATTACAACCAATCGAAAAAAAATCAAGGGCTATGGGGATGTCCGGACCCTGGACAATCCCCCCTTGTGTGCGCCACTGATGTGAATTGTTTTTATCAATGTACACCAGTTCTTCGCGAATTCAAAAGAACTTAATTAATGCACACATATACTTCATGCAAATGTATTCTTTCCAAATTTTCAAATCCTTAAATTTTAATGCTTGAAAAACATTAAAGCATTATATTACAAAACGTCATGACAGAGTGAGTGAGCTTATTAACATCGCACTAACAGCAACTGAAGGGTTGTCAGCGACGGACCTCGCAATTCTGAATCTCAGTCAAGTGACAAGGACGATACCCGAGCTAGCACACTCCTCTCCAAACTGCAACACCACGTCCTCGGAGGAATTTGAGCCTCGACAGATTTAAGGTGCTGACTGATTGAATATTAACGTCGCCCTTTTCGGCTACACGAGGTCTTTTGGCGACGGACCTCGTATAATTCTGAACCATAGTTAAGTGACGAGAACGACACCTGAGAGGCAACACCTCTCTAAACTATCACACCACGCCAAAGGGAAGATTTTGAGCCTCAACATATTTAACGTGCATCGGCCCTTTGTATAGGGCGGATCTTCAGCGGCATCAGGGCTCGAACCCACGACACTCCGCCCACGAGTTTACGACCACAACTACTACGCAAAAAAAAGAAAACGATTTCTGAACAATACAGTATTCAATCGCATATCAAGTTCAAAAATGAAACTAATAAATATATGGGAATAAAAACGCATTTACTATCCGCTACCCAAACACTTCGCTGTGTATTTCACAACGTTCTATTGTAATATATTGATTTTCTATCACCCCCGCACAACAGGGATATTGTAAACTTTATATGATCAAGTGAAAAATCGCGTAAACAAGTATGGAAAGTACACGAATTTTAATAAAACATCCACATTCGCAAGCCGTGCGCGGCACATGGAAAACGAATAAATGGAAAACAACGCGTGTGAAAAGCGCAACTTTTGTTTACAAACTTTGACAATAATAAAAGGTGCTCGTAAAAACTGACAGGTTGGCTCATTAGAAAAACATCCTGAAAATAGATAAGATGCCCTTGTTTTTCCGTGCGCTGTGTTGACACATCTGTCACTAGAACAGAAAAAGATAACACTGTTTCACCACGAGGCGGTTAGTGACAGGAGTTCCAGCGTTTCACCTACAACTTTAGGATCACACGTTACAGATTAGTTTTTAATAAAATCTATAAAAAAATGAGGTTCGAATACATAAATTGGTTTGAATAAACGTAGATATATAACAGACCAGCGGTTCTTAAACTAAGGTCCACGGACCCCTGGGGATCCCCAGCACCTTTTTAGGGGTTCCGTGAACGTCTGTCATTTAAGACATTTCCCTGGTTTACAGACTCTGAAAAGTCTCGGGGAAAAATTGAAAGTTGTGAAATCTTTGACTAGATGAAAAAAAAACTCTACTACAGCATGTATATCGATCAACAATATTAATTTCCTTTTAAAAAATTCCTACTATTAGTTCACTCTCTATCTCTCTATATATATACCTGGTTCAAATTTTCAATCGCTAATAAAATACTTTTTATTCATCCATTTAAGTTCGAATACATTTTTTAAAACTTGTAGTGGACGACACTTGAAGTTAATAGCTTTTTCAAATATTGATTCATTAATTGAATTAAAAAATAAATAAATAGTAGGAAAAAAATAATCGTCCAACACCATATATAAAAAGGAAAATCGCTCGTTATCTCCCAGTAGCGTAATGGATAGCGCGTTGAACATGTAATCCAAAGGTCGTGGATTCCAATCTTACCTGGGATGGCCTAATTTCTGAGAATGTTATTTATGAATGAATAAATAGTAACAAACGAAAATAATAGTCAAACACCATATATAGAAAGAAAAATGGAAAATCGCAATCTATTTTGTCACTTAATATTGTGATTCAGTTATATGTATATAAATACATATTTATATGTGAATTGTAATTATTTAAAAAGAACTAAAATAAAATTTTTCTTTGTTGATCTAAGTAGGAATTGACTAAAAATTACATTATCCATACAAAATGTAGTCCTTGAATAAATTACAATTGTAGAAAAGATTTTACACGAATTCCTTTCAATGTAGAACTTTCGCTTGCTTTGTGTTGAGTTAAAATTACTTATTTTTGAGACAGAATGTTTCTTTATTGACGCTTTGAAGTTGCACGAGGGCTACTGGCGACGGGCTTAGTTATTTTCAACCACGGAGAAATAATGATGACGACACCTGAGTTGGCACCCCACTCACTAAGCATCTATACTACACCAAAATGAGGACTTAGAATCTCCGGACATCAGCCCCTTACGTATGGTGGATTCTTTAGTAACTGATTGATTGAATATTAACGTCACACTGTTCAGCTACACGAGGGCTTTTGGCGACGGACCACGGAATTTTGTACCATGGTCAAGTGACGTGGACGACACCTGAGCTGGCACCCCCTCTCCTAACTACCACACCACACCAACGGGAGGACGTTTCAGCTCTCGACAGATTTAACGTGCATCGCTGCCCTACACGGCGGGTCTTTAGTGGTACAGGGTTCGAACCCGTGACAAAGCAAGCCACGGTCCGATACCTATACCACTCGGCTACCGCGGCCACGATTCTTTAGTAACACAAAATACAATCGATAAATACAATCACAGCCACGAGTTCGCGACCGTGACCACTGGGCTACGGCGGTCACCTTACTTTTCTCAGAATAAACCATGTTTTCGAAAGTGTAACAATCAAAGTTTATCAAATGCAGTACTATCAAGTAAAATTCGAAGAATAGACATATCTGACCAATGAAAACATAAAAATATTTCAATTTCTTAAAATATGACATTGTTCGTTATAGGCTATAATTATAGAGAACTATAATGAACCATTTTTTTTTTGCTTTGGTTTACTGATTCGACACTGATTACAGCACTTTACGGTTGTAATCAGTAAATATACACTTTTGTATTACTTGTTTAGAAATGGTCGCCGTTCGGACGGGACGCGTCAAACATGCCGTCCAGACGAGATAGTGGTTGGTGACGCCGAAAGCTGAGATCAATGCAGCTGGTTCGAATACCGTTGAAGGCGTGGATGTTTTTAAATTATAGCATAGCCGAAAATCCTCTTGACCCCCCCTTACCGGATGTTTTTCCTCAAAGTGGGGTGGAACAGAGCAAAATCGTACTGTCACCTGCATGGTACTCAGTGCAGCGGCAAAACGACAGACGTAATCTTACCCCTCCCCCTTTCTTACGATAAACTTTGTGGGCCTCGAACTGAAATTACTGTCCACAGGGTGAGATAAGTAACACAACAGAAACAGTCGTTTTACTTCTGATAAACCAAAATGTTTCCCCTCCACCAAGGATTTAGCATTAGAAAAGTTTTCTTAACCTTTTTGTTATATTAACCGCAATAGAGTGAAACTACCTTCCACATCAGCTCTTATCAAATATAACTGTCTTTCTAATGGGTGTGTGCTTTCTATCATTCCACTAAGCAGTCTCGGTGCCTCTTGAAAGCTGCAACAGTCTAGGCTAATTTATGCAACAGAACAACACGAAAGTTACACACGAAATCTGGTTGATGCCTTACTTTTCTAACTTCTATACCCCGAGAGGACTTGAAATTCAGTTACACTTAACGCCTATCAGTCTTCATTATTCTACAAAACAAATTTTTGATGGAATCTGGACTCCCACCTACGCAGCTTGCATATTGATACTACCTAATAATATAGCACAGTGTAGAAGGGTTGATGCACGTTAAATCTCACGTTTTGAGGCTCGAAATCCTCTCGTCGACGTGGTGTGATAGTTTGAAAAGGGGGTGCCAGCTCAGGTGTCGTCTATATCAGGGGTCTGCAACCCCCGGTCCGTGGATCAAATGGTACCGGGCCACCTAAAGAACATTAAACTATTGCCATTTTATTAAAGTGGTGCATTTCTCTCTGATTTGCGCAACTTTCCAAGGAAATCACTTTATATTCCACGTTAAATCACTTTTATTCATTTTTGGTGTAACTATATTTTATTCTGAAGGCATATTTAAATGTAACTAAACTAAAATTGTTACATGAAAACAATCTAAAATACAAACAATCAACGTATCCCACCCTCAGCGGGCCGCGGTAAAATTATCAAACGTTGACCGGTCCGCAGCGATAAAAAATAGTTACAATTAATATAAATATGTATATACATATGACAGAATCACAATATTAGTGATTAGTAGTATACAGTAGCAAAACAAAAAGCGATTTTCCCTTCTATATATGATGTTGAACTATTATTTTTTCTTAATTACTAATTATTCATTCATAAATCATTTCTCAGAAATTAGGCCTTCCCAGGTAGGATTCGAAGTCCAAAGCGCTATCCGTTGCTCTACAGGGGCACAACGAGCGATTTTCTTTTTAATATATGTATTGTTGTACTACTATTTTTGCTTGACTATTAAATCATTAATTAATTTAATTAATGAATTAATACTTGTCAAAACTTTATTAACATCAAGTGTCATCCACTTCAAGTTTAAAAAAAATGTATTTGAACTTGAATGGATGACTCGAAAGTATTTTATTAACGATTAAAAGTTTGAACAAGATATACACATACTATAGGGAGATCCACTTCAAGTTTAAAAAAAATGTATTTGAACTTGAATGGATGACTCGAAAGTATTTTATTAACGATTAAAAGTTTGAACAAGATATACGCATACAATAGGGAGATTGTGAACTATTAGTAGAAATTGAAAAAAAAATGACCTTTTTTACTTTGTACTTGTTTACGTTCCGGAAAACCCAGAAAGAGAGTCCTAATTACGTAGTCTAACATATCCGCTAATTCTATTTTATCTAACTAGTTCAAGTTCCCCTTTATAACTACTCTTACACAATACCTATTCACTCCAATTAACACTAAAGCAATTAGGGTTTTTTTATAAAAAATAAAAAAAAAGAACGACTTCCCCTCCCTTTCCCCTAATTCTTTGTCTTTAAGCGCGATTTATAAATAAATAGCACTTTCGCCACAACCGACCCAGATATGAACATTAAATCGTTAGAAGCCATTCTGTTTTTCAGGCCGTTTCCGATAGACGAGAAGCGATAAAAGGGAAATGATTGTTTAATCAGGTGGAAGGTACCGAAACTCGCACCATTCGCGCCAAAACAACCGCACCATCACCCGGAACAAAGGGAACGGGTTAAGTACGGAAACGAGGGCACTGGAGAACACCTGCAAGATATTGGTTCATTTTTAAGATTGATTTAAAGTTAATTTCCTTTCTAGAACACTTTCGGATCTGAAGTTTCAAATGTAAGTTTAATACGTGAGGTCCTATCAAAATTTCTTGGCAATCACAGAATGAAGTGAGGGGGGGGAGCGAAAATGAGAGTTGAGGTTTTAGTTTTACGACATCTAAGGCTGTTGCCAATACATGAATTATATCAACGTCGCACTGTGAAGCTGCGCGAGGCCTGTTGGTGACGAACTACGTGAAATTAAATCTCAGTCAAGTGACGAGGACGACACCTGAGCTGGCACTCCCCTCTCCAAGCTATCATACCACGCCAACAGAACACTCGAGCCTCGACATCCTCTACGCGGCGGGTCTTCAGTGGTACCTGGCTCGAAACCATGACACGTTAGCCACCAGCCCGTTACCTTAACAACTATGATACCGCGGCGACATAAAAGAGGTGGGGGAGGCGTGAAAATGTAATGTTCAAAATCTTTTAGTGTAAAATTATAAACAATTTTACACAAAGCATCCCCCCCTCCCTATTTATGAGGACGTGTGGCAAACATATGACTACATAACCATGCACGAACAACATTAACACTAAAATTTTCTATACGTATATACAAATATTCAACGTTAAGTATCTTTTCTTAAGGCTATCTTCGGCTAATGTTAAAGAATAGGGCCGAAATTCGGAATATTTTTTCAGTTATAAAAGTACTCCAACATTAATATTATATTCTGGCTTCGCTATCCTGTAGCGAATCGCTTATTTTATTAGACTACTCATTTTTATCCGAGTTTAACACATTTTTTTTTCTTTTATAAAATGTGTTTCGCATTTTTTCTCATATACCGTAATGCTAAGTGAGCTATCCCTTAACATGTTAAAAGGAAAAATTAATTATTAATGGAATATTTTGAAATTTTAAAAACACTATATTATAAACAAATGCATGAGTTGCAATGTCGCGAATTTTTATAAAAATTGAGGCATTACTTTCTGTTTGAAAATATGCGCCGCGTTAAGTTCCCGCTCTCGTACATATGGCGAAAACAACCTTAAAAGTAAACTACAGATTAACCCCTTGAACTGACGCGAGTGAATAAACCCTCGCTCAGCTTGCGTTAATTGCCTTACCGGACAACACACACATAGTGTTGCTATGAGTAAAACTATTCTGAAGGCTTTGGAATGCAACAGAATGACCTACAGCAGGGGTGTCCAACACGCGGGCCGCATGTGGCCCACCAGTACGGAAGTTGCGGCCCGCCGACTCTTTAAATTTTTTTTAAATATCCGGTTTTTAAAGTTTTTTCATTTTGAAATTTATTTAAGGTGAAATTTGTATATATATATATATATATATATATATATATATATATATATATATATATATATATATATATATATAATCTACTATGTATTTGCCTGTTAACTGTTCTTGTTTTAAAATAAATACTTTTTGATGATAGAAACGTCCTTTAGATTAAAATAGATTTATATTTTATCAAACATTTACGTTTGATTTTATTATAATAAATTACTTTAATAAATTCCGAATTGCATCATGGGTATCCTGTACTATGGATGATTCTCAGTGTGTGCGACTTTCTTTTCTCCTCCTCCTTTTCTGTTTGGAATGCCCAAAAAGCAAGAGGCAGTCTCAGAGATGTATTTTAAAAGTTTAAAAAAATTATTCAGGACGTGGTTAAGATAAGAGGCAATGTATACTTAATCGTTTGAGAATGACAGCACAATCAAATTTCAACAAAGAGTAACGAAAGATAAATTCAAAAGGAACTCCATAATGTTCAAGAAAATTGCAACTGTAATATTTTAAACATTATTTGATCATTTTATTATTATATTATATAAGCATTTTTATACTATCCATGTCTGGGGGTAAACACGAAAAATAATGAAAACAATAATAATAATTCGTTTTGTTTTAAATTTTCACTCCAATAAATGTCTTTTTTTGTTTCCAATTATGATATAAATGTACATATATTTTTGTGCGGCCCGCGTGATTATGTTTTTCCGAAGTGGCCCCCAAGGTCATTAGGGTAAGACACCCCTGACCTAGAATGTTTGTAAAGGATTTACTTATTTCAGAAGGTTTTCCTTTCCCCCAATACACCCCCATTGAGCCATATGGCCTCTCCTTCAAAGTGGACATTAGATAAGACACACCTGTTTCAAAGGGCTGTCCATTCTCATGCTCCATCTAACACGTTGCCGGGAAACACATGTGTGGGAAGGATAGCCTGCTATTACAAGGAGGAAACACCAAGAATGCATCTATGGGTCAGAATGAATGTCAATTTATGACCCATCTAAATGATTTTCGACATCTAGCGTCAAGATGATCGCGGGGCAGACAGTACTTTGTCCAGAAAGAACCAGTAAAGGGGGCCAAGTCCGTGTTCCTTCCTATCAGAAAGAGGGTCCAACCCAAAAGGGTTAGAGACAGATTAGAAAGTGAGGAGAAAAGCGCGAAAGCAAACTCTGCTTTACTCATTCAGCGGATATTAAACGTTACGAAATCCAGAGGAAAGAGCCTAACAAACGACGATAAAAAGTTTCTTACTAAAAGATACAATAGTTAAATGAGTCAATTTACGATTAAAAATTGTAAATAAGAAGTAATTTTACTAAAGCAGTGTGATCCAACCTCGCTGACCAGAAATTTAGGTAAACCTGGGGACACCACGGAGCACCATACACTGGGTATACTTCCTTATCAGATAAATTTCACATAAATTTAGTTGGGTACAACGGTCCCTTAACAGGAAGAAGAGAGAGAAACAAGAGTTCAGATAAAATCCGTATTATTAAAGGTCAAAACCTACTTTGACATTTCAAAGTTGTATAAGAGGAGAGGAAACAAAACCGCGAATCAGGTTCTGCTCTGGGTCGGGGAAACGATAAGACAGAAAAAAAGTCAATATCATAAACCCAGTGATTCCGGATTCTCAATTCTAGATCGAAAATGAAAGCAAATTTTTAATTAATCACAAAGGTTGACTAATACCAGAATCGGAAATGGACTGGACGACGTTACATATTTGGTTACGTTTCAATATAAGAATTTGGAGCAAAATCAGTAGTAAGATAAAAAAAAATGTGTAAAGATATTCACTACCTTAACACCGCGATTTGGTCAAAAATTAGCTAATGTTTAATGGTTTCATTTTGTAGGCCAATTTATTAGGTTTGTAAAAATATTACGCTTTTAATTTCAACTAAAACAAAAAAATACAGCTGTTTTATTTAACAGCATATGCCACTTCCGATTGATAACTGTCGACCGGAAGTGGCATTTGGAAACCAAAACTAATTTTTTTTTTTCTTCCGTTTACTTTTCACGGGAAGAAATAATCCTTCTACTGTCAATGCGGAAAAACTAAACAATATAAATCTGAAGAATTTGAGGCTTTATTTTATTTATTAACATAGAAAAAAAAACTATTTCAAATTTTAAAACGTGTTTAATACGAAAATAAACAAATATTTCCCTATCCAGCATTTTTTCCCCATCAAAAAGTTTGGAATTTCAAAAGAATTATTTTTCCTTCCTTATTAATTCGTGCACTATAATAAAACGGATAATAATTTATAAATTCAAGGTATTTCATCGGCGTTTAAAAATTAATATAATGCGTTGTTGTTGTTGTGACTAATGCCACCTGTCTGACGTAGTCAGAACGAGGCCCACGAAATTCATCGTGGCATGGGCAAGAGGTACGCCTGTCGTTGGCCTTGAGCACCATACAGGTGACAGTGCGATTTAAGCTCAGAGAAACTTCCCCGAAGGAAAAGATAGATGGCGACACGACCTCTATCTCCACCTCCACAATTTCTGCAAGTGAACTGAAGGGGAGGGAAATATTCTCCAGTTCCTGCGCTAGTGAATAAGCCCACAAGACTACGGACCCACTGATTTAACGAGCACGTACTCCGTGTGCACTCGGAAATAATGCGTAATTGTACTAAGTGACATTAAAGCAATATTTTTTAACACTTCTGTATTTAATATTGTGAATGAAAAAACAGCTTTCTGATTACTTTCTTCACTTGCTATTATAAAATGAAAACCAAAAGCTCATTCAGTGACATGCGTAAACGGTAACGATGGCCAAAACTTGGCTATAAAAAGTTACATAAAAGCTCATTCATATAAGCAGAGAGCGCAACGCTCGATTCAAAATCAAGCAAAAGTTGAGTTTATAGTCGCGAAAATTTATTTTAAACACTCTACAAAAGCATCTATATAAAAAGATGTGATATTTAACTATTGTACGATGATAGCATTGGAGGCCCAACGCCTATGTTATGATGCGGTTTTGCAATCCTTGGGACCCAAATCTGACTTTGCAGGAGGGGGGGGGGCTAATATTCTTCGTAATGTCACTGGTAAAAATATTATTTGATACGATAAATATACAAACAAAACTGCAAAAACGCAGTTTGAAAAAAAAAGCATTTAAATATAAAATTAAATTTCAAATGAGAACACTATATTTCCAAAGGTGTTCAAAATTTCGAACAAAAGAAAATGCATACAAGCAGTTTTCAATTTAAACAGAGCTTTAATCTATAAATGTCAATTGATAGAATAGCTACCAGTCTCTCACAGCTGAAATGATTGATATCACAGTTGCTCTGAACACATTTCTTATTTTTTAAGTCAAAATAAAAGAATCAAAACATTAGTTAAATTACTAAATTTTACAACTGCCCAACTTATTCATATACTAAATCCTTTCCAAATAGAGATCATTAACAACACAACTAGTACAACATGTAAATATTTTATCACAATCACACTAAAGTAATAAGAAAATTTGGAAATTTACATCCCATCCCGGAACAACACATTCCACAATTTTCTAATTTACATTAAAAAAAATTAAAATGCGAAAGTTCAGCAATACTAAACAATAAGATTACTTTCCAAATAATAAATCATCTTGAAGAACACATGATTTACAATAATCCAAACTAATAAACAAAACTGCCACCGGATGTGTGAAAATTTCAGATGAAATGGGAAGACATTACAAAAGAATAGACGATCGTGACTATTCCACCTTTGAATATCTCCGCAGTTACGGAATACCTTTGTTCTTAAAATAGACTTTATAGAGACAAGAGAAAAAAAAACCGATCGTTTCTTCACAGAATGAAATGAAATAATCAACTAATGTCATGACCTTCATAACACCCACATACTTCATTAATTTTAAAACACAACTGGTTTTAAACATGACTCAGTTAATGTTCGTTACTAAAAAAAGTAAACATTTCTTTAAAAAAAATCATGAAAATGTTTAAGTACAGAGAAGTAGCTATTTCATAACCCGAATAATCTAATTTTTTTTTTTAAAAAAAAAAAAAAATTCCATATTTATGTGATATACCCGAATGCGAATGATGTGCAAATCAATTGACATGGAGTTAGGTATCTGAAATAAACTTTTTGAAGTTATCAGACAAAAAAAACCCGCTTAACCATTGAATTATAATAAAAACTAAAAAGTGTAAAAGAATACAAAAAATAATAATCGAACGCAAAGTATGACACTTCTAAAGAATTAAATATTTCTATGTAATATTTCTTACAACAAATGATAAAAAATTTATTTGAGTTTCTTTTAAAATGTATTTTAGTTTTTTTCTATACCAATTTTCTGAACAATGGAATTAGAGGTATTTTATCTTAATTATAATGAAGACACAATAATTTATAACTGCTAAAAAAGTAAATGTAGGGCACAATGCAAATCGGAATAAAAGCTCACTTTTAGCAGACTGGTGGATTTGTGAGCCAAGTATGGAGTGAGTGAATATTAACGTCGCACTTTTCAGCTACACGAGGGCTTTTGGCGACGGACCACGTAATTTTGAACCATGGTCAAGTGACATGGACGACACCTGAGCTGACACCCCCCTCTCCTAAGCGGAAGTATGGAATAAAAGACTTGTAGAAACTTGTATATTGCAAAAAAAAAAGGGGGAAACAGAGACTCATTCCTCTTCTTTTTTAATGAAATACAACAAATGATAAACCTTGTATTCCTTTAAAAATAGTGTGTATATATATATATATATATTTGTAAATAAAGTATGAAAGGATTTCCATAGCTGCGATTGACAAAAATCGGATTATGAAAAAAGGAGGACACACAAGAAATAAAACTGTATATATCTGCCTTTTATTTTGACACAGACGATAGATACTTTTTTATCAAAACGCTACAAAGCAGATGACACAACATTCACAGAATAGATCAGTGCCACAACGCATTCACTAAAAACTTAACCTATAAACAAGTAATGACGAAAGAAAATCAGCCGCTAAAGAGTTACCAAGAATTTACATGGAACTGTTTTCAAAATGCATTTGATGCGCATCGAGCAGCATTACCTTTGTTTATTCGTGGTTTGCGAGCAAACCTGGCAAGAACAAAACACAGGTGATTACGTAACAAACGGAATACGAATCATAATGATTCTTTCACTGGCTCGTTCAAACTGGGCACTCTGCCAATTCAAGGGTGAATGTGTTTTGATGCCATAATCCAAAACCGTCGCGTTCTAACCAAAGCGAAGTAACAATGTTGAGGGTTAGTAGTTGGAAGAGTTCACATTAATTACCATTTCTTAAGCGGAACGCTAAATACAGGAAACACATTTACTCGCTCTTTCTCCCTCTTCACTGAGCAATTATACAAAGGGAAAAAAGAATTCTCAGTTACAAACTTGATTAGAAATTTCTTCTTCCACATGTTAATTTCAAATGCAACTTGAAACTGCTCTTAATTTAAACATTGTAAAAAAAAAACCAGTTCGTTAATGTGTAATAGATAAACATCAACAATTCAATTATTTCACTCAATCACAAAGAAACAAAAAATATCAAATAATTATAATAGAATGTAATGCTTGTAAAACATCGTACATAGTTAATGATGTAACACAAGGAAAATAAAAAAATTACTAATATCAATTTAGTCCATTGAATAGAAAATAGGAAAGTAAAAATTTGATACAAAATGAAATTTTAACTACAATAATGTATTAATAGTTCAATAAATTCACATAAAAACAAATACATCATTCATTTTTACCAAATATTCGAAAAAGATTATCAAATAATGATTTAAATATCCCAAGAGTCCTAAATTTTGATTAAAAAAATGTGGTTTGAATTTTCTAACTGTTCCAAATCTTAAATGAGCACGAAAATAATAAATATTTTAATTTTAGATATGATATTTAGCATTCATTGAGTCTTTTCTGTTAATATTTCTTTTCACAACAATATTAACATGTTTTTTTATTTCTTCTTCATTAAATGCAAAATTTAAGTGTTGTCCCTTAAAAACAATATACTAGATTTTAGATTGAATATTTTCAAGGTACGATTAAAAAAAATGAACTTACCTAGAAATACATATGTATAGATAGATATTTAATTGATACTTTCATTTAAAAAAAAGTAGAAAGTTTTATCAATGATGAATATAGGTTATATATCTACATGTGTGTATATATGTATATATGTGAAAGCATGCATGATTTTTAAGAATGATTCTTATCAACAGAATGTGTGCTTTAGGAGAAGTTACATTACTTGATTTACGATACATTAATTTTAGTTCTTTTATGTAAAAATCAATAAGATTTTATATGCGATAAAAATACTTCAATTTGCAAAAATTATGCAATTTACCAAAAATAGCTCAACTAAAATATTGTCTTTATACATATAATTTTCAAAATAACACCTAACCTGAATTTTTAATTGTCTGACTAATAAATTATTATTTCTAGTATTCACTTTTTTTTTTTAATTCCTTTCCTTAGAAGACTTATAATAAAAGAACATAATCTATGTTCAATGTATCAATTATATTTTGACGTTTCTAAATTTAATCCAACGTACTTTAAAAAAGTATAAATAATAATAATTAAAATCTTCAATCCTAGGTTGAAACTTTCAAAAGATGAGAAATGTATAATGAATAAATAAATTCAACCTTTACATAATCATAATTAAAACTATCTTTCGAAATTTCAAAAAGTTATACATATTTGGATTAATATCTTTTCTAAAAAAATAACAGGGAACTATGATAATTTTAGGCACATTTTGCAGGAAGACTTTACCTTTAGCATGTTTAATCAGCAACCTGCATATCTTTTATTTACCTCATCTCAGCCATTTAATGTTGAAATTATTTAGTATAGTATCTTATAAATGCTTATTGGATAAGTGAAAAAAAGTATATATTCATATTCAGTGAAACCTTTATTTATATTTTTTTTAGTTCTGCATTTTTAATAAACAAAGCTCATAAATACATAATTAATTAGAACACTACTTAATTAGTTCATGTAGAGCATTACATTTTGCCAATATACTTGCATATAATATTTATTACAATAGAACTTGTAAGATTAAATTTCCATACTCAGCAATTTTTTTTTTTTTATAAGTTGTGAAAAATAAATCAAATATTTACCAGATAATTTTTTTAAACAGAACTTTACTACGGAGACTACTTACATAATTAATGTAATCATAGTTATGTTATAAGTATTAATATACCTGATTCACACAAAAAAATGCCCATTTATACATAGCATTATTGAAATAAACAAGTTTTGGTAAAATTGATTACTAGTAATAAAGATAGCACAGAGATAAAATTAAAAACTTTCCACCTCTGACCACTATACAAATATTTACTTACAAAAGCAATAAGCCATCTTTGTCTTAAAAAAAACTTAATACTGACTTTCTTTAAATTTACTTTTCATGACCATGTATTTATAATAAATGACATTTATAATTTTTTAAAACTTTAAAATATCTTTTTGCATTTGTATAGTTTGCAATTATATGTTGATATCTTAGACATTAGTATTTGCCCCTATATATTGATAGTAAAATTTTTGTAATATTTATCATATAAAATCATTACGTCATATTTTCATAAATTATGGCATGCATACTATAATTTGAAATCTAGATTAACCCTCTAGAAAACTTGGAAGCCTTTAAAGCTTACATAAGAAAAAATAACATCCAATGACAAAATGTATAAAATTAATGATAAACCCTACCATTAAATCTTAATTTTCCCACAAAAGAGGTCATGATGACAAAAGTTGCATGAGATAGTTGAAAAGGAAATTTTTGCAGATAAATCTCACACTCATTTAACATTTAAATGTTAATTTCAATGAATAAGAGAATTTGATATCACATTGCTTGTTTGTTCAATTTGGAAATTAACACTTATCTACTGAAAGAAACCATGACAAAAGTTATCTTATTCAGATATGAACTATATTTCAAACTTTATCAGCAAAAAATTTCTGCAAGATTCCATAAAATTTTAAAATTAATATTAACAAAAATTTTAGAATTAGAATATGTTACTCATATAAACAATAGTTTATATAAGTAACAATACCATTTCAGTATAGAAAACATTAACATATAAGTGAAATACATTTTGTAATGAATAAATTATTCATTAAACTCAATTTATATATATATCATTAACAATTCACAAATTTTCCTGACATTAAATTACAGTACCATTGATGAGAAAATAATTTCTGACAACATTTTGAATCACAAACATAAACAAGCAATTTTTTAATAAATAATAATAAACTATGTCACAGCTTTTTAGGAAAATCCTTAACATAGAATCCAAAATTTACTAAAGAAATTAGTAATCAGTAATTTGAATGCTTAAATAGTTTAAAAAAACTCAAGCAAAAATAGATACTTTAAAACATAAATATACTATTTTTTCATATACGAGCTGAATCTATAAATCAATAAACAAACTCCTGACAGTTACTGGATAAAATATAGCTCCTACTTAAAATATAAAAATAAATACGCGAATTTATCTAAATAAATGTTATGTATAATTATTTTTAAATTATCTTGGATAATGGTAAGGTCACATTAACCCTAAGCAGAGTACACAGAATTGAGTTCGTACGGGAAATCTACCGAGTACTTCTCCACAGTAAATAGAATAAAAACTAACATGGACAGCAAAGAAAAACTTATAAAATAATCTTGTTTGTTTCTTAAAATATATATCTATGTATTTTTATAATAATCATCTTTATATACACATCCTTTGAATTACGTGCTTTCATCAATTAGTAGATGAAAATATAAACAATGATCGTAACTATTCACATAAACATTTTCAGAAATATAAAAGCAATGTCAATTTACCTGTTGGTGCCTTCCCTTAAATACAATTGCAAAGGCTCCATGGCCTATAATATTATCACTCTTATATTCATAAGAACCGACTTTCTCCATGTATTACAATATTGCAAAAATCAACTACTTGATCATTTGATTTTTAATAGTCGCGAATGGTCCGGAATAATTCGGTGTGCGTATATAGAAAAACGCATCACAGATCGCATTAATGGTTACCGATCTTCTAAGTCCTGTCAAATACCAAGTTCTTAGATTGACGAAATTTGTTATCCATCATACTGAACGAGATGAGTATTTTCTTTCCTTCCCTCCTACGGATCAAGTACGCATGTCTACAAACAGCTGTAGTGGCGATACTATTGCCATCTAGTGACTCTAATTTAATTTTTTTTCTCTCGACTAATACGATCGCAGTTAAGAAAGATAACTGTTGACATTGTAAATTCATTGGTGAAACATAATAATAAAAAAAAAAAACGAATGGCTGGTTTGCAACGGAAATTTGAAAGTTTAATCATATATCTTGATGATTTATATACGCAACGTTCAAGACTATTTTGTAGCATTTATTATTTGAAATTCTGAATGATAAGACAAAATAATTGGGATTCAAGTCTTAATAGCTATCGCATTGTGGCATGAGTGGGCAATTACTTTAGTTCGAGAGTCACATTGTGGAAGATAAGAGTACTGGAGGGTGGAACTTTTCAAAATGATTTCATTTACTTGTTAACTTTGGAACTCAGAAAGGATACAAATTGTTCCAATAAAAATTTATAAACATAATTTAAATAAAATAGTGGCAGTTTTATTCAATTTATTTATTATGCTGATTTCATATCTATGGGTGCAAGACCATCAAATTTTAGAATCAGTTTAATATGTCGAATGTATATATATCACACTTTTTACAATTATATAAGAAATCAGAAGTGATATTGCTTGTTGAAATTTTCATGACTATCTGCAAGTTAATGTCAGTCAACTTGCATCTAAATTTACCCTAGTTGCAAGGGCAGTGATATGAGGGGACCCCCTAACATTAGGGGCCTCAAAATGTGTAAGCAAAAAATCATAAAATGTTAAAGGCCCCTAATGAATTTTGATACATGGCTCACTCAGGACTAGTTACATCAGTGTCTAGTTGATTTTCATCGAAGAAAAAATTAGCTCGCTAATATGTTGTCCCAAATATAGAGAATATTTTCTGTCTATTTAGTTTCCTGACTGTTTTGTCGAGCAGTAAAAAAACTTTGTGGGTCGCTGTTTGCCAACCCCCACCCTATAGGTAGTTAGATTCTGATGAAGATCGTTATAGATTCTAATCCTGAAGTTTTTTAAACTATACATATTAGCGAGAATAAACAAGAGACAGCCTCTTCATAATTGTTAAAATATACCTTGTTTTGAGATACTTGTATTCTTCCTCTCCTACCCCTTTATTTTGTCCATATAAAAGGATATTTATTCTTAAAAATCCTAATCAGAAACTTCTCTCTCCTTGACCTTCTTTGTCATCTGAATCGTCACCAGCAAATATAGAAATTTAATCTAAAAGGTGGCTAATATAAGAGATGACTGCCAAAATCTAGTTAAAAACTTTTCTATATTAATGAACAATTAATTATTAAAGCAAATTAAACGACTTGAAACAGTATTTGGAAGCACAAACTACATAGAGGTAGATATTAACCGAATTATGTAAGCAACAGATTCCCTTTGAAAATTTATAACTTTTGAAACACTGACTTAAAATTTTTAAAAAACTTTCAAGAAACAGCTGAATTTATCGAGAAAATATAAAGGTTATTTAAGATTAATGTCTAATGTTTTCAAAACTGTCTTTTCCCAACAAATGGGGATGCTTGTAATTCGGTTTGATCACGTGCGATAAAGTTTAAAATAGGTAACCATTCGTTATTACAGAAATAATATATGGCTTCGAAATTTTTGGTAGAAACAGGCGGTTTTTAGAAAATGTAAACTTTTCAAATAAGTCGAAGATAATAAGAAAATAGCATCGAATAAGATGAAATATTTTAAGTCCAAATAGAAAAGGACTATTTTAATAATAATTCGAGATGGCCTTCTCCATAACTTGTACAAAGAGAAATACTTTTCTTTGAATTGTTTCAATGCTTTCTGTATAAATCAATAAAATTAAAAACTTTAATATTTTCTTGAGGAAAAACTTTCTTCCCCTGTAAAATTAAAACTTAAAATCTTTGTTACGATTTTACTGGTTTGCTCGTAAAAGAAAACTTCGGTTGGTTCAATTTTTTCTATGCTATTTAACCAACAATAGTTTTATATATAAATTAAGATTTCCAAAAAAAATTTTAAAAATGTTTTTTTTTATTAAAATTTTTTACTAGCATATTTTTTCGCTTTGTTCCAATGAATATTTTTTTAGAAAAAAAAATACATTTATTGACATGTGTTTTTTTTTACTCTTGTGTTATTGGTTTGTTGCAAACATTTAAAACTGTTTGTTATCTGCCCCATGCTGAAAAATAAGTACATTTTACCTATTAATTAATTCTATTCTTGTAGAAGTTTGCTTTGAAAAAATCAATGATAAAATACTGGAGGCCTCTCAAAGTTCATTAATTGTCATTTTTTATCTGCAGGTACATGCTATTGGAGATAAAAAATATAAAATTTAAATAGTTTTACTAGCCATCTTGCTTCAAAAGACATTTATTGAAACATAAAATAAGGAAAGATGTTATGATGTTTTTAAAAATTTTATTTACTAATTTAAGTATGTAAAAAATGGCTATTTACAATTATTTTCCTTGGAGAGAGACAGCATTGTCTTCTCGAAACTGAAAATTGTCTCCTCTTGTTCTTTAAAAAAACACAACTAAAGAACTACTATACTCTAGCTCAGTGGTTCTTAAACTATGGTCTATGGAGTCTCTTTCATGAAACGTTGAGATTTCCCTCTTGTCCAGACTCTGAAAGGCCTCGAGAAAAATCGAAAGATGTGCCATTCTAGACTAAATAACTAAATTGTTCCCAATTAAAAAAAACTTTACCAGCACTTGTGTTTTGATTAAGTATATTAAATTGGGAAGGAATGTTCACAAAATCTTTTAAGTCCACTATGTCACACTGATACCTAAAAGGGGGAGGGGTGCCATGGCAATGGACAGTTTAAGAACCACTGCTCATCAGTTAATCGTGCCACAGTACAACCGGTTAATTAAGGCTCTAAGGAAATGTTAAGCTTTTATTGAAAAATTATACTATATATACAACCCTTCACGGTTATGGAGATGGAGATGCGCAAGTTTCAGCTACATCCATCTGAAGAGAGGTATAATTAATATTAAAGGAATTTAGCGTTTGAGCTAACCTTAGATTACAATTGACATGTTACAAGATAAAGCAAAATTGAATAGAGAATAATGCATTTATAATTTTTTTGCCAAATGCTTAAATTGATATAAATAACGAAATGAGTAAATATCATGAATGTAAAACATCAAAATCAATCTCTAGATCTCTGTGTGTATAATAATACCGTATATACCTATAATTAATACAGTATAACTGTGAACCTAGTGATTATACAACCATATTCGCAAGACTACTTGTTGCCAGTGGTGGACTGGACAAAGAAATCGGCACTATCAGGAAAAAATTTTGTGGTCCTAAGGCCCCATATAGAATTTAACTATACATTTAAATTATCATTAATTGCTATCATCAACATAAAAAAATAATTGTAAACATGTCATGAAAAATAACAACCCTCATGCCCAAGGCTATCTAGCCAAATCGTCTGTTTAGATTCAATTGTTCGAGTTTCTTGATCGGTTCGAAACCGTTTCGGCCAACTGGCTCTATTCACCACTGCTTGTTGCCTGCCACAGAAGGATATTTGAAATTCACACTGTAGAATAGTCACAATTTAAATCTAGTTAATGTTCACATTCTCCAGTTATTTCAAATACGAAAGTCTCCCATTGATATTTGAAGCATTTTTGACAACATACAGCGTGCACCTAGTATAGTGTACAACATACCTAGTAAGTCATTGTCCTAACTATTAACAACAAAAATATAGTTTACAGAATTATGTTGAAAAATAATGAGTAAATATTCAAGATCGCAAAAATAAGGCATGCACTATGTGCAAGAATACACTCATTCATATTCTTAGAATAAGAGCCTTTCTAAAAACATAAAATGTGGTAATTCATTCTCATAAGAATTATAGTGCACAGTATAAAATAATTTAGACTTAAAATATGGTATATATAAAGGTAAATCATTATTCACTACTTTAAATTAAAAAATTGCTGTGTATAGAAAGAAAGGAATGGAAAACCTTTCTCCTCAAGACATCTTCCGTACACTTATGGACTCTGTGCCTAAATGTATTGCTTCGTGTATCATCGTCTGCGGTTGTCTATAACTATTGAGAAGACGTTGATTTTTCGTTCTCTATCTGTGTTTACCAATATTATTTCAAAATAAACATCGTCGTTACCATTTATCTCTTTTTGCCGTATTTCTTTACTAAAACTGGATGTCGCATTTTCATTCACGCATAGTGTATTTGTATTGAAATGGGGAAATGAACAGCACATAGAGATAAAACAACATTCTCCTAAGAAAAAAAATTTTTTGTTCTTGATAGACAGAATATGTTATGATAAAAACTCCCGTTCTTGAACTATTAAGATCGCCAAGCTTGTTTATTTTGTTGATCAGAGATCTACCATGGACAGGTTTATCGGAAATCGACTCCCGGAGAGAGGGGCTCCAAGGTGTTATAGATGAAAACTCTCCCGCGTTTTTGAACATGCAGAATTGAAATTTGGCAAGCATATTTCTTTTACCGAGTGGAAATTTCTTAACAACCCATATTTTTAAAATTCATTCATAATCAGTTAAAAAATGCAGTCGAACCTCCACATTTACGAACCTCAAAATTGCGAATTTTTCTATATAGCGAACTTTTTCCTGGAACCAAGAATATTTCACGATTTTTTACGTAAAATAACCTCCCAATAGCGAAGTGTATTTTGTATATAACGAACTTTTTCTCTTGTGAATGAATTTTTTTACTTCCTGTTTATAAAATATTTCTAAACATTTCAAGTTGTACTCTCCTTTGACACACTTTATGGTGGTCATAAATTGTGAACTGGCTTTATTAGATGTCTAATTCGCCGAAAGCAATAGAATTCTGGGCGTTTCATCCAAGAAGTGCAACCTTTAACTTCCCTTTGTCCAATTTACTGGAAACATCTTCGTTATCCCCTTTCACCCTCAGTGGAGTTGTCTCATGTCCCCGAATTAGTGTCTGTTCATTTGTGGTGTTGATCAGTCGTACTGGTAGCTTCATTTCTTGTAGCTCGAAAATGTTAAAACGGAAGTGCTTGAGCACCAAAGAAAACATTTAGTTCTTCAGGAAGTGGATAAAGGGATCAAGAAACTTTCCTTGCAATTTTTCTTTCTTTTCTATTTTTTTTATAAGTAAGATACATAAAATAAATACATATTAATTTACAAAAAGATATAAATGTGGGAGTCCGAATAAATCTTCGAATAAAAATCAGACTCTTCAGAAGGCGGGATTTTAGATTGGCGAGGTGGCTTGTCTAGGGGTAAGTATTTAAGGGTGATTGATGAATTAAATGAATCTAAGTCATTAAAACACGAATACTTCTTTTAAGTAAAAGAGAGAATTTATTTAAAGTTAAAGGAAAATATTTACAAAAAAAAGATAATTACAAATAGAAAGAAATGCAGGAATTAAGTTAATTAAAAGTTGAGTAATACCTTTAGAAGACGCGGGGAAATGAACCTTTCTCATTATTGGACGTTAGGACTGGCGGTGCCGCGTTGGGCGCGGAAATGCGGTAGACGCGATGTGTTGATCAAGCAGTAGTTAGTTGGCCTCTGCCGAAAAATTATACAAGCCGGAGTTACGAAAGCTCACTAGGTGGCGCTGCTTCGGAATGCAGTAATAAATCAAATTGAGATTTATGGTCCTCTGAAAAGGATATCACTCAACCTTTTTACAAATGTTTCAAAGGGAAAATCCTACAGAATCACCCTCTCCTGACAGAGCTGGTCTCTCAGCTCTTACAAAATGTTGAGAGCTTAAGTACTTTAAATACAAACTATTTTTAGTTACAACTATAAATTTGATGATTATTGGAATATGAATGTAATAAAGACAAATAATATGATTCTTAAAGATAATAAAATAAAATATTACAGATGAAAAGATGTATACCTAATATTCACAATTCCGGACCTAAAATAAAGCATATAAAAACAAAATATTCTATGTTGTGATCTACAATTAACTAAACCATAAAAATGCTTCGCATCAATAGAAAGATAATGAATACGAAAATATAATAAATATTACAAGCGAATATAAAATGATTAATGGAAACGAGTGTTACCATAGAACATGTATTAATTTCTCAAGAGAGATATGAGAAAATTAAAAATAATAACTAATATAAAAATTCAATTAAGCATAAAAAGTTTCATCAAATCAGCAGAGGTGGTGGTTGAGTTCGGTCCATCGTGCTGACCAACCTTTTCCACTTCATACCTATCCTTGGAATTAACTTTTGTTACTTTGTAAGGGCCTAAGAACTTTGGTCTTAGTTTCAGTCCAGCTCCAAATTGGGTTCTTTGGATGGCTACTAAATCATCTTCTTTGTATAACGAAGCTTTCTTTCTTCTTCTGTTATACGTCTTTCTATTTTCAGACTGTAGGGTTTCGATGTTCTTTTTGCATCGTTTCTTAAAAATTCGCGTTGTTCTAGTAATTCTTTCGCCATTTCTTCTAGAAGTAAGTCTTTGATTAGGATGTCTTCCTTGTTACGCATTTTGATTCCCACTAATAATTCGAATGGTGTCCATTTTGTACTGCGACTTATAGTACTATTTAGTATTCTCTGTAATCTGTCGACGTATTTGTACCATTTCGTTGAGTCGTCTAATGATAGTTTGGTAAGAACTGGAATCAAAGTTCGATGAATTCGTTCAACTTGTCCGTTTCCTCGTGGAACACCTGTCGCTATTTGTAGATGTTGAATGTTTTCTTCATCACAGTAGTCGTTGAATAATTTTGAAGTGAACGCTGAACCTCTATCAGAGATAATTCTGATGGGACTACCAAAGGTCTTCTGCTGTTGTTTTAGTTTTTCGAGGGCACTTTCAGCAGATACAGTTTTGACGGGATATAGCCAAGTAAATTTGGTAAATGCGTCTACTACGGTGAAAATGTGTTGATAGCTTTTGTTTGTGGAGGGTAAAGGACCAATGAAGTCAACATGGTACGTACTTAAAGGAATGCTTTCCTTAGAAATAGGATTCAAAAACCCTTCCTTTTTGCCAGTTTTCTTATTAGCTAAGATACATGGAACACAATTAATTATTACTTTTTTAACGACGTTGGATAAATTTGGGATAAAAAATTCCTGTTTCACAATTTCTTCTGTTTTTCCTACTGAGAAATGACCATTTTCGTGAATTAATTTAATTAGTTCAGCTTGCATTGCTTTAGGTGTTACAATTAATTCTCGACCATTTAAGTACTTATAGAGTATACCATTTCGCTCAAAAAATTCTTCTGATTCTTGCTTCTCTAGAAGTGATTTCAATGTTTGGATGTTGTCATCTTCCTCTTGTGCGTTTTTAAGCTTTGAAGTTAATGTATCATTGCATACCATCATTACAGGATATCGGCTAAGAGCATCGACGTGCTTCATACGACTTCCAGCTCTGTGCTCTAATTTCATAATCGAATTCTTCTAATTGAAGCGCCCATCTGGCTATGCGAGTAATTAGCTCCTTTTTTTGCATAGTCTTCTGAAATGCTGAACAGTCAGTTACTATTTTAAAGGGTTGTCCTAAAAGATAAACACGAAACTTCTTTAATGCGTTGATAATTGCTAGTACCTCTAATTCGTAGCTGTCATACTTTTCTTCTGCTGTATTTGTCTTTTTCGACATGTAGTAAACGGGATGTAACTTTCCATCTTCTGCTTCTTGTAACAAAATTGCGCCGTACCCTTGTTTACAGGCGTCTGTATGCAGTTCTGTTTTTCTTCCATACTTGTAGAGGTGCAAGATTGGGCCTTCCGACATGATTTTCTTCAATTTTTCAAATGCTTCTTTTTGTTGAATCCCGAAAACAAAGAGGTTTTCTTTTCTTGTTAAATCGCTAAGTGGTTTAGCTATCTTTGAATAATCCTTGATGTACTTGCGGAAATATCCAGTTAAACCAAGAAAACTTTGTACTTGTTTTATTGTTGTTGGTTCTGGAAATTTTCGGACAGCTAGTGTCTTCGTGGGAGATGGTTTAATAGTTCCGCTTTCTACAATGTGACCTAGAAATTCAATTTTCTTTTTTAAGAATTGGCACTTCTTGAACTCAATTTCTAATCCGTATTTCTTTGCGACTTCAAAAATAATTTTAAGTTTTTCGAGACCTTCCTGTTCGTTTTTCGCTGGAATGACGAGATCATCTAAATAACTGATTACAATTCCTTTCCGAGTAAGATCTCTAAATATACTTGATACGTAGCGTTGGAAAACTCCTGGACTTGTGCTTAGTCCGAAAGGAACTTTGTTGAATTCAAATTGTCCATCTGGGACGATAAAGGATGTATACTTTCTGCAATCTTCGTCAACATCGACGTGAAAGAAACCATTGCGTAAATCTAATGTAGAATATACCTTTGCTTCTTGCAAAGTGTCTAAAACATCTTCGATGATAGGTAACGGAAATTTATCTTTCACAAGCTTCTGATTCAATTTTCTGTAGTCAATGCACATTCTCGAAGATCCATCTTTCTTTTTTACCATTACGATTGGACTTGCATATTCCGCAGAACTCGGACGTATAATGCCTTCGTTGAGCCATTCTTCTATCTGTTTGTTTACTTCTTGTCTTTCTGTGAAAGCTAGTCGACGAGGAGGTTGACAACGGATGATTAACGGATGATTTTGTAAACAGGAATCTAGAATGCGTCAGCATTCTTCTATCCTCTATCTGGGACTCTGATTTTCATGGTTTTGGAAACTTGGGCTTGAAGATAGGGGCGTGGCTTCAGAGGAGGAGGTCCAATGGCAGTGCAGGAGGCGTTGGCTATGGAGCGATCGTTAATTGGAGGATGGCAGTGAGCTTTTAAGATTGAAATCATGTACTTTGAAATAGAAAGTGACTTTAACTTAATTTAAAAAGAGAAATTCGATTATTTTGAGAGAATTTTAAAAAGTTAAGGGGTAAAAAATAAAAGTTACAATTAAGAATGATAGGGAAATTTAAATATTGTTCATTATAGCTTCTGCCAGAAGGCAGGTTTTTTTCTTCGTCGGAATTTGCTGTTTAAATTTATAGAGAAGGTCGAGAATTTTGGGGTTTTTCTTTACGAGGTTTGAGATAGTATTAAAAAGTTCCAAAACTTGGGAAAAATCTGAACTATTATTATCTTGGGTAAGGAATCCACTGGAAGAGTCTTCCTTTTTATTTGCAGTTAGGTTTTCGGTTTCGGAGGGGATCTGATTGGGGATTTCTCCGCTAACAACGTTAGCGAAGGAAATTCCCTCTTTTGTCCATTTGCTTGAAAAATTTTTTTCTTTTAATCGGGTCGGAAAAGGCAGTGCCTTTTTTGGGTTGGGGGAATTTGGGACATTTAGTGTAACATGCCGAGTGACCGAAGTCCTGGCAGTTGATACAAAATGGGTTTTCTTGTCGTTCTTTGATGTGACAATTTCGCGTGGTATGGTCTTTACCGCATTTAAGGCATCTTGGTTTCATAAAACAATTCGCGGCAGTATGGTAGAAGTTATTGCAGTTGAAGCATTGGGTTATTCCTCTAACGAGGTAACCTTCTACTTTCACCTGCAAATAACCCAACTTTTGATGTCAAAAATTTTACTATTTAAATCGTTTCTTGGTAAAGTAATTAGGAAATATGGGAGGGATTTTTTAGTTCTTTTGGAGATTAGTTGCGTGCAGCTATCTATATTGAATCCGATTAATTTTAAGTCGTTTGTGATATCAGTAATTAAAGCTGAATTAGGGAGGCCTTTAATAACGGCTTTAATTGGTTTATCTTTTTGGCGTTTGAGAATGTAAAATTCGAAATCTTTATCAGTCTCTAAAAAGTGTTTAAGTTTTCTGTATTCTTCATGGTCGGTGGAGAACATTTTTACTACGTCATTAACGATTCTATTACGTAAATTAGGGAATTTTTCTGAGATGCATTTAATTTGCTCTCTGAAATTGTCTTTGATTTTAAGCATTATAGGGTGAGGGGGAAATCTTGGGTGTAACTACTTCGGTAGTTACTGTTTCAATCGAAGGAGGATGCTCGACATCCTGTTCAAGATCGGAGAAACTATTGTTAGTTTCTATGGGGTCCTGGGTGGAGGTAGGAGAGATCGGTCTGGCCGTCTTTTCGGAAAGATAAACTCTTCCGTAGAATCCTTACCTTTCTGTTTACGTTTTTTGCTAAATTTTTTCTTAGATTTGCTATTGATTTTAGTTTTATTTTCAATCTTATTTTCATTAACAGGAGGGGAGGGAACAAAATTATTTTCCTCTTCTACCGAGGTAGAGGGAATCTTATGATCCTGGCAGTCTGAGATAGTACATGGTGGGAGGGTTTGAAGCTCACTTACCATCTCCTCTTTTCTCCTGATCATGGCCTGTTTGCCGGAAATGTACATGTCCATGAATGAATTTCCGGGGCTGGGAGAACGTCCGTCCATCCCGTGAATAGATAAATGAAGAGCTGAGATACCTGTGACAGTATCTCTAAGTTTCTCGCAGGCGGAAACTTGGTCAAATTTTGACGGCGAAAGTTCCATATAATCGCTTGATTCGCTCATGATGATTCGACAGGTCGTGGAGCTCGCAGGTGCGTGGTCTCCGAAGAGGAGGTTGACAGACTGGTTCTTCGTCTTTTAAAATAATTCTCATTGTGACGTCAGTAGATGCTGTTTTTTCTGGCTTGTAGTCTTGAATTAACTTTTCAAGTTCCTTCTTGATTTGACGATTTTCAACATGACGTAGGTCTAGTTCTTCTTGAAGATTTTCAGCAGATATTTGCATAAGCTGTGCATGATTCTCATATTTGTTGAATTTAACTCCTTCTTTAGTAAAACTTATCGATGCTTGTTCCAAAAGATCTGATCCAATAACTGCTTCGAATTTTAATTTATCAGTCGGTACAACATGCCAAGTTAACGAGTAATTTTCATCATCTATTTTGAACTCATGTTCAAAGGAACCGATAGTTGTCACTTGTGCTTCACCAATACCTGTGAGAAGCATCTTGTTCTTCGATAATTTCGTTGGATCCATTAATCTTCTGCTTGTGTTTTCTCGAAGCAAACTTACGGTACTACCACTGTCTATGAGCGCCGTGATTTTCACCTTTCCAAAAAATATCTCTTTAGTACGTAAACCTTCCTTAACGATGAGTGTGCAAGTTTCTTTTGAAGGTTCTTTGAATTTCTGCGATTTTGAATAGTTCGTTTGAGCATATATATGCTTGGAAGCATTGTGATTTGAGTGTTTCTCGTAATTTTTGTTGTAATACCCTTTCTGCGCGCTGTCTTGATATCTTTGAACAGATTCGTTCTTGGTAACAGGGGCTTCGTAATGTTTGTTGTAATTCATTGACGCTGGAAACTTCTTATCCTTCCTGTTATATTCGAATTTTCCTGGTGATTCATATCTGCGATTCTTTTCTGTGAATCTGAAATCTTGTTTCTTCACAAATGGACTGCTAGATTTTTGTTGCAGAGTCCTTTTAAAGTCTTTGAATTCTTCTAGTTTTTCTGCTAATTGAACAGGGGAGTTCATATTTGCCCATTCATCAAGATAATATTCTTTAAATTCAAAAGGAGTTTTTCGTTTGAGTTGATCTGTTATGATTAGATCTGATAACTTGTTGAAAGTATCTATCTTCAATCCATCTATCCATCCGTTGAAGTAAGTGTTTAACTCATGGTAAAAATCAATCCATGTTCTTTCAGATGCTTTTTGGTGAGTGACAAATAGTTGTCGAAACTTTTCTGGAGTTAGTTTAAAGCGTTTCAGCAGTAAATCTTTAACGTGTTCGTAAGAGTTAGCTTTATCGTCAGGCTCTCTCGCTATGATGTGAGATACTTCCGTCGGTAACAAGCCTAACAGATGAGAAACCCAGTTTTCTTGATCAATATTCAATCTCTGCGCTTGACGTTCAAATAATTTTAGATAAAGACTGATGTCTTCTTTCAAATCAAAACGATGTATAAACTTTGAAACTTCTTTGACGAGAAATTTAGTATCACTTTCTTTGGATGTATCAGCGCCTAACTTGGATTGTGTTTGGATTCTTAACTTTTCCAACTCAAACTCATCTTTGCGTTCTTGCTCATCTAACCTCAATTGTTCGAAGCGTAATTTTTCTTCTCGTTCTTCAATGCGTAATTTTTCTTTTTGCTCTTCAATGCGTAAATTTTCTTCTCTGGCTTTGCGATCCTCAACAATCGTTGAATGTATGTTTTTGGTCAGTTCTTCGTCATAATCTTCACTACTAATAATTAGATCTTTAAGTGTGGCGATGGTCATTGATTTATCGAATTTTAAATTTAATTCCGTGGCTAAGACAAATAAATCTTCGCGTCGACCTTTGCCAAGATACGCCATTTTAAAATTTAAATTTAAGTTTAGATAGTAACCAAAGGAATAAACAAAATTGTCACGCGTTCAAACAAAAACAATGATGTTGCTATTGGCAATTCTCGTTTGCATTTACAAAAATTCTCAAGTTAAAATATTGCATCAAAATACACTAAATATACATTGAAATATTCAAATTCTATTCATTTAGAAATATTTTAAACCAGCAACGTGTAAAGACAACAGTGCGAGGTAAAATACGTAATGCTTAATTTAAAGTAGTCAAATCATTAATTTCAACTAAAAACAAAACCTTTTTTTTTTAAACCTTTTGATATATCAGTTATCTCATTTCGTTATAACAAATGCAAAAAGAATTTGAAAGAAAAAATAAATTAATATAAATGTTGTTTAGAAACTGTGATTAAATTTGTTGTGATATGAAGATTTAATCATTTAAAAGTTCTTTGCTGAAAAAAACAAACAATTAGAAGTTATTCAATTAAGAAAAATCTCGTATATATTTTTTATTACACTAATAAAAATAAAATCTTTTTAGGATCTCATCAGCAAATTTAAAGGATAAACACATGTTTCAGCATAATAATTCTGTCAAAAATGAACTCAAAATACTTATATATTAAACGATAAAATACACAACATTAAAATAAGATTATACACGATCCTTCATCAATTCTAAAAACATAGCATATTTCTTTCAAAATATATTTCTGGAATACTCGTAAAAAATAATTAATTACTAAACATCTGCAAGAGAAATGTTAAACTATATGAGTCATCGAAATTACGATCGCTTCGAAACGGTAATGTTTAGGAATGGAAAACATTAATTTCTTAGTTCAAGGTCAATGACGCAACCCAAAAAATGAAATGCAATTCCTTATTAAATGAGATAGCAATTCCTTATTAAATGAGATACAAACTTGAATATTGCGTACGACTTTCTTAATATTTTAAAAGATATACTTGTAGAAAGTTTTAATTGATACAATTTCTATACACAAATAGAAAAGTAGTATTTCAGAAAAACACACATGATATTTAAAAATATAAATTATTCCATGAAATCGACTACAACAATTTTTTCATAATCAAATTAACGGTGACTCACGTATTCTTTTAGATTTTTTTTCCTTTTGAAGAACAATATAAAAAGTACCTGATACAGTTGACGACGTGTGATTAATTACTTGAAAACAAACTTCAAAGGCTCCTGGATGTGTTCACTGGACTTGTGAAACTCTTGTAGTTGTTGTACACGGCTGAAAATAACTTGAAGCACCTAAATGTTAGTATGTTATGAGAGGCAATCCGCATTTTCGATTCAGTCCGTTTATAAATTAGGCGTGCAGCCAAAAATGGGTTGTTGTTTTTTAAAGAAGAAGAGAGAAGGTTATCAACTTATTATTTAGAGAAGATTTTCGAAATCAAATCCCGGCCGAGCCCCCAATTATTTCTGTGGGAGTCCGAATAAATCTTCGAATAAAAATCAGACTCTTCAGAAGGCGGGATTTTAGATTGGCGAGGTGGCTTGTCTAGGGGTAAGTATTTAAGGGTGATTGATGAATTAAATGAATCTAAGTCATTAAAACACGAATACTTCTTTTAAGTAAAAGAGAGAATTTATTTAAAGTTAAAGGAAAATATTTACAAAAAAAAGATAATTACAAATAGAAAGAAATGCAGGAATTAAGTTAATTAAAAGTTGAGTAATACCTTTAGAAGACGCGGGGAAATGAACCTTTCTCATTATTGGACGTTAGGACTGGCGGTGCCGCGTTGGGCGCGGAAATGCGGTAGACGCGATGTGTTGATCAAGCAGTAGTTAGTTGGCCTCTGCCGAAAAATTATACAAGCCGGAGCTACGAAAGCTCACTAGGTGGCGCTGCTTCGGAATGCAGTAATAAATCAAATTGAGATTTATGGTCCTCTGAAAAGGATATCACTCAACCTTTTTACAAATGTTTCAAAGGGAAAATCCTACATAAATAATTACTTTTCTTTGTAATCTATAGTGTTTATGAGTTTAAAATTTATTTTATGTGGTTTATAAAGAAAATTGAAAGATGAACCTCTATATAACGAATTATCCAAATAACGAACTTTTTTCGGGATCTAGCGACTTCTTTATATATAGTTCCGACTGTATTTTTAACAGTAGAATATCCAATCAAATTTCAAATTGCGTCAGTGAGTGTTAATTAACGTCGCACTATATAGCAACACAAGGACTATTGGCAACGGACCTCGTAATTTTGAACTAAGGTCAAATGACGAAAGTGGCACCTGAACTGAGCCGGTGCACGTTTTGTGTGTGTGCTCATACTCTCCATGACAACTTTAAAAAACAATCGCATAATAATTTGCTTTCCAAATCATAGTTATTGTTATAAACTGCTCAAAACAATTAGGGGAGCACATGATTTTAACAAAAGTAAGCAAAAATGTATACCAATAAGTAACATAAAATGAATCATCCATAATGTAAAGCCTACCAGGAAACGGAAGAAGAAAACTTTACATTCAAATCAAAGTTCATGACGTCAAAAATCAGAAAAAGGAGATAAGGGCAGAAATCGGGATGTTGCAGAAGCGTCTGTTTTATTGCCGTAACTGTGAAATTCGATTGCGCAGTATTTTTTTGAGACAAGGTTACTTGAGAATGTCTCAACAACGTGATTTACCGGAATCCATGGCATGGCGTGTTATAGGCAGACTGGAATCCAGGCAAACACAACGTAGTGTCGCGGACGCTGTTGGAGTCACCAGAAGTGTTGTTGCAAGGCTGTGGAATCGATTCCAAGAAACAGGAAATGTTAGACGTCGACCACGCCACGCCACTACATCAACTGATGACCAGTATATTCAGTTAACAGCCCGTCGAAACAGAACAGAGAATGCTACGCAGCTGCAAAGACAGTTGCTCTTGGCAACAGGACGAAGGGTGTTCAGCCAAACAGTACGTAATCGGCTTCATGAGGGAGGGCTCTATGCACGTAGGCCAATGGTCTGCATTCCGTTGACCCCACAACACCATGCGGCCCAAAGAAGATGGGCTGCTGAACATCGTGATTGGGAGCAACATGATTGGAGCCAAGTGCTGTTTACAGACGAGTCCCGATTCAGTCAAGAGTGTGACACCCGTCGTGTTCTTGTATGGAGGGACAGGGGCACTCGAAATAACCCCACATTCGTTCGTGAAAGGTCACAATACAGAAGAGCTGGTTGGATGGTATGGTGTGGAATCAGCATAGGCGGACGTACGGACCTGCATATAATTCGGAATGGCACTTTGACGGGCCGAAGGTATGCAAACGAGATACTTCGACCTCATGTCATCCCTTACGCTGGAGCCATTGGAGATTCCTTTGCTTTCCAGGATGCTAATACCCGACCTCATAGAGCTCGTCTGGTGGAGAACATGCTTGAAGCTGAAACAATACAGCGTATGGAATGGCAAGCGTTCTCTCCTGACCTGAACCCAATCGAGCATGTTTGGGACATACTCGGACGACGCATTGCTGCGCGACCAAGGCCGCCTGCTACTGTCCGAGAATTGGAGATTGCACTTCTTGAGGAGTGGAACAGTATTCCCCAAAGTCTGATCGATAACCTCATCGCATCCATGGCAGGTGTGCAGCAGTCTTAGCTGTTCGAGGAGACCACACGCCCTATTAAAACTCATGCATCATGTCTAAACAGTACCTTTTTTTATCGTTTACATGTAACCAAATTGTTGCCCTAAATCATCTTTTCATGTTTTTTTCCATATTTTCAAAGAATTAATGCTTAATTCCAAATTTTTTTACGCCTTTTTTCTGTATTGCGCATTGATACGCGTGTTCTATGCATTGTATGCCAATACGTGGCTGTCTCACACGGTTTTCTTCACTTTTTTGCTTGCTCCCCTAATTGTTTTGAGCAGTGTATAAAGAATAGTAGCGAATTTTTTAAATATATTTCTCATCAAAAACAATTCAAAATATGAAAAGTGATATCCACTGTAAATTTTTCTTGACATTAGTATTTTATTTAATATTATATTCTGATCTTCAGAATAATAAAATTTAATTTTATATTAATATATGGCAGCTGCTACCCTTTCTATTTTTCTGATTTATTCACAAAATTAATTTTTTCATTGTATTACACTCATGTCCATAAATTAAGGATAATTCAGAATCACACAGAAATTGAACTCTAAAATAAAAATTTCACCTGTAGAATTATTACACACATCTTGAAGAAGAATATGCAAATTACAGGAAACCACCAGATGGTACGTCACAATGACGAGAGTGTAAGAGAGGAGTATATAAGGAATGGTGGCAAAGAAGTAAAATTGCTCACAAGCGCTTTAAAAGCCTTTCAGTGCAATAACCGCATAGTTATGGCACAAAGGAAGCATTTGGATGATTTTTTACGTGGTGGTAGAATTATTGGACGACTGGAATGTGGAAGTACCCAGCTAGAAGTATCCGAGGTACTTGGAATCGCCCAGAGTGTCATCTCCAGCCTTTGGCAACGATTCCAAGATGATGGTAATGTGAGTAGATGTTACAGCACAGGTCGCCCCCGAGTTACAACGCCAAATGAGGACCGGTATATATATATATTTGGCAGTTACTGCCAAAAGAAACAGATGGAGCACAGCATCAGACCTGTCTCGTCAGCTCTCTTCAGCCACCAGTACGACAGTTTCAAGGCAGACCGTGTACAGACGCTTAGGGCACATTGGTCTATATGCTCGTAGGCCTGTCAGATGTGTTCCACTTACCGCAACTCACTGTCGCCTGCGATTAACCTCGAGTAGAGAGCATGTATTGTGGACACCACAACAGTGGTCTTGTGTATGATGTTTTCCGACGAGTCCAGGTTTAGTTTGCAGTCTGATTCTCGCCGGACTTTAATATGGAGAGCGCCAGGTACCCGTTACCACCATTGAACGACACACTTACGGTGGTGCAGGATGGCTCGTTTGGGGAGGAATTATTCTTGGTTCCAGAACTGACCTGCATGTTCAAAGTGTAACGATGACAGGCTACATCTATCGGGATGTCATTCTGGAACAACATGTACGTTTGTTTCTGGGTGCTGAATTTCTGTTTATGGATGACAACGCCCGTCCTCACCGTGCAAACATTGTAGACGAATGCCTTCAATCGGAGGATATCAACCGTATGTATAGGCCAGCATACTCACCGGACTTGAATCCAATAGAGCATGCGTGGGATATGCTTGGCCGACGAATTGCAGCCCGTCAACCCTCTCCCACCTTTCTACCGGAACTTCGGAGGGCATTGCTTGATGAGTGGTTTAATATTCCCCAAGATCAGATAGATAATTTAATACTCAGCATGCCTAGGCGAAGTAAGGCCTGTATTGCATCGTCCGACAGATATACTCCGTATTAACCATCATACTAACCATGTTATACTGTTTTTTGTAAATAGGTTCTTTTTTGAAATTGGCTCCAGGGAGTAAAAATCGCAATTTGTATTAATTATATCAAACATTTAGCATCTTTACCTTTTGTTTAATAAATAGACTTTACAAATAAGTCAAATTTGTTTTGCTTCTGTCTCTTTCTTTGCCTGAACTTCATTATCCTTAATTTATGGACATGAGTGTAATTTGCTTTCCAAATCATAGTTATTGTTATGTAAAGAATAGTAGCGAATTTTTTAAATATATTTCTCATCAAAAATAATTCAAAATATGAAAAGTGATATCCAATGTAAATTTTTCTTGACATTAGTATTTTATTTAATATTATATTCCGAACTTCAGAATAATAAAATTTAATTTTATATTAATATATGGCGCAGCTGCTTCCCCCTTTCTATTTTTCTAATTTATTCACAAAACTATTTTTCCATTGTATTATATCTGGAGCCTCATTTGAAAATTTCGTTTGCCGATATGTGTTATAAATATACCAAACACCTTTACAGTAGCACAGTACTATATTTATACCTGAATTATTCAGATATGCCACCTATATTATTTACATTTCTAAAATTATGACTAAGCTGCAAATTAATTCATCACGTCTAGAAAAGTATTTTACATAAAAACATCTATAAAATACAAGTACAAGAAACTATATCTTGCATATTTTTGAATCTGGGAATGAGTAATTTAACGCGCGAATATTTTATTTATTTAGAAACTCTCTCTATTTTTAATATTAATTAAAACCACACACAAAACATGGTTTCATACAATTGGATTATTCTTTAACACAACTATATTTTGAATTCTTTTAAAAGGATTTACTGCTAAAACACATTTTATTCTATTCCTCTGCATTTTCTTTTAAAACTATCATTGTACAATTTAATCAGAAAAAGTCATAAATCAAATTCCTTTATATAATATTCTTTCTATGTTTGAAAACATATTTTGCTTTCTTAGACACCGTAGTAAATAGAACAATCAACAAACAAGAACCATTCCGCAATATGAAGCATTTAATCCATTTTTAATCGTTGTGAGCAGAAAATAAATACAGTAGAGTCCCGAAAACCCGGCCACATCCTAGCAGACCCCCCCTCCTCCAAGTGCAGACACATTCAAGATCCTGGGAAATGATGAAGACGTTAATATTGAGGACACAGTACAAACTCCTAAAATATTACATAGGGACTAAAGACAGTCGAAACCGCCCTTCAGTATTCTAAATAGGTGCGTCGGTGATGGACTAACTGTCCCTTTGCGATGAAGCAGCAAAGCGTAGATTGTAGTATGGAAACAGGATAATTCTTTAAAAAAAAAGTAGCCAGTTTTTGCAAAGTCGGCTACTTAATTTTCACGTAGACACACAGCTTTATTTATCCCTTCATAAAGTATTTTTCTGAGGTGTGTCTGATCGGGTAAATTATTGTATAAACTATATATTTATTAATTTAATAAAATCAGGCTGTATACCTTCTTAAAGTACGTATTTTTCCTTTGTTATAAAGGGTATTTGGGCTGTTTATTTTCTGTTGTATTCTCAAGCAAACACTACATACAAGTGAAGTAGAATATTTTCTGACGAAACATTCGTACGTACTTTTTATAATCCCATTCTGGATAACCCAGCATTTTCACAAACTCGGCTCACATTTGGACTATAACTGTACTGGTTTGGGGACTATTGTATGGAGTGCCGGTTTATCCATTGGGTGCTTGCGGCGGGCCCCCAGGTCTCGGAAGGGCCCGGATAAGCTGGTCTTTCCATATTTTCTGGATATAAATTTTGATTCGCCAGTGACAAGGGAGCCCGTAGATCTGCGTCGAGGGTCCAAATTGAGCTTATATCGGCACTGACTGCATGACCGGCGGATGACAAAAATTTAATGAAAATGCGTAAAAATGATTGATCTAGAACAGGGGTCGGCAAACTTTCCAGAGGGAAGGGTCAAGTTGTAAGTGGAATAAGATAACTAAGGTATCAAAGAGTTATTTATTTGCATATGCAGAGGAAGAGGACCCAGGAAGTCATGATCCAATTAGTTATTTTTATATAATATTTTATACGTAACATTTTGCATTTCTTCAAAAACTCAACACTATCGAAGATAGTTTTAGTTCCCGGATAAGAGTGTAAGAACAACTATTTTTAAAATATCATATTGGGAATAAATTATCAATCTTCGCAAAAAAAAAAAAAAAAAAAAAAAATCTGATCTAAAACCATAAGTGTTTTATTCTGGAATTTCACGATTACACTAATAATCCAAATTGACTTTTTTTGAAAAAATAAAAGTAATATTTCGATATTCTTTTTTATTAACTGTTAAGCATATCATACAATACGTAATGTGTTTTTGTCACTTCTGTTGGGGATTTAAGAGCATCTCTTGTCCATTCACGAGTGTTCCTGAACCAATGTATGCAAATAAGTAAACGTTGTTGGAAATCATTCTGAGAAGTCTTCCTATGGTAGCAATTTCACCTGTCAATTGGACTTTTAATGCTTTAGAACCAATTCTGATATTTTCCCCGATTCTCAAAAAAAGCTCTGTAAATGGAAAATAATTTAATACAGAAGTCCGTAGCGTAACGGGGCCTGTCTGAACAAGTAAGATTTGGCCTTGGGCCCATAATCTGATTTTTCAGGGGCCCCCTAATATTCTTTGTTATGCCACTGACAGAAGTATGTTTTAAATCAATCAGATGTTTCTATGTATATGCAAATACAGGTCTCTCGTACTTAAGAAAAAAAATTTGAAAAACAGAAACGCAAAAAGAATAATTTTTAGTAAACATTTTTGTAATAATGCACAGAGGGAGAAGTCTGAAGAGTCGCAACCACCTTTGCCAATCCCTGATAAGCAAAAGCGTAAATTTTACGCACAATGCTCAAAAGTCAGCAGGTATGCGAGTTTCATTATTTCCTACAATTTTATAGTAAGCTCAGCACAAATTCTAAAACCGTTAAAGAATTAAAATTACATTTAAAGCTACTGAAAAGAAAACATAAGTTTCTTTCTATGATGAGTTATTTCAAAAGATTATTAACATAAATGCCAAGATGTATATGTTAGGAATTGTAAAAAGTTAGATGGCAGGAAATGTAAGATTGAGCTTTATTACATGTTTTTTTTTCATTGGTTGTATATTGAATGAATTGCCCTCTGTGCCACTAGGGTGAAATGGATGGTGACCATCTCAGACACTGCCCTATTTTTTTTAAATTTTGTGTTGACAACTCTATGGAGAGAAGCAAATTTTAATTCTTTTTTTTTTTTGACATTTCATTGGGCTGTTTGTCGACTAATGGCAGAGAAGCCGAAGATGGGCGTAGGATAAAAAAAAAAATATTGACTGAATTTTTTTTAAAAAACTTACTCAACCTATTACTTGACTCGAAAATTATTTTTCATATGATACATGGTATCTTCGGTTTATTTATGTAGTGAAATGCTTCTCAGGATTAAAATTGATAATATATATATTGAATACAAGATCTTTTATGAGACAAATTCAGTTATGTTATTTACAGAAAGTGAAGCAGGCGGGAACCATCAATTTCAAGGGATTTGTTGATAAATTCGCAACTTAGAGGACAAGAATGAAGAAATTTGATTTCATAAAGATATATTTTTATGTTTAAATAAGAGCCAAGGCAAATTATACTTTCTTAAAAATATAGGTAAAAGTTATGTTATTTTGCATAAATGTGTTTTTTGATCACGATCACTTTTTCAAGTTGACAAATTGGTATTTATATCCACTGAAATGATTCCATTGTGACTACACTTAGTGAGAAATCTTTCAAATAAAGCCATATTTTATCGATAAGTTGCTAACTTTAGGAAATTAATTTTATTTAATACATCTTAATAAAACCATTGAGGGATAAGCAGCATGAAAAATGTTGCAAAATATACATTTGCTTCATAAATTTGCATAAGAGACGAAATTGAAGAATCTATGTTAAATCAAGAACTATTCGAGACAATTAAAAAAAAAAAGCTTTGTTCTTATTAGGGCAGGCATTATTTTATGTATGAATAAATAATACAGTTCTGTATCTCCATGGAATTAATTTATTAGCATTATATAAACTCTATGCAAAACACTTAATTTTGTCTTTTTCTGAAAAAATCAAATTAAATTAACAGTTTTTATAATATAAGGTTGCATATTTCAAATGGCTAGGCTGATTATAAAGTCTATTGTAAAAAATCAACATGACCTTTAAGGGCAAGCAGCTGTCATCTAAAAGAAAGAAAAGAAACTGGGAGAATGTCATCTACGATCTCCCAGACTACCCCAGAAGCAGCCTTTCCTCTAGCTACAATGCATGAATGTCTATATGCACCCTTTCAAACAGTTGATAGCCCTGCCTGCCCCCTTTGTTACAATGGTGAGGTGATGAATACTGAGCATCTGTTTAGCCCTTTCTCATAATGTTTACTCGATATGCTGGGAGGCTAGAGACCTTTTAAATAGTTTGCAGACCTGATACTGTTTTAATAGCATGTACATATATATTATTTTAATCTTTTATTTACTATCCTTTTATGTAATTTATGTAATTCTATTTTGTACAGATTTTTCAGCATATATCTCAGTTTTGTGTGCTTTATATGTATGATGATGTAAAGTGATACATGTCTGAATTAAATATGCAATTTTTGTACGGGAGTAAGATTACAGTAGTCAAGAGTTATAAACACAATAATTTTAAAAGTAAACATATTTATTACATCTTTGCATTCATCAGCTTAAAAGTATTAGCAATAAACTTGAACACAGCATTCTGAGGCAACAGGATAACAACACAGCAGTATAACAAACATGAATTAGAAATTTTCTGGTGTTGTATTTAAATTGTGAATCAAAATTAAGTGAAATAAATTTGTTTATTGGGAAGCCCTTAAACCTTTTATAAATCAATTTTTTTTAAAAAAATGAAAATGTATCCAGAATACAAAATAAATAAAAACTGTAATTTTAATTTTTTTTATTTATAATCACTTATAAAGGCAAAATAAATAATCAATATTTCAAAAAACTTAAAACATTTTAAAGATCACAAGTGTTTTTACATTTCGTCAATAAATGTAACATTTCAAATCATATGAAACAAATTAAAAAAAAAAAAGACATCAAATGCAGTATTATTCAAACATTGAATAATAAAAAAAAGCAATTTTGTATAATTAAAGCACCCAGCTGATATAAATTTATATAAATTTAGGAATAAAACTTACATTCTAGAGAAAAGAAAATCAGTATAGACTGCCTTATCTACAAATCAATTTTTCCACAAATAAGTGACCTGTACAAAATAAATATCTAAGACGCATATGAACTGGACAAATTTAAAACAAAACTAGCATAATACAAATATGAAAAATTACAAATAAAAATTAACTGTCATAACTTTGAGGCAAAGCTTTTAAAATTTAAATTAAATTATTGTACAGATGCCCAAACTGTTTTAAGTTATTGCAGTTTTAGTATATTTAATAACAATACAATAACAATTCAGGGCTGAAGAAATAACTGCCATATTATTTTAAGCAAGTGGAATACCAAAATAAAGCTGCAATTTTCCACACAAAAATGTTTTTTTTGGCAGATTGTTGAGAAATATAAATTAGCTTAAGAAATATTGGTTTACAATTTTTTGGAAAAGGAAAAATTAAAATAAGTATTACATTTTGTCTGCACATTAAGTATAATTTAAATCAATTAAATGTTTCATACCATGTGACTTATTGGGGATTTTTCAATATTTATTTGTGAATACAAACACAAGTACCAGATAATTCATAAAAATTATTTTAACATCAATATTCCTCAAAACAAAACTTACGATTTAAATAATGTTTTCCTAAAAAATTTAGATACCAAGCTTGGAGAGATATCGACTGAAATTATTGATTAATGATAGCAAAACTTTGAAAGTATTAGTATCATAAAAAGATACCCATTTTATATGCAAAGTGTTGGACACTAAGATTGATTATGTAAACAAAACATTCATTCAAACAGTAAAAAAATCTTTAAAAAAGCTGATAATAATCCATGTTATTCCTTTATTAATATTATACTTTCTTTTATGCAATAACCCAGGGTCCTATGTTTAAAAACGACTGAGGGTGCAGAGTAGAAGTGGGTATGGTATGTGTGGGTGAAACAGTTTCATTAGTAAAATAATAAAAAAAATTTTTTACTAAGATAATTGCTTTTCATATAAATTATGAAAAATATTTAAATCCTTTGTAGTTTTTGGTAGACTTAACTTTTTTAAAAATCTATCATATTAAAAAAAGGAAACTTTATATAAGACCTCGATAAATGATATTATGATCACCTCGATAAATAAGACAAAAATTATCTAAAAAAAAAAAAAAAAAAAAAACTATTTTCCTAAAAATGAAGGATAAAGTAACTGTCATTTTACATTTCCATAAAAAAGCTGGGTAATATAAACATAATATTTAAGTAACATATTTAAGCTGCAACATTTATACTGAGGCAAATTTTGTTACAAGTCAATTTTACCTGGAAAACTCCAATATAGATAAATAAATATAAGTATTTACAATTTCTTTCAATAGTTTGTGAAAAAAAAAGCTTCTCTTAAACTACTTCACAAAGTATGCAGGTACATTTATTGACGATGATTGCATGGATGAAGATTAAAGATAACCAAGATGGTAAAATTCACGCATTAACTTTGAATAGTATATTATTAGAAAAGTAGCAAGAAAAATTATATAAAAGTTATGCAAGAAAAACTCAACTTTTGATGAGGAAGCTAGCAAACTTTCAATAAAAAGTAAAATTTCATGTTTAATGAGATCTCACTATTACATGAACACTGTTCAACACTAAAAAAACACGACTAGGGTCGTTGAAGTATTTCATAAAGTGAAATTCATGATTATGAAGAAGAAATAGGTAAATCTAACAAGACAAAAACAAACAATCCATAAAAAAAAATGAGCTACATTACATTTACAATTAAATGTTTATGCATGAATAACAAATGCACCTTGGTGAATAAACAAATATTTGAAATATCAAAAGGTTTTGAACTACACATTTATGGCAAATAAAATGAAACCAAGAACAATATAGATTATGTTAAAACAAATATACCTGAACTCAAAATAAAATGCAAAATTTGAAACAGCATATATTTTTCCCAACGCATCTAAATACATTATTAGTAAAAGTTATAATTTAGTAAATGAAAACAAGCACTGGGTGTAAAACGTAGAACTAATTACAATTTTATTTATAAATATATATATATATATTCAGGTATTTTTTTCCATTTCATAGAAATGCATTCAACAATTGTAACAAGAGAATATGACTAAACTATAAATGCAAACAATGCCATTTATATATATAAAAATGTATCTTTAAAATTTAATCAAAATCAAACAAGAAAACTAAATAAATGCCATTAACAATACATCACTATACCTCTCATTTACAATATGTATAACATAGTTCAAACAAAACTAGTGTGTAATTCTATTAGTTTATATAACAGATTTAATGAATTGAAAACTATTTATTTTTATGAAAAAGAAAAAAAGATTTTAAAGTCAATCAATCCACAAAAAGAATCAGCTCAAGCAGCCAGAAATGCATTTATATGATTATATCAGACATACCAAATTGTAATTTGAGACAGATGCAAAATTTTACTTTTTGCAATACTTTCAAACATGGAAAAATATTCAGTTTATAACAAAAATAAGAGATACAACAGCAAAGAAAAACATCCAAAAGATAATACAATTATATTAATCAAATAAAAATATAAAAATTTATGAGTGTAAAAGACTTAAGGAATTTTTTTTTAAAATTCATACAAGTGCTTTAACAATAAATGCACAAATTCAATATGTAATGAATTTGATTTTCTGCATATTTTTTTAACATCTACCAAATGCTGAAATGACAATTCACAAAATATAACTTATGAGAGGATAATAAATGTGATTTCACAGCAAATTAAATATCTCAAAATAATTTCCATTAGCTTGTAAATTTAAAGTAAAGATGAATTCAAGCCCATTACCCGTTTTCAATGCTAGTCAAGAGTTAATTAAAAACTTTTTTTTGGAAACAAAATTTCAAAAATGATTGCACAAATTTCAAGAATCTTTCAATAATAAGTTATTTATATGAAAACATAACTTTAGCAATTCCATTAGTTCGATAAAAAAAGAAAAGGTGAAAAAATAGCAAACACCAAAATAATTTTTCTTTGTGTTCAAAAAATGGGAGGAAAACTAACCAGTTAATAATAATAATTAGGATATTACTCAAGATAATTTACTTGAATCACACTATTTATTTACTTATTTTTAAATAATTTCTACAGTTTCAGAATAAAAGATTGATTTTTGTACTTAAAGCAACTGCACAAAAGCTGCAGGTTCAAAATATGTGCAATTACATCGTTTAAAAAATACATTTCCCTGTTTATAATAAATGGAAAATCCAAAAGTCAAGTATCTACATTGTAGGAGGAGCAAGAAGAAATGCTCATATTTAACTGAAAGTAATTGTAAAACATATTAGCAAAATCTATTTACATAATTTCCAGGATTAATATTTCCCTGAAAGTCAATGAAACTAAGCACAACATTGAAAGAAAATAAGTGCAAATACAACAACGTAAAAGAAAAAAACCTTTGCCCTACATTATTTGACTGTTGAAGACTACACTAGTGGAGAGAGCCTTCCAGCTCCTAGGACTCCGATAGAAGCATCAAACTATGCACTCTTCCCTGTGAAGCACTTCAGTGGCCAGTTTAAAAGTGAGGCATTTAAGGAGAAGGGTAGTGGTCAGTGAGGATCCCAATGACTGTTATTAACCCAAACAGCAAGACCTCTTTCCACCAACTCTTTGTTGATGAACATATTCTGTGAAAGAAAAAAGAATTTTAATAATTATAAAAGAACACTAATTTAAGGAGCATGACATTATGAATGCGCTGAACGTGTTCATCTCAACTGTCCCTCAGTGTTACAGAAGCATTACACACATCCATCTGGATTCTGCACAGTTACAAATGTGTGTATCAGATTCTAAAGAAGTTGTTTCATTTACTTATAGATGTCAGCCCTAGACTGAATGAGAGAGATTCAAATACAATATTTTAAGAGAACTAGTACTTCATTTTTAGTAATGAGAAATGGCATCAGTTTCAGGTTTTTGAAAGCTAAGGACAAGTGAGATATCACACATGTCAACAACAATCTGTATATTACATAAATATATACGCATTCTTATTTTTTTAGTAATAGTTATTTTGATCAACTAATTATTTGTTTTATATTATTATTTAAGATTTAAACTCGTTTTGGGAGGGGGGCTACTTGCTTTAATATGTTTTTAAAAAACTTAATGGTGGGGTGGGGGATCCAAACAGTGTAAGGGTTAAAAGGAGCATGAGTTTTTAAATAAATTTATGTATAGATTTATTGACATTTTACAAAAATTATAAAACAGGTATTAGTGATTGATTTCACTATCTCAAATCACAGTCAAACTCCTTACATCAAAACAGGATAGTGTAAGCAGTAATTTTTCACATGACATCAACTTTATAGCTTAGATTGAATCAAGATTTCTTACAGCTACTGCAAGGGAATGAACCTAGAAATTTTGAGCTTCACTACCATGACATACACATGGTGTGAATGACACTAAAGCTTGCATCCAATTTTTAAACTTTTTAAATTTTTTGAAAAATTCAGTATTTAGATACATAAAAATATAAAAAAAGTAGATTTATACAATCTTAGCATTGCCTAATACCCCCATTTATTGCTACACTCAACAAATTTTATGTCCATTATAATTTTTTCTTTACTGCTTATTAGAATTATTTACAATTCAAATGGCATTAGATATTTTTGCAAAATTTGTTAAGTATACGCTGAAATTTACTTTTTTTGTAACCTGATTCCATTCTAAAATTTTGCAATTCAAAGTATCGAGAACAAGAAACACTTCTGTCATTGTTCCTGTTTCCTGTGCTATAAATCCAATACTATACCTCAAAACATTCCTTAAATTATTCATTATTTCCCTGATGTATTTCAAGTATAAAGAACAATATCATTACTCACAGTTATTCCCTGCACCCTATACAAATGCACACAAGGTATTCCATCAGTTGCATACTCCACAAGTAATGCTTGCAGTATCTGTCCTTGTGCAAGTTCTTCAAATGTTGATCTTGCTTCAGCTGACCAACCTTCAACAGCTATAATTTAAATAAAATAAAAACAGCATTTTCAAATCTCAATTGTGACACTTAAAAAGGTAGTCCCCTTCCTCAGAAAATATGTCTTCGTTAATTTAATTTTTAAGAAAATATAACCTCTATGGAATTGAAATTTTAGTTTATTAACCAATCTTTAAATAAAATATATTTATTAACAACTTTCTAAACAAGAAAAATAATTTTGAAATGGAATACAAGATTATAAATTCAGATAAAAATTTACATAAATCTATATTTGCTTGTTTTTTTTTTTTTTTTGCATTTTAATGTTCACAGTGACAATACCTAGTAGTAATTAGTAAGTAAAACTTGTTCTCATTATTTTTTAAATTCCAATTATTGAATCAGATGTAATATATATAGAATCACAAACACAGGTAATTTTAAAGAAATGAGAGTAAAACAGCTTTGAAAACTTACGATCTATAGGCCTCACATTTGCCAGATAACACTCGGATGCTTGAAAGGGAAGACTCATGAAGTCGCTCCTATAGAAGAGTCAAGAAAGATCTTTTAATATAAAATAGATAGCAACATAAAAAATAATCTAATAAACCCTAGAATAAGATATAAGCTTGTATAAAGAGTATTTTCCTTCAGATATATAAATGGTCATGAATTTTAAAATAAAATCAAAATGTTTAAAAAATAACACCCATTTTGTGTTATTGTCCCTAATTTTTCTTGTGTGTTATATCTACACAAAATATATAGAAGTAAAAGTAAAGTTACTTTAACAATTACAGAATTTACCTAATTTGACGTAGCGATGAAGTTGGAGCTTGAGTGAATCCACCATAATCAACAAATTTAAGCTCACAATCTACCTCATTCTCATATACATAAATCACTTGAGCTCTATACCATCCTCTGAGAACAGGGGCAGCACAGATAACACCGGCTAGAAGAAAATATGCTGTTGAATACACATAGTATTACATTTTAAAATAATTGATTTTATGCAATAAAATATTAAGCGAGACAGTTTAGTATTTTGTAAAATGATCAAAACCCCACTAAATGTATTATAGACATCTTATTTGTTCCATTTTAAGGAAAAAAGTTCAGTGTACAAATTATTTAAGCATTGTACAACAGTGGCCCCTAACCCCCGGAACAAATGATACCAAGCCACCCAAGGAACATTAAACTATTTCCATTTTATTTAATGTGGTGTATTGTGTAGTGTTATAATGAGTTAAAATTTTAAATCAATTTCTATTCATTTTTATGCAACTGTATTTTATTTTGAAGGCATGTTTAAATATAATTGAATTAAAATTATTAAATCAAAACAATTTAAAATGTAAGCAATCAAAATCCCCCTCCCTTAGCAGGTAGCAGTAAAATTATTAAATGTTAAACAGCCAATGGTGATAAAAAAAAAAGGTTGGATAGCACTGCTGTGTGTGTACGAGACAAAATTAAAAATATTTTCACTGGGAAAAACGAATGAATGATCGGAAGTGGGAGGGGGAAAAAAAAGAGATTTTACAATTAACATTTCATTTAAATAGAATTATTGACACAGATGCAGTCACTGGGGAGGAAATGCAGCCAGGGATTATTCATAAAACTTGAATATTATATTATTCGGACATACTTCCTATCCAACTTGATGAGTCTTTGCAGTTTATATAGATTGATTGATTGAATATTAACGTCGCACTGTTTAGCTACACAAGGGCTTTTGGCGACGGACCACGTAATTTTGAACCATGGTCAAGTGACGTGGACGACACCTGAGCTGGCAACTCCCCTCTCCTAACTACCACACCAACGGGAGGACGTTTCAGCTCTCGACAGATTTAACGTGCATCGCTGCCCTACATGGCGGGTCTTTAGTGGTACTGGGCTCGAACCCGTGACAAAGCAAGCCACGGTCCGATACCTATACCACTCGGCTACTGCAGCCACTTGCAGTTTATATAATTGGGAGTTCTAGGATAATTGTAGTGAACCATTTTGAGAATTAGTTGGTACACCATTTACAAACAGCAAGCAATTCCTGGTCATATTGCAATTATTGATCTTGCATGGCACCTTTCATTTGTTGAATAATGCACGGTTTTATGAAGCCAGATAGGGGAACAAAGACTATACATTTCGATTGACAAAACTTTCATTTTTGGCAATGATTTGTTTTCCTTAATTTAATGCATCAATTGAAATACTCAAATGTCAAAAGCAACTGCAAACTGTAGCAGCAGTGACTTGTTTTCCAAGATTTCTCCAGTAAAAAGATTGTTTCCAAAGGAGGTATATTATAGTCACTGTTTACTTCAGTACTTTCCAAAATATGGAAGAATAATACTTTTTGTAACAAGATTTGAGACAACAAATGACACCAGATTCCTTAATCGCAGCACGAATTTTGTATTGGGTAGGAGGTGGAAAGCTTAATGCACTGAATACAATTTTTAAAGGGGTGGGCAGTAGAGTTATCCATTAGGAGGAATACAATTTTGTGTTTCTATTCATCAATTTGCCATCCCATTAGTAAGGTTCTTTAAGCAAGTCAACAGCCACTTAAAGAAACTTTTCAATTAGCTTTGAAATCGGGGAGGGGGGGATAGCTTTTTAACATTTTTAAAGCCTCCCAGCTTTTAAGGGTTTTCTATCATGGGCAGGCTTTTTTTTAAAGGATTCATCTATTTTTTGCACTTATAATTAATGTGAATCTAATTCCAGGCAGCTTCTCACCAAAACATTTTTCTTACTTTAATTTTAAAGTCATTTCAGAATTATTTTATGAAACAATTAACAACAAACTCCCCTAATTTTATTTTCATCATTAAAAATGTCTTTTCCTAGAATTACATCAAGTCACACTTGAGTCTTCAAGTTTTCCCACATCTGGTGCATATAAATTGCTTCCTTAACATATCTTAGGGCATGAAATATTGTTAAACTTCTTAAATCCAGCCATCAAGCGTAAAAAAATCCCTTTCTTGCTAGCATTCCGCAAACTTATGTTTGGTTCTCCAGCATGATTTCAAACACAGAAATATTGATTTTTTACTAAACTGTAGATCTTGATAAAGATACCTTGCATATAATTTCATGATTGATTCCAGTTTCAATCTAATATTTTTTTTATTTGATACTCAATTGAAAATGTTTTTCTTGTAGCAGAAATGGTAAAATGTCTGTTCAGTCAGAAATGCTTATATGTAAATGAAAACATTAGCTAGAAATACAAAGGAGAGATACATCGGATATACCAAGATTCTAGTCTATTTCTACTTCTTTTTGAAAAAGTGATTTAAAGAGTGTAATTCATGTAGTGGAAGAGCTGATTTCTAGAAACAGGAGGGAATTGACTGGCCATTCGGTGGAAATACATTGAGGGGTGAACACCCTAAAGTACTACTATTACACCAAGTCTCAACCTCAAATGAATTTCCTTAGTCGTGCCCTCCCCTTGTACGTTAAATAGGAGTTCAGTTGGGACCAGCAAAAATGTTACTATAACAGTTTATTACAGCAAATTTGGATATGAATTTTTAAAAATTCTTTAAATGAAAATAACTTAATTGGGGAAATAAGGAAACTAGTAAGTGAATCAGACAAAGTTAAAGCTTTTGGATTTGCAGAAGTTAGAAAAACTCTACTGGAATCTGAATAATCACTTAAAGAGAATTTTTTTTTGTTGAAAGAATGAAGAAAAATTATACAAAGGAGCATCTTACAGAAACAAATTAAAATACAAAACTTTTCTAACATAAATAGAAGAGAAGGAAACTTTTACACTTTGACTGTAGCGCAAACTTTAAAATCAAATAATTGAACCAAGGATATTGAAATCCAGATTGCTCAGTGAAAATTTTACAACAAGGAGCTTAAGATTTAAATAGCAAAATATGTTGTAAGATAAGAGTAAAATAAGTCCAGAAATTTTATTGTGTAAATAAAATTACAAACAAAAAATGTTTTGAAACAACATATTTACTTTCTAAATGTCAAAGACTGAATTTTACAAAATGTTGAAATTTAAAGAAAATGGTTGGAAGTATATCCAATCAAGCTCAATTCAATCAAGTATTATTCCAACAACAAACTCAACATAAGGAAAGATTTGATTGAAAAAAGTTGTTGAAGTACCATCTATGAACCAGGAGAAATTGTATTTGGCAATGCATGCCAAAACTAGAGGACAATTTTAAGGTATTTTGACAGTAACAGAAGTATTGCCAAATGAGATGCAGATTAGCAGAAAGAAAAAAAGAATTATTAATTACAACATATGTAAAGTCAATTAAAATCATGGAGCAGTATTCCTTGTCCTGATGTGAGCTACATCAAAAACACTGTCTTGACTATCCAAGTTTTTGATGTCTCATTGATGGGAAAGAACACGAGACATCTTCTGAAATCAAAGCTGAGAAATACAGATCAGTAACAGATGATAAACTGAGAGAATTAAAGATTATAGATTTAAAACTTACAGCATTTTATTTTTCACTTATTTTATTCTACAGTTTTTAACTGATAATTGTGTTCCCTATTCCAAACTGGTTGCAAATTTCCAGTATATACTTATTCAATATTTAGTTATCCAGTTTTCTTTCTAAATTTCAAAAGTACGTTTTATTATTAGTTTCTAGCAGGTATAGCCATCCTTTTCACAGGTGAATTGAAAAACATAACAATAGAGATGGAAGGAAAAATATTTTTTTAATGAATTTATTTTTTAATATTTAGAATAATTTTAAGTGAACTGCAAATTAGGTTCCAAGGGAAGAATGATTCAGTAAATAAAATAGCAAAGTAAATACTATAAATATAGCTGAGTAATGGGGTATTTTCCAGAGTCTTCTGAAAAAGTGATAAAATAAAGATAAGAGAAAATATTTAAGAGAAATTTAAAAATGGATGGTTTTATAACATTTGGTATAGGGGGGAGATTTTTGCAAAGTTAAAAATATTAATTTTATAAACATTTCGAGCAACAGTTTGAGGAAATACAATATTTGTTTTACCATTTGATGCATAGATGTATGAATATTTTAGATTACTAATAGGTGGACACCTTTGGTCTCTAATCAAAAGTAGTTCTCTTATACTGAGTATTTTTCCCCTCCCAAAACAGCAGATTCATATAAAATAAATAAATAGACTTGTTTTTCAAATTTTATTTTAAATTGTTATCACAAAAAAACATTTGTAGCCTTATGCAAGAGTACACCAAATTATGTTTTCAATTTCTGTGAGTAAATACATGCTGCCGTCATTTATCAATAGCAGCTGCATCGGTAAAAAAAATGGGGAAAAAATTCACTGAAAATGAATTAACATTTTTGGCAGGAATATGCCCGATATCTCCTTCGAAAAACATAAGTAAAATTCCCCAAAAGCTTTTGAGGTAATATGATTCAAGGTATGGATTTGTATATGGATTTAAATTTTTATTATGATTTCTAAATAAAATCTTAGCTTTGAGTTGAATCTTTTCATGTTAAACTGTGCAACATTTGATAACAGGAAAGAATGTGTGAGGATTGTGATTTAACAGTAGATGGTGTTTTTGCAAACCTGAAGAATGAACATTATTTCCCAATTAATAAAAGAGCATATGTGCCCAGTTTTTGTGATGTCCTTGGGGAGAATTAAGAAATAAGAGCACTGTATGTGTGAAAATTCTTTTTAATGTGTGCTTGAAGTGCTTGTGTGTGTGAAACTCTGATGTTGTAAGACTTCTTGAGGCACCAATTATCACCCCTTTAAGAAGACAATATATAGCACAAGTTGTCGAATGCTTATACAAAAGGTCATCCCATATAAATGGGCACAATTTATAATCTCACAATCATAGGCAAAAACTGACTCAACCGCCACTTTTTCAATTAAATGAGTAATGATGTACACCATCATTACTCATTACTTAGGCAACAGGTATAGACATGACATAATAATGTCTTAACAATTGTCATACACAGTTTGATATTCCCAGTAATTCCAAGAATATGTTCCAGACTAAAATTTGATGATTAAAATTATTCAGATCATAATCTTACGGAGGCTGAGTTGAGAATGAGACAAGGTCTCGAGGTTGAGGTCTTGGACCCAAGGTTTATTACTCCTTGGTGAAGTTCTATTTTTGCTTGTCAAGCTGACTGCAAATTAGTTCATCTTTTATGATATTTAATGTCAATAGAATAATGGGTCATTTAAATAACAAGAACTCTCATCTTTGACAAGTCTTCATTTTAACCCCTAAAGATTTCCCACATTCTACTATGCAAAGAGATATAAAGCCTACTGCACTATGAATTATTTCTTGCTCAAATTCCCAATAACTAACACCCAAAAGATCATTGCTGTCAAGGATAGCATACATCTATTTCCAGATCACTAGACTGACAATTTTTAAAGTAAAAAAAAAAAAAAAAAAATTGCTTTGAAGTTCTTTACAAACAGAATCAAATATTAATTATTGTGCTAGTTTCTGCATTCTAGAATCATCAACATTAGTAAAAAGAAAGAAATACTCACGTTCCACAGGATGTGGTAGCAGGGGTGTATCCAGTTGAGAGTAACAGTTGATCATACACTGATCCAATGTACTGAGGGAAGGATACGTGGGATGAGTTGGTTGCTGGAGAAAAAAGTGACCAGCAGACACAAGGCTGGACAGAATGACGTCACAGGAGGCACCTTCAGGTATATGAAGCTACAAGAGACCACATTATCTTATATGCCCTTATTTAATCCATTTAAAGTCTGAATGGCTGATATATTTATGCACGATTTCTTATAATATACACTGAAGTAGTAGATATATACACAGAAAGGAACATAGCAGTTTTCCAAAAAATGAAACAAAATTCAGAAAAGCATTGATATATATATATATAAAAGAAAAAAATGCCTAAAACTGAAAAAGCTTTATTTGTATGCACTATGACTGAAAATGAATACAAAATCAAATCCAGAACATTGCATATGATGAATGTTAAACATTAATATAGTAATCAACTTATAAAATTTAAAAAATATAGATTAACAATTTATGAATGTTAATGGAGAGTGTGTCTCATAAAAATCAGTAATCATTTCAACTATGGGGGAAAAATTACCAAAATATTATACATATATTTTACAAGCACTTTATAAAACAATGAAAAATCGAACATAATTTTATTCAGCTCAGCCAATGACAGAAATGTAATAAAATTCAAATAACAAGCCACAATTCTATTTTTTAAATTAATATTTATACATATACTTTTTATTATTCAAATCCCAACCTTAGTTTGAAAAAAAAATCACTTGATACATAAGCACAATCTGTTAATGCTGTAAATTTACCATAAAGAAAAAATACAACATATACTTCAAGTGGCAACCCTGAAATAACGATCATTATAGACAAATCTTTTCAAAATATGTTCCATTGAAAAAGTAATTAAGAAGCAAGAGTTTAAAAATAAAGAAAAAACTCATAATTTGCATTCTCCAAGATTCAAATGCAAGCACTTTATTTAAGAGCAGGAAAAGGGAGGTTTAAATAATAAAATTATATATACTAACTCTACTCATTCTACATCACTACTAATAATGAAAAGGATCAGCCACCCACCTGCGAAACACAGATGGACAATAATTCAGCAAAATTTACAACACAGTTATTGAAAATATAAGAGCGTTGAGATGGCAACAAGTAAGAGAAATATAAACGGGACCACTAGAATGGAAAGAAAGAAAGACTGTGATAGAAATCAAATAAGAGGGAAGGAAAAAATTCTACCAGGGTTGCCACTCAGTTAAAAATGAAAATATGTAGCGGGATTAAAAAAAATTTAAAATTTCTTGTTAGTAATATGTTCTTAAATTTATATTTTAATACCAAATAAAAGGTTGAACACAGAAAATAAACATTCAGGATTTACAAGCCGTATCAACAAAATAATTTTAAGGATTATTTAACATGTCTGTTTGAATTAATGTTGCTCTACAGTAGCATGAAGACTATCTGTGACAGACCTTATAATTTTGAACCACATTCAAGTAAAAAAAAAAAAAAAAAAAATCAATATGTTATCTTAAACTCCTAGTAACAACATCCCCGAGGAATAATTTTAATGAAATATCAATCAAAGAAAACTATGGCACAAAATCTGAATGGGTTTGTTGAAATATAAAAAATATTAAAGCAAAAATATATATATTTAACTTTTTAAAATCATATCAAAGAGGGCATCCATCATCATTAATATAAACTGGGATTTAACTTTTTGGTTAAAATAATGATATAAATGAACTAGCACTGTTGATTATTCTATTGTTTCGTCTTTAAAAATTGAAATGGGAGAGCAGTAAATTTTTACTAATAAATCAGCTCAAAGCACACACCAATAATTTTATTTCAACATTTTGAATAAGTATTCTTTTCAGTTTTAAATTGAGCAGCAACCCTTTTTAATCTAGCACCCATATTTATGATTCTCCAAAATAAAACAATATAAAATGTTAATTTACATTTACTAAAGTTTAAACCATTCCCCTTTACTTTTAGAGGATAATTTTTTAAAGAAAACTATACCTTAGTAGATCAAATTCTTGTATATCAACTAATAGCATAATTTATAATAGCCAAAATAACTATCCTTCAATAACAAATATATAAGCTAGTTCAATTCTTCCAAAATCTAACACTTCATTGTTTTAAAATGTTTAAAAAGTGACCCGATATTGAAAATTGTTCAGCTAATATAATTCTAAGCAATATCCAAATAAAATATATTCAGCAATGAAAATACAACGTTAATAAGCACAACTGATTAGAGCAATTTAGAACTGCATACAATTAAAACTAAAATAGCTTTTTACAACTTGCTATCATGCTTATTCCTTTTAATAGCCCTGGAGATTAAGAAATACTCATTACACATTAATACTCGATAAAATTCAACAATTTTTAACTTAACTCTTTAAGAGATGCTGGTGTACATACACATTCTTCTGAAAAAAGATCCTTTTCTTTGCCTTGCAATCAGTAAAGCTATTCCAAAGGCTTTGGAATACAATAAAATGACTTTGACAGTGTTTGCGAGAGAATTTACTTATATTGCAGAATATTGGCTTATTTATGTCTTTCCTCCCTTCCCCCAATACACTGCGTATCAAAACTTATGCGAAAAACTGGCACTTGGGAGTGAATCGTGTAACTTTTTAATCAACAGTTAAGGAAATAAAAATGTTAAAAGTAGCTGAATCTACTATCAACAGTCATTTATCAAATTCACTTAGACTTGTAACAATTAACAGAAAATGAATGCTGCTACATAACATAATATCAGGATTGTTATGTTCACATCAAATGATGCACCTTTTGTCAAAGACATAATTCAGAAACAAATTCTAAATGAATGCGTGTGTGAACACGCATAAAGGGGTACCCCATAAACTGATTTTTTTGTTTTTGCGCAAGATATGGAAAAAAAAAATCGTTTGATTTGAAATGTGCATATATAATAAATATTGAACAAAAACACAAGATAAATTTTAAATTATATGGTCCATCAAGGGTTTTTTTTACGAAACAAAACCCATTCACTGTCAACAAAGAGATATCTTGCACGACCAATGGCCTAAAACATTGTCTCTCTTTAGAGTGCATAACAGTTTCATAATGTGCAAGCATGGACACTACCAGTCCGTGTATGCCACAGATATATGTCCAAAGGCAACACATAATAAATTCACTAGATCAGGTAAATTGTATGTTGATTGATCAGGAATTTGGAATGTTTTTCTATGACACCCCACATCTGTAGTTATATATAACTGACCTAGAAAATTAGACAATGATAGGATGTTGAACTCAAGAATTATGTTTCCATAACCAATGGGACACAACCTTGGTTTATGGCAGAGAGTGTTGTCTTGTTGGAAGATCCCATCACAGTTTATGAAAACTGATGTTTTTAATAGACAATATTTGCTGTGACATTAATGTAACCCAAAGTTTCATGTTATTCACCATAGGGCCTAGTAATCAAGCAACCCCCCCCACAGCATAAGATACTAATTTCCATGTATTGGCCCCGCTGCTGTTCATCTGGAAATTAAATTCTGATTCTGCCATTAATAAGATGCAAGAGGAAATATGATTTGTTTGACTACACACAGAACATGTTTTAACTTGTGAAGTGTCCAATGACATACCTGCCAACTTTTAAAAATGACAAAGAGTAAAAAATGCAAGATTGATATTTCAAGCAAATTCTTAAAAGAAAGTACACATAACATAAGTTTCATAAAACAAAGCATGATGCCATAAATATTTTTTAAATAACGAGAAGAAAATTTTACAAAAGATATTTTGACGAGAAAAGTACTCATAGAAAACTCTTTAGTATTTATTTGATTTATAAAAACCAATACACACTAAAATTAAAAGGTGCATGCATAGTAAAATACAAGAAAATAATTACTTTACAATAAATATGTTTTTGTAAAAAAAAATTTAAATCATAACTCAACTTTAAGAATATATGTTGAGGAAGAATATTTAACAATCAAGTTAACTATTAAGCTAACTATTGAGCACATGAATGCTTTAAATTTTAGAGAACTAATAGAGTTAGATTTGGAAGCTGTGCAGATAGTAGAACATATCTACAAACATTTTATCTTTAAAACTTAAAAAGGGCATCTTTTTCTGATAAATTTCGTAAATGACACATGCAATTCATACTCATCAAGTTCTTTTTTAAAATAGGTAACACCATCCCCCCCCTTGTATTACTCCAGAGTTATCTGCCCTAAATGTGATTAAATATTTAAAGTTCTCATTTTTTAAAAATTCATCCAATGGGATCCACAAGCAAATATGGAATTGCAAAATAACACCTGCGAATTAAGACATTTTGCAGAATTTAAGTAATTACAATGGAATACAATCTGTAGTCGGTCTAATTACTGTCATCAAATGCTGTTGTTAAAAGACAATTGATTCGATTTTGAGCAACTACTAATTTACTTCTCAATGGTGACAAGCTTTGGAGTTTTAACATGGACAACATAGTATGCCATGTATCACAAAATGCATACGACCCCGCCATTTGAGGAGGAGTTGATACAATCAAATTCCTTTTTCTAACACTCTATATGTTTGAAGGTTTACTATTTTGTCTTTGTTGCATATCATGGTAACAATCATTGAAAACAAATTATTCAAAATGTGATGCATAGGAAATGGAAACATAAGTAAAGAAAACACTTTGATTAAGAAAACAATACACACGGATGAGTTAAGAGCCAAGTGTAATATAGGTTTCAACAACACAACTTTTTAGAGGACATTAAAAAATAATTAAACAAGAAAAATTTCAATAAGAATATAAGATATATTAAACACATCAAAAACTTAAGATGTTCTCTTTCAAAAAGAACTCTGTGAACTTAAAATACGAATTTTCACTAAAATTATGCGATACATTAATCTTAGGTTTCAAGTTTTAATTTTTTTTAAAGTTGAATGAAAATCCTTGGTATGCACCATATTTATTTGATTCTAAGCCATACCCCAAATCCTCAACCCGTTTTAGTGAACAAATTAAAAAATAATGTGAAATGGTTTGTCAACATCAGATACTTAAGAAAAAATTAAAAATGAAATTAAATAAAAGTGAATAATTATTTTAACAGAATTAAAAACTTAAATACGTATATGAATATCTAATTGCTCTAACATCAGTTTCATATGTTAGATTTTCTCCATTCAACAAATATTTCCAACTTCAATTCTAAGCAGCACCTAATTTTCAATAACATTTATATTAGGAAAAAAATGTAACTCTAGATTAGAATGAATAAATATGGTAAATCTTTATGTAACATGCATGTATAAATATTCCTTTCTAAAGAATAGTTTAAATGATCAAATCCATGGAGTGATAAAATGTGTAATAATTCCTTTTAACTAGCTCTGAATTATATTATAAAGAACTTTAAGCATCAAAAATATCAATCCCTGAATATAATTTCTTTCAAGGTGTTAGTTTAATAATACACAAAAAGTATTATTTTTATGTATATAAAATTAAGTTAGATAACATATCACAGATGAAATAAGGAGAAAAAGTTAAGATTGTGGAGTTAATCTACTCTTCAAATTTTACATATTGGTAAAGGGGAAATATAATTTCCAGAATGCTAAAATTTAACTCTAAATGAGAGATTTCAATCTTTTAAAATTCCTTAAACATAAAAAAATAATGTATGTATCACATCAAATAGCTTTCTTTGCTTCAAACTTAACCTAAAAGTGGAGAGAAACATCCTAAAATTTAGGAGATTTTCCAACTGTCCAAGATTTTACGAATTCACAAATATAATAATGACCAATTTTAAGTATACCTGTAATGAGTCTGGAAGTACATTGGTAGGGGTAGCGGCATTAGTCTTTACCAAAGTCACAGTGGGATAACGAGATGGAGGATATTTCCTACGAATGATCTCTAAAGCATCACTCACATCTGAACGACTACCTGAATAAAAAATTGAGAGAACACATTTTTGAATCAATGCAAATTTTCTTCCCTTTCAGTATTTTACCCAGGCATTAAAATACTTATACTATCTGTTTCATGAATAACAAATGAATAATCAAGACAATTTATGATTACAGGGGGAAAAAAATTATATTGCCCTAATTTTAGCAATACATCTTTAGTTCAATAACAAAGTATAGATCCCCCACCTTATGCTTAATTGTAAAATGTTACATACAAAAAAATAATAATAATTTAAATTAAATATTGTAAGAAATATAAATAAATAATTTTTTCCAATTAACTTTTATTCAGAACTTGCAAAAATTCTTTCGTGAATTATTCTCTTTAAGAATTCATACAAGATTTGTTTTTGACAAATACCTGATTACAGTCATGTTTAAAATAAGTTAAAAATCCAAATGTGCTTTGAAAAAACTGGACAAGTTTATCAACATTATTTTTCTATTAAGTATTTAACAAGGTCTCTTTAAAATTATTTAAAAAGAATTTGCACATTTTTGTTTGGTTTGCATATTTCATCTAAAAACTCTTTGACAAACATGTATACACAAGGCTTATTCAAGAAGCTTGAAACTTAAGATACATTACGCAGACTAAACAACTCCTCTCAGAAAAAATTAGAAAACTAATTTTTAAAGCAAATGACATTTCTTATTTTCATTGTCCAATTCATGTATCAGTTTGCAATGAAACAAGAGCAACTACTTCAAATTCCTTACAGAAGATTTGAACAGGATACGTATAAACAAAATGCATCTATTCCACAATGACACTAAAATGAAATCATTCAAGAGGCACAAGAATTTAGAGACGATTTCACAATCTTATTTAAATATAATGATTTAGAGCCACTTTTGGATGGTTACTTTGGCAACGAACAGTGGCAAATGATCCATGATGATCAAATGACTGGGATGAAAAGGAATTTATACAGTCATTAAGTGTTTTTTGCTAGTTTTCTTTGTGACCTGTAGTAAGAGGCGTCACCACAGCTGTGATAAATGATAATAACATTAATCTAAAATTGGACATTGTAGTGGGCTCAGGAAGTCCAATTCTGTACATTGGGATATTGTGAAGAACTACATAAGAATTGCCAAGCTTAATGATAGGCAACATAAGGAAAAAAGACAGGTATGCAAAATGAGTATGATGTTTGTGAAAAAAGTTTATTGCTTTCATCAGCATGATCTAGAATATGCAATCTTTTTTGGTAACAGCAATTTGGAACCTGTTTGCAAACAGTGAAGATAGTGATAACAATTACAAAATGGAGAACAAAGATTACTTTCTGATAAAATAAATTTAAGCTTATACATATGCAAGTTCATTTTAAGCATTTACATGAATTTCTTGCATAGATTTTCAAAAGAATTTATATTTAGTTTATTTTTTGTTAATTTCTGTCAACATTTTATATGTGGTTTTAGGTTAAAATTTACTTTGCTGTTTTATACAATTAAGAAAACTATGGAAAATATCCCCGATTTCCCCAGGTAAAAAAAGCCTTCTATAAGATTTCCCATCTCCAGAAGAACATTTCCATTGCATAAAACAAACATTACAGTATGAAAATCCGAATATAATAAAAGCATCCAGTGGAAATTATTAAGAGGTATTAAGATAATGAAACATCTAATCATAAATAAGATAAGGAAAAAAATTAATAGTAATATTTTGTAAACCCAAATTATGTAGAGACATTTTTTAAATCTGTTAATATCATAAAGTTTAAGTTAATAACTCTCATTATGAAATAAAAATTTAATAAATTTTTATACATAACTTTAATACTTTTCAGAATAATTTGTATACTTTCTTTTTCATGATTTTCAATTAAAGTTAAGATAATGCTTTAAGATGCTTCAAGATATTTTAAAAGGCAAACATTAATAAGTCATCTTTCTCTTGAATTTAATATGCATAATTTGATTCATAAGTGTTTCAATTGGAGAAATAAATATTGTATTAATATTTTTCTTCGATTTGCATATGAATAAGATCTAAGGCAAAGAAAAAAACTTAGATTTTGTACGAATGTCAATAAGTCCAAAGAACAATTAAAATATATTTTATTGCAACTAAAAACAAGGATTTTTTTCACAAGCAATGCAGTATTATACTAAAATGATTAAACAAATTGTCAGGGTTCATTTCAATTTTACATTTCTTCTCTTTTTCAAAAAGAGAATAGGATGAAAAAACAAAGATAAAAAATATCTTAAAAGTCTAAAAAATAAGTATTTAAATTTTTCATAAAATATTGATTTCTGTAAAAAAACAAAGGCATACAATAACGCAAACTTTAGATTAAAAAAAAATACAAATTTCAAGAATAAGAACTGCAATTTACAGTAATTTTGTTTTTTAATAATATTAGCTGCCAAATTAATTAAAAGATACAAACAAAAGTTTAGAATTCTTTTATACCAAAACTTAATTAAAATTTTTCTTAACCAACTGTTCTTAATTTTCTTTCTTATACACTCATATAACACAAAAACAAAATGCTCCAAATATAAAAAAATATTCAAGTACACTGTAACTATATAACATATTCCATATAAAATGAAACACAAGAAAATGTGGAATATTTGAAGAGGTAATGTGCATAAACAGATTATAAAATTCAAAAAAATTAATTTGATCAACTGTGTTATGCTAAAAAGCATGTCAGAAAATAAAAATGAAATACCTTCAACAACAACAATTTTCAGTTGAGGGTCGTATGGGTGGCGTTTTATATATACATTAGCATGAGATCGATCCTTGATACTCTTAACATGCTTCCCATGTTTTCCAATTAAGCGACCACAAAGTTCCTGAGGCAATTCAAATTCATACACATATTGCCCAGGAGTATTTTCAGGTATTTTCATGACACCTGCAGCATCAATCTCATTTTTTTCATCAAAGATCTAGTAAATAAATAAAAAAAATCCAAGTTAATATATGTATATATATCAATTTCAGATAATGAAATGGTGCGTTATAAATTTAGTTTAATATAAGACTGGAACTGAGCCCTACAAAAATTAAGATATGGTATCAAAATAAATTTAAAAAATGTCACCGAATTACTGTACAGCCAAAAATGAACAAAAGATTATTAGTAATAATGCCTGTCAGACCATTCTGAATTGACAACATAAAAATAAATTTCATAGGTAGATTAAGTTTAGCTTTAAATATATACTATACTATAAAAGGACTGAGGCGTTAACTAAACATCGTGTATTAAGAAATAAGTCTTGCTTTCAAATAAAAGAACAATTTCACATCAAAGTTCACCAATGCTGTTAGTACAAAAAAAAAAAAAGATAAGGCAAATATTATAATTTGTTCAGAATTACAAGTTTTTATTGGTAATAATATAGTATACCACTCTAATGTAAAGAGTGTTTTTTTTCCAGGTATAGAAGTTTAAGTTGGCATTACTTTCCAAGATGGTGACCGATTTAACAGCTGTCAAGTGATTTATTCTCAGTTTGGTTTGGCAATTCATCAAAACGATCATCAAGCAAGGCGTAGATTCGTCGAATGGGCCCAAAACGAGATTGCCGTTGTTCCCGATTTTCATAAGCGAATTTTGTTTAGCGATGAAGCGCACTTCTGGTTGAATGGCTACGTCAACAAACAAAACTGCCGCATTTGGAGTGAAGCTAATCCACAAGTGTATGTCGAAACACTGTTACATCCAGAAAAAACTGACTGTTTGGTGCGCTTTATGGGCTGGTGGAATCCTTCTTCAAAAACGATGAAGGCCACAACGTTACAGTCAATGGTGATCGGTATAGAGCCATGATTACTAACTTTTTCATTCCTGAATTGAACAATCATGATGTCCAGGAGCTGTGGTTCCAACAAGACGGCACAACATGTCACACAGCTCGTGCCACAATCGATTTATTGAAAGACATGTTTGGTGACCGCTTAATTTCACGTTTTGGACCTGTGAATTGGCCTCCAAGATCTTGTGATTTAACACCGCTAGACTATTTTCTGTGGGTCTATGTAAAGTCATTGGTCTATGCGGATAAGCCACAAACGCTTGACCATTTGGAAGACAACACATTCGCCGTGTTATTGCCGATATACGGCCACAAATGTTGGAAAAAGTCATCGAAAATTGGACGTCCAGATTGGACTACATCCGAGCCAGCCGTGGCAGTCCTATGCCAGAAATCATATTTAAAATGTAATGCCACAAGATTATCTTTCGAATAAAAAAAAAATTCATGTCAATCGAATAATACATCGTTGTTTTATTGCAATTTAAAGTTCTATACCTCTAAAAAAACACCCTTTATATATGTGTAACCCATAACTATAAATACAACCTTTTCCCAAATCACACCAGAAAAATTATACTAGATTGTGACCCAACATTACTATCAATATTAAAAATCCAATTTCATCATTAATTTTACGCATTTACCATCAAGAATTCTTTTGACAAAGAAATATTAGAATTATTCTAATATTATATTTACTTCTTCATGTATACTACAAATACATCAAAACATTAATAACCACCAAAGCAAATAGTTACTTCTTGACATGTAAATGATCAGTTAATACTCTTAAAATTCCTACTTTTATTACATGTACAATTATCTTTTTGTGCATAATAAGCATGCAAAAAAATTTTTTTAATATACAATTGTAAACAGTAAAGTTAACATAAAGGTAAAAATCTGTAATTTCACAGTGTTTTTTAAATTACTCGCATGCAGATTTTATAGAAAAGCAAATTTTATGGCAAGTAAGTGAGAGATATATATTTATTTTGCACTATAAAGCAACACAAGGATTATTGACAACAGATTTTGTAATTTTGAGCCTCGGCCACGAGACGAAGAAGATACTCAAGCCGAGACTTCCTTCTCCTATCATACCAATGGGAGGACAATGAGCCTTAACAGATTTCACATACATCAGCTCCCTCTACAAGGAGAGTCTTTGGACTCTCAAATCCATGACACACCGGCCATATGAGTTCGTGACCATAACCACTTGGCTACCAGTCTCAGTAATATAAGCAAATTGTATATTGACGAGTTTAAGCAATATATGGAAAGCATGATATATGCAATTTATTTCGACAAAAAGGTTTCTACCAAATTGGTTTATTTCATCACATCACAACCTAGTGAATTAAATAGAAAAATACCAAAAAGTTATAAAGAGTAGAAATGCTAATTTAGAACTTTAAATCTAACTAAAGATGAAAGAAATTACCAATTATTGTTTCAATAGAACTTGTACTTTCAAGATATTAATAACACTGAAGAAATAAGATTTTTTAAGACTTAAGAGAACTAAATCAAATTTAAACAAAGCAATGGAAAATACATTAAAATTCTTTTGAATATCATAAACTTATTTAACATAATGGCCACCCATCTAGTATAATGATTAGTTACACTGACTGCTGCGCTGTAGGGCCTAGGTTCGAATCTAGGGGATGGCATGAATGTTTGTAAATGTATAGTGCCTGTGTGGCATGGGGCACTCTAAATATTTGTCAAGTCGCAAATCCTCTTGTGTGGTTGGTAGAACGGGAAGATGGGAGGCTCCCTGATACTTCCTCAAAACTGGGGAGGAACCGAGCCAAATTGTACTGTCCCCTGCAAGGTGCTCAAAGCTATGGCTAACAGACGGAAAAAATTTAGCCCCTTGCCATGATTAATTTCGTGGGCCTTGATTTGGCACTGCTGATCAGATGGCATTAGCAACAACATTTAACACATCAAATGATGGTGCATTAGTTGATACTCTGATCACAATTATAGTTCAAATGACACCAGTCTTTGAAATGAACTATAGCAATTTCTACAAACAATTTTATATTTAAGAATGAGATTTTCAAGATATATCTGGAAAAATAAGGTTTATTTGCAATTGTATAAACATAATTTTCTATTTGAATCCAAGGTTACAACTTTACTTTCAACTTAAAATTATCCTCCAGTTCCATAAAATGTAACCAAATCCAACAGCTTCAAAACTAGAAATACAGCTGATGAGCAATGTCAATGGATAAAAATGCAATTGCAAATTCTGTTAGTTGAGAAATTTTACAAAGATAAAGAACAGGAAAAGGAGAAGATATAGTCATCAATCTCTAAAATAATATTTTCTTTCTTATTTGTTTCATTGGATGCCTCCTGGGAAAATATTTGCTTAACAATAGAGAGAGAGAGATGTGTCAGTTTTATTTCATATTTACAGAAAGCAACTGAAGATGAAATTGCTCCAAAAAACATGCCAACAGCCTTTTACAGCATATATATGTATCTTTATGTTGATGTAATACACAAAAAATGTTATTTATACATAGCTCTATAGTAGAGATAAGCTATGAAAAAAGTGAAAAACAATTATTTTAATTTGAGTTGCAGATCTCGTTAAAGGATCTACCTGCGCCTTAATTATCAGCCAGAATCTTTTCTAAGCTGTTTTTTTTAACTATATTGTTGTAATGAACATATTTGCAATGGTTGGCAACATTGGTTCATTGTGATATTATACAATAAATTTTAACTCCATATATTCAAGACTGCTTTTTAATACTTATCTAAAAAGAAAGAAATTTATTACCATTACAAAAATGTTTTTGAAGCTAATCATTATGACTGTGCAAGAGGATTATATATACACATAAGGATCATAGAACAACATCTTTCAGGAACATCACAGCAACAAGATCCTTTTAAGTAATGTTTAGCTTTTCCATAATGCAGAAAATTAAAATTTTATGTTCATATAATAAACTGTATGCCCATGCAAGATATCCTATACTGTTCATAACACTAATAGAGGAAGAAAAATGTATGAAAAGAACTTTATATTTAATAGATTTAAAATTTTATAAAGTATGCTTGAATATACTTAGATATGTTACTTGGAGAAATCATTATCATAAAAACATACAGGAACATAAAACATTCCGAGAGATGAAAGGGATAATTTTTCCCGAAACTTTTGACATAATTTCATGAAGAGCATGCACAGAATTCTAAATGTACATAAGTTTTCGAAAAGGTTACACTATACACTTGGATACTCTTATCAATTCCAATATTTAAAAGAACAAAAATTGACTTTAAATTTCCTATAGTAGGAGTAACAACTTAATCCTCATAAGTAAAAATCTGTTCTATTTCATAAAATTAAAATATACAGTATTTCTCAATTCTAAGACTGTACAATATTTCACATCATCCAATAATGTTTCATAAAATTGTAAAAAGCATAAACTTTTAATGTAGTACATGTAGGCAGTAGGTTAATTTAAATGACCTACCTATATAAAATACTAGCCATTACCCACCCACTTCACTGGGTATTTCACGTTGTATAAATGTATACTGTTTACATATATATGAATTAATGATATCTAGCATTAAGAATTCGATTGTATTGAAAAATATATTTATAGCCGTAACTCTCGCCTCTTGGTATAAAAAGGACATAAATTATAATATCTAATTTCTATTAGAAGTAGAAAGATTTTTTGCGCTCACTTAACCTAATAATCAAGTGGATTTCCATCAAAGCAACTTTCAGTGGATCTCTACTCCATAAAATAAGCGCATGCCTGCAAAATTTCAAGACTAAATCTAACAGAGCAAAATCAGAATTTTTACCATCAATACCTCATTGAGAGCATTCTTAGCGGATTCCAATTCAACAAAAGAAGCATGCAAACCAAGTTTTATTATAGTCTTAGCAGTTCAAAAATGGGAATTTTGTCTATCAATACGCCCCAATAACTCTCCCTGCTTCCCCCTGGAGTTGATTTCTGTAAAATTCATTCTTAGTGGAACTCTTTTCAACTAAAGAAACGTGCTCAACAAATTTCAGGTAAATGGGTTAAATTCAAAAACAGGAATTTTTCTATAACACGCCTTAATCCCTCACAATCCCACTCCTTTGGGGGTCCATTTTCGCAAAACTCTTTGGTATAAGAACTCTATTCCATGAACGGAACATACCATCTAATTTTCAAGCAGGTGGGTCTATTAGTTGAAAAGCGGAAATAGTTATCTATTACACCCCTTAATCCTCCTCAGTGACCCTTGGGGATCAATTTTCCCTAAAACTATTTTGTAGCGGATCTCTACACCATGAAAGGAATCCGCTTACCAAATTTTAAGACTGTACGTCTAATAGTTTAAAAATGGAAATAATTATCTATAACGCCACTTAAGCCCCGCAATGCAACTTAGCAAGTGATTTTCACAAAACCCATCTTATAGCGGATATCTACTCAATAAATGGAATCTGCTTACCCAATTTCAAGATTTTAGGTCTAATAGTCTAAAAAAGGAGTTAATTGCCTATAACACCCCTTAATTCTCTACAACACCATTTGGGAGTCGATTTTGACAAAACCCATTTTGTAGCGGATCTCTACTCTATGAAAGGAATCCCGCAAACCAAATTTCAAAACTGTACGTCTAATAGTTAAAAAATGGAAATTATGCATAACACCCCTTAAGTGCCCTCAACGCCCCTTGGAGGTCGATTTTCATAAAAATCATTACGAAGGGAATCTCTACTTTATGAAAGAAATCTGTGTACCAAGTTTCAAGACTACATGTAATGGAAATAATTATCTATAACACCCCTTGGGGTTCGATCTTTGCAAAATCCATCCTTGGCTGATGTCTACTTCATGAAGGGAACCTTCCTACCAAATTTCAAATCTGTACTTTTAATAGTTCCCGAGATATCGTGATTAGTCCGCGAGTCGCTTTTATATATATAGATAATAAAACAATTCTTGTTTGAAATGAAGGTCGATTTATAGTTTACAGATCTATATATAAGCAGCAATCATACATTGAATAATTCCAACAATAAGTGAAATGATTAAATAAAGAGTAAAACCTATTAAAGTCAAATAAAGAAAATGCTGAACTGAAAAAATATATTCCAATTTTTTTCAAAACAGAAACAATTACAAAACAAATAAGAAAATCAACAAGAGATAGTATAACATTTGATATCTATAAAAGATCAACAAACATTTTATACCAGGCTTTTAATTACTAATATTTAAAAACATGATTCTGAATCATGGATTAGCTTTAAGCAATGAAAATAAATTTAGAGGGAAAAAAAATTTAGATTTTTTAAAAAACTATTAGAGATTTTAGCATTTTTACATAGGATGTTCTTTGGTCAAAATGGAATCCAAAACCTATAGGATTTTAAATTCATAACCAAAATCTTAAAGCTATTATAAACAAATTTTTCATACGACAACCCAGACCTATTTTCATCAAATAAAACAGGGATTTCCAAAAAGGATACTCTCTTGGCCTGTCTTCATGGAGATATATTCAAGACTTTTGATAAACAATGTCATATTAACCATTAATTTTTATTTCATTTTGTCCTATTTATATAAATCATACTTTTAATACCTCTTTTAATCTTAAGTAATTATTTCTCCTTTAATTTTTTAAAATACAATTTCATTCCATCACTTAGTCTTTTCAATTTGCAATAATTATGCGATTGTATCAGGTTTGTACTCTATTATTCCAATACATTTTTTTTTTTTTTACACCTGTTACAAGGTTACCCTTTTTTTTTTTTTGATTTTCAGAATTAACACGTTCCTTTTTTTCCCAATTGACCATTAATACCAAACACATAAAGGCAAAGACTACACAATTTTATATGTTTATGAAAAAACTTATCTCTATGAAATACAGCAATGAATTGATTAGTTCTTACCAATATTTCCCAAAATCAAGAGAATTAATTCCATTAAATATACAAACCAATAGATGACACATTTCAAGTTTGAATGACAAAGCATCAACACTTGGTAGAGGAAAAATAAAACAGAAATATAAACAAGAAAAAGTTGGATTTGCATATTACTCCAATAGAAGTAAATGATGAAAGACTAGTGTATTGTCTGTTTAAAAGACTTTGTACCTGAAAGTATGATTCCAAGTAAGCTACAGTAACATCTTGAAATCATTCACCCTAAATTATATAGTTTACAAATCTTGACATTTTTTTGTAGGAATATGCAAGATTTACAAAAATAAAGTTCACTAAACAAATGTCACTTCCTATGAACACACAACCAAGGCATTTCAGCAAACAACTTACACAGTTTGGTGAAGTACAAAACCCATACTACCTCATTAGAGCCTTTTTTACAGCTGCTCTCAACATGGTTAGTTACGGAGGGAAAATCTGTAAGAAAATTCCTTTCTAAAAAACACTCAGGATCTCAACGATTCATTAATAAAGGAAATAAATTAGGACCATAATACAATTAGATGAGTTTACTGACATTAACAAAGATGCAAACCTTATATGTTGTGTATAGAGTTCCTAGATAGTAATATTGTTCAAGATCTTCCAATCTGCTAGAGCAGCATCGGACACAAAAAGATCAAAGACCTGTTTGCTATGCTCGACAAGTTTATAATGAAAAATGATATAGATTAGAAAAGAGGCAACCGAGTACCAATTGTGCTTTTTAAATGCTCGGTTGCTCTGGAAGATAAACTGATTCATAGCAAAACATTATAAAGTACTTGCATTAGTTGCTTAGCCCTCAGTTGAATCTAGTGTTATAATGTGTCATGGGCATAGTAAACTGAATAGAAACAAGATTACAGATGAAAACTTTTCAAAAAGCTGAAGTGACACGCTTATCTGAAGGACAGAACCCATTACCTTCAGTTCCTTAACCCGTTTCCGCCCAGTGTCATATTTATAGGACAGTTCATTTTCACCATCATAAATACAGCTATTCAACCTTTTGCCTATTCTTTTTGCACCCCTTGAAGGTTTCACTCTTTATTTAAACTAGTTTGGACCAGATGGAAGCATTTTTCAGCCAGCTGCAGACACGCTTCGCCACATAAACTTCACCATTTTCATGATTTTTCTAGCCGAATTTCATTGTAATCGTAAGAAAAGATTTTAAAGGCAAGTTTAAATATTTTTTCAGAATTTATATTTCAGATATTCTATTAACAGATATCTTATAACATTTTAAAGTTATTCCTACTTTTAATTACAAATTTAAACTACTGTCCTAAAAATAGGACACTGGGTGGATTTGTTAAATTTTCTGATATTTAGTTCATTTCATAGGCGCTCAAGATGTCGTGGAAAAAAGTTATTAAAACTGCAGAGGAAGCTGTAGAATACCTAATTTCGGAGGAATTAGAGTCCGAAATGATTGCTTTGCCACCTGAAGTAGATGAATTAACAGATGAAGGTTTTGATGACACAAACTCTTGACCCATCTGTAAGAGACATTGCAGGTAGTATTGAAATTTCTGTACCTTATAAAAACCATGATGATCATAGAGAAACAGATTTATCAAACAAAAGTAAAAAGCAAAATTGCTCAGAATCAGGATTAAATACACGTAAGAAAGGAATAATAATAAAAAAAAAGAGTTAATAGATTGGATTGGCAGGTTCCGCCAAATTATAATTTTTCTGATGAAAGTAATGCCTCAAAAATAAACTATGAAACAGCTGTAAGCACTTTAGAGCAGTGTTCCGCAACCCCGGTCCGCGGAGTAAATACTACAGGTCCGCAAAGGAAACATTAAATTATTTCTCTTTCATTTACTGTGGTATATTTTTCTTAGGGGTTTGGGCTATTTTTTTTTTTAAGAAAATCACTTAATATTCCTTGTTAAATCACTTTATATTCATTTTTTGTTGTAGCTATATTTTATTCAGAAGTTTTGATTAAATACAATTAAATTAAAATTATTAAATCAAAACAGTCTAAAATACAAACAATCAACATCCTCCCCCTCAGCGGGCCATGGTAAAATTAACAAACGTTGATCGATCCGCGGCAATAAAAAGGTTGCGGAGCACTGCTTTAGAGCGTCTATCTCCCGTAGAAGTTTTTGAAGAATTTTTGTCTCCGACATATTTGAAGGATATTTTAACAGAAACAGAAAAATACACCAAACAATGGAAAAATAAACCAGATTTTTCCTTAACTAAAGAGTTAAAAACATTTATTGTTTTAAAAATTTTCTCTGGATATTATACACTATCAAGTGAACATGACTATTGGTCAGATGAAGATGATTTAATGGTTCCTACAGTAAAAAACTCAATGACTAGGAACAGATACTTAGAAATAAAATCTATGATTCATTTTGCTGATAATAATGAAGCCAAGTCCCAAACAAATGACAGAGCTTTTAAAATTCGAAAATTACTGAAATGAACGCAAATTTTCAGAAATGGGGAATTTTTGACAAGCATCTATCTATTGATGAAATGATGATTCAATATTATGGTCATCATTACTTCAAGCAATACATTAAAGGTAAACCCATAAGGTTTGGGTATAAGATGTGGGCATTATGTGGAAACAATGGCTACTGCTATAATTTTAATTTGTGTTGTGGCAGAAGTTGTCCATGCTGCTTCTACTGTGGTTCTTTCAAAAGAGCCCTCGGGAATTCAAGTTGTACAAAAAAATGCTTCAGCCAGTTACTGATCCTAAGAGTCATACAGTTTATATTGATAATTTTTTTTAATTCCTATAATTTGCTTGTTCACCTAAGAAAGAGTGGATTTCAAGCAACAGGAACAATAAGAAGTGACAGAATACAGCATTGTCCCCTTGAAATTGATTCTACTTTCAAAAAGACTAGCCGTGGTTCACATGATTTCTACTTTGATGTGAAAAATAAAATTACTGTGGTAAAATGGAATGATAACAAATGCGTTACACTTGTGACAAATTTTGACATAATTGAGCCATTAACATCCGTTTTAATGCGCGAAAAGGGAAAAGTCAAGAAAAATAAAATCGATCGACCATGTCTCATAAACAAATATAACAGAAATATGGGTGATGTAAATTCTCATGGTTGGCTTTTAGAGAAACATACCATAAAAATCCGTGGAAAAAAAATGGCATTGGCCAATTTTTACCCGAATTGTAGACATGGCCGTTGTAAATACCTGCATTATTTACAACATGGTAAATGCAGAGAAAAAGTATCAAAGAAATAAGGAGACATATTGCAATGGCCTATCTAAAAAAAGGCAACAGTGCAAAAACAAATAGGTAGACCAAGTTATACAATTTCATCTCGAGTGAAGAAAATAGACACTGTTAGACATTGAGTTGGTCATATAATTGGTTAAAGAGAAAAACAAAGACAATGTCAAATGCAAAATTGTTCAGGAAAGCCTCTTATATTTTGCATGTAATGTAACTATGCACAAAATGTAACAGAAACGTAATCATGTAACTAGAAACAAAGGAGAAGTACTAAGTGTTCAAAAACTTCCATATCCGCCCAGCGTCCTATTTTTAGGACAGTAATCATCTCTGATCCTAAATTAATGGTGTGGAGTTTAATTGCATATCATATTTAATTTAAGTGTTTAGAACATACATTTAAAAGTTAACAAAATTTCAATTTTAAATTAAGTTGGACGTTAACGGGCTAAGCACTAACATACTGCTAGACCAAAATGATCACTTTAGTCTGGAGGTTGATGCTGTCTTATGTAGATGATACTGCTACACACTCCTTCACCAGTGAGTTGATGGATAGGCGAACAAACAATATAGTTGTTCTGGCGAGTTGCTGGTGTTAATTGGAGGAGATGTGTCAAGCGAGTCTAACGACTTTGCTGCGCAAGCGAGACTGGCGAGTTTTCTCTGTTGCTCTTTTTTGGGAGTAGATGGCACTATGACAGATAAGGTTGGGTTTTCAGATCATGTCCGGATCACCAACGAAGTGGCATGCTCATCTGAAGGACAGAACCCATGACCTTCGATTCCTTAGGCATGTAACATACCACTAGACCAAAATGATCACTTTAGTCTGGAAGTTGTTACTGGCTTATGTAGATAATATCGCTACAAATCTATACAAGGATGTGGAAGCTGAGTGAATGAATATTAACATTGCACTATTCAGTTACTCTAGGGCTTTTGGCAACTGTGACCTCGTAATTTTGAACCAGATAACCTACAAGACACGCGAGTGCTGGCACCCCTTTCTCTTAACACCATATCAATGGAAGGACATTTCAGCTTCAAGCAATTTAATGTGCATCACCCTCTATATGGCAGGTCTTCAGCGGTACTAGGCTCAAACTCATGATATCCTGCCACGAGTCTGTTACCGTGACCACTAGGCTATTGCGGCCATGATGTGGAAGTTGAACATATAACCCTAATGTACAATTGTAGTCATGCGACGGCATTCTCATACATTTAGGCTACATGAAGAAATTCGCACTTTTCTGTGAAAAGGTCAAATGAGTGTCTTAGTTTGTAAAATATGCTAGTTTCAGCAAAATACTAATGCCTTGAATCTGCTATCACACAGCAATACTATGCACATCTTTGAACTTGTAAAAATGATTTTAACATTTCAGAAAAACCTGCAGTAGAGCATTAAAAAACTAAATGATTAAGCTCAAGATTATTTTTTCTGTATTGCATCAATACAGAGCGTCTAATAAACTTGTTATCCCACAGGAAATACTGTCCTTTTTCGAGATACACCTTTCAAAGCTTACCGACTGGTTCTCAAAATACTTTGTAGAGGACAATGCAGAGAAATTTATTTAGATACAAGATAGTTTTCATTTTCAAGCTCCTTCAGAAATTACCTTAGAAGATATTTTAATTGAACTCTAATGTAAAAAAAAAAAAAAAAAATCTGAAAACAAAACCTGCCTGCTCAGATTTAATGGAATTTTGGATTTCAATCAAAATTGAGTACCCAACTTTAAGTTCTAAAGATTATCATTCCCTTGGCAACATCCTATCTAATATAAGCTTTCTGGATTTTCAGCTATTATTTAACAAAGACCAAATATCTTTCAAAAAGCAATGTGGAGCAAGAAATTAGATCAAGCCTTCTTCAGCAATAAAATTTTTTTATGAGAACTAATAAAACTTATCTCTCACTCATTACACAGATTCTCAATTGTCGCACAAGATTTTATAGAAATTTGTATGTGATTTATAGGTTATCTTAATAATTGCAATGACTTAACCTTTCCAATAAAATGTGTTCTCATTTCTGAACTTTATTAACATTAAGTAGAAAGTTAGCATTGAAATGTCCAAAAAAGTAACCAAAAAATAAAAGCATGCTTACAATTATAATAAAAAAATGTCATTAAACCTCACTCTGAAAAAAAAAAATTTTTATGTTATAATATTTTGGAAATTTTAGACTTTGTTTTTCTGCTGAAACAGAACAGTGGCTAGAAATATCATTTGTATATCAAGAAAGATTTGTTCAACAAAAGTAAATGAATAAGATTGACCTTGACAACTAAAATAAGACATTTCTGAAACAATCCAGAATGGTATAGGAAGATTAAGTTGAATCCCTAGAGGACCCACTTTTTGTTCGCCAAATTTTTTGTAAGTAAATTTTGACGATAAAGTTTACAATATGGTAACCCTTCCATTTCATCCAAAAATTTTCAAATCACCTAAAAAATCCAAAAAGTACAGCGTTTTTAGCCTATTTTGTTGACATTTGCTCTCCAAAAGAAAAAAAATTAAAAGCATGCTCCTGGGCACAAAGGGAAAAAAAGAATGGTGTATGAAAGCTAATTTAATTGCTTCGTTATGAATGTCACGTTTAAAATTGACGGCTACGAATATGGCGTTGCCGCAACCCAGTCAGACACTTGGTTTAAATAATAATTATCTTGCGTTTGACAGATATTGGTTTGAAACATGATGCGATCGTGGTAAATGACTTGAAAGTTAATAGATCACAAGTTGGTGGATGACAATTTTCATGAATTCCTTGCATCGAAGGGTGTATCCACCACGGAACATGTGCAAGCGTAAGGTAAGTGCATTTTAAATTTTTAACATGATTGATTTCATGTATTTCTTCGATTTTATGATTTGCGAAACGCCCCTTTTCCTTTTTTAAAAATGTAAATCATGTTGTACACACTGGTTTTAGAATGCTTTTTAAAATGAATTTCATTGCTTTCTCCGTTTTTCTTTATATAATGATTAATTTAATGTATTTATTCGTTTTCATCTTTGTTTCATTCATAATTGACGCCTTTTTGAAAACATTCAATTTGTTTTGGCGAAAAATTTTGGCGCCAAAAACTGGGTCCTCCTAGGATTTTACCGAAGATAAGTTTGCGAGAAAGTTCTAAAAGCAATGACCAGCTTATATAAAGACACTAAGAAGCAATGAGCACGTCTGAACAGGAATGTTTTTATTGTATTCGCCTTAATGCAATGTTGCGACTTGATTTGTAATGTTGTGGGAACTTTTGATTTGTGCTATTATGGATTTTATGTGTTAATGATTTCTTTTATACTTACTGGATAATTACTGAATAATGATTTAGAGTATATCATAATTTATTCAGTGACTATTAATTACATGAACTTTCCTATAGTTGAAAGATGATCCCCTATGTAGCAAACATAATTTTTAAAGAGGAAAGTGTGATATAAAAATATTTGGTATTCCTCAAATTTAACCCAAAATTTAAGATTAAATATTATAATGAATGCAGTAAGAATCAATTTTGTAAATTAAAATAAACCTTCACAAGTTTAAAGATTAACAATAAGGAAAAAATTGCTACAAACTTACATTACTTGGGATATCCCCAAGAGTCTGATAATTGGAAAGATCTAAAGAAGGTTGAATGCTTTCAGACGGAAGGACATTAGGGTTTTTAAAAATTCTAGAAATGTCCATTGGAGATATACGAGAGTCAGCTATTTCTGAAAGTTCATCAGTTGCAGAAGAACTGTATACATGGCTGTCATCTTCTTCAACAGAAATATGATTGGTTTCCTCAATATTTTCAAGTGAGTTACTAGGATTCTCCAATGAAGATAGATCAAGAGAGTCTTTTGAAATTGTGTCAAATACAGTTAATGATGGTTTAGGTGAATTTTCATTGGAAGAAGGAATAAAGTTCGATTCTGAAGTATAACTATCACAGGATTCTAAGGCTTTATCGCAGCAAGTTAAAGCAATTACATGCCTTTGGTTGGTTCCACTAGCACATAGTTCTGGGAATTTTTCAACAGTTTCTATTGGTAAATTCTGCAAAGCACTATTATCCAGCAAGTCTTTAGTTCCCAGAGAACTAGTCTCTACATTTTGGACTTCATCAGCTATCCTAGAAGAATTTGAGCATTGATTTTCAACACTGTCAAGTACTTCCGATTCATTGACGTTGGCTGAATCAAACAAATTTTCACACTGGTGAATTGACTCCTTAAGAGGAATTGAAGTTAAATCCACATTTGCATTTGTGACTGGCACAATAATTTCTTCTTCCACAGCACTAAAATCCTTGCTGTCTCCATCAATATCTGATTTGAAAGTAGAAAGAATAGGACTTTCGACATTAAGACTTTTTTCAGAGTCCTCATAGAAACTACTTAAAGCACTGTTTTCATCCAGAACACTAGATAGACTATCCTTATTTTTTAACTCGGCCTGATTCCTACATTCTGAATCATCACTAACATAACTCAAGCTGTTTTCATCAAGCACACTAGAATGGCTATCATTACTTTCAGTCTCAATGGTCTGCAATTTTTCAGTATCCTGTTGAGATAGCCTGTTTACATTCGAATCCATTGAGGGCAAAATTCCATTTTCAACAACGCATCCATTATTTTGATAATAACTCACCATTTTGAAGATAACTTCGGAAGTATCTATATTCGATGACTGATAATTTTTCTTTTCAGACTTTTCAACAATAGTTCCATGTTCAGAAGCCAAAATTTCATTAGTAATTTTTGATGGATTATAATTATTATCATTAGGGATAGACTTTCTTTCATATTCATCAGTGATTTCTGGTGTATTTATGCAATCATCATAGACAGAATATTTATTTTCCGATTTGTTACAAGAATCAGATACGACTGGCTCTATGCTATTAAGTACATCTGAAAATGGTACATCTTTGGATTTGTACAAAAGATTATCAGATTTAATAGGATTTATTTCAAATGAATTTACTTCTATGCGATTAGATAAGCCAGCTGGTGTGCTGCAAGTAATGCTACTGTTTACAGTAGTGTTAGCTTTAGGAGTAGGAAGTTGGAAAGATTTAGTTCTTATTGACTTTTCTGAGCTTTCTGGAGATGCAAAACTACTTGCATCAGAAAGTGTGTCAGCAATATCTGAACTGCTGCATTCAGTAGGCTGGTTTAATTTGTTTTCACATTCTTCAGTAAAGAAAGTCTGTTTATTTGTCTCTGATTTAGAGATTGTCTTAAATTTCTTTTTTCTTCTGAACCAATATACAGAAAGAAGAACAATGAAAGTTGGAACAGCACAGATCAGTATGTTTCGATTCATGAAGTTGGACATTGTAGAAATTGCAGATCACTGAAAAAAGAAAAATATCAATGAGAAAAAATTTACAACTTTAATAAGTTTTAAGTACTTTAAAATTTATACATGAAAAAAACATTTATAAAATATTCTATTTTATACCTCTAATATGGTATTTTACGTCTCTAATATGACAATGTCAAGTTTCAAAGTAATTTAAAAATGTAAAATGACTACTACTAGAAAGGGAAAAAGTATTTTATTGGCTTTAAATACTTTATGGAAAGAAAAAAAAAAGAATGATATACTAAGAACTTTTGCAAAGTAAAAATTCATCACGAAAAAAAAAAAAATTTAGGGACCACTATAACAAGGTAGAAAACCATTACTTCAAGAGACAAGATTTGGTAGCAAGAGCCACCACTAGATGGTGCCACCATAAAATGACCTGCATTTGGGAACTTGCCATGTCTGTAAAGACTTAGTTACACACATGCAACCCATTAAAAAGAGTAAAAACCTTTGGAAAAAAAATTAAAAAACATTTTCAATTAAATGAGCTGTGCACAGCAATTGCTTTGAAATAAAGCATATAAACAATAACACAGAAATAATCAAATGCTTCATTCATGGATACTTTATACACAATATCCTTCTGTGAGGCCCCATTATGGGAAAAAAATGTTTTAAAATCATGTATTGTTATATTTGTCATCAAAGTACAATTAATTAGAAAACTATTTATAAAATCCGAAAGGGACTTCAAGTTCAATTTAGAATAATCAGATTCAATACATAGGATAGATGTTAAAAAATATCCAATAAAAAATGTAGGTTTTCCCAACACTTACAAGATATATTGAAAGCAGAGTTGTAAAAAGATTTAGAGGATTCAAAAATGTTCCTGACAATCACATTCTGCTATTTGATTTAGAAAATTTATATTTGATGAGTCAATGTTTAAATGTGAATATAAACTTGTTCCGTAAGCATATCATTAAACTATGATATCCTCCGACAATTAAAAAGCAGTCATATTACCAATGAAAGAAAAATATCTCTCCCCAATGCTTTATTTATTAATGTGTGTGGTTATGCTCCCAGATTACATTTACAGTTATCTATTAAAGTACTTTAAGAAATAATGCAAAATAATTTTTAAATCTTTAAAAAGGTTACTTAAAAACTTTTTTTCACCATATAATTGAAACATATCAATATAGTCCAAGATCACAAAATACTCTCCAGAAGAAGCAGCTACTCAAAAAGACTGCGATTCACAGCTTAAAAAAAAAAACATTGTTCATGAAAATGTGTTTGCATATTATTGCAACAATCGCCAAGTTTAATAACTCACCAATTTGGCATCCCTGAATTCTTATATGTCGTAAGCACTGAATTTACAACCAGGTGCTTTGTTTCATATGTTACCAATAGGTTGTAATAATACATAAGTACCATTACACACACACACACACACACTTCTATAGCTTTACCATCTGAAAAAAAATTCAGTTAAAGTGTAGTATAGGGGGACACATGGCACAGTCCTTTTTTTTTTAGTGACTAAAAGCAGTCGCCAAGGTACTTAACTCAGAATTATTTATTTTAGAATGAATTTGTTCTCACCATGACATTTAGATAAAAAAAAAAAAAAAAAAAAAAAAAAAAAAAATCGCCAAATCCAAAGTAGCCCTCCTATACTACACTTGAGCCAAAAATTCTTCCTAACTTTTGATGCTGTAATTCATAAATTTAAAAAAAAGATGGAAAAATAAAGATACAAGTACAATATTAAACAAAGTAATATTTCTCTTTAACTACTAAAGTTGATTGTCTATTTTGTTTTTTACAAAATCGTGATTTACAAATTTCATTCAAAGCTGAAATAAATTTAAAGTTATTTAATAATTATAATGAAATTAAATATCCAGGCACTATATTGTAATTTTACAGAATTTTCTATATTATCTGCAGCTAAAGTTGTCTTCAATTAACTTTTGATTATTTAAAATGTTCTTTTTCTCCAATTTTAGATGTCAAAACTTTTCATAAATCCAGAATGTTAAGTATATGTTTGAGTACCAAGATTCAATCAAATTAATACCATAGATGTGTACATAAAATTATTGACCTTTAAAAAAACCAGCAGAAATACCAGTGTAAAATTTTGTTGCATTTCCAGATATTAGTACAATGAGGAATACCAATATTGTTAATTTCAATAGCAAACTATTTGTTACATTAGAAAAGAGTACAATAAGAAAAAACTTAAATAACAATTTTAATCAAATTTGCTAAACATATACAGCAACTTAATATTTTAATTAGAATTAATATTTTTGAAAGCATGAAATTTTTTTCATAAATGGAATGATAATAAACTATAAATATATATCAGACTAAATATTTATTCATAATATAAAAGACAATATTAAATATATATATATTTCTGCTACAAAACAAATAGGAACGTTTGAATAATGAAGGCATTTCCAACAAAATTTTAGAAAATCCTTATGGGAAACCATTGAAGAATGACCCCTAAAATATACTAATCACAACAATTATAAAACTTAAATTATGCGAAATTATAAGTGTATAATAAATTAAATTGGCCGAGGCATGCAAATTGAATTTAGAACGGCAATAATTGAATAAATAAGTATTTTTAAATAGCAAGAAAAAATACTAACAGTTGATACGGTCTAAATACCTCTTACAAAGAAAAGATAGCAGTGCTCAAAAATAAAACAGCAGTCACAGTAATCGTTGTTTAGAAACAGCTATATAATCAAACAGGATTAGATTTATTTACAATCAAAAACGCGATAAAGGTGACCTTATGTAATTCTACAACACGAGTTTAAAAATTTTGCCGAAAACAGTTATATTACACGAAAACAAGAGTTCCGTATTAATGTATCACAAAAACTAAGCTTGATAAATTCCATTGAATATATCAACATATGCAAGACAACTAATAAGTAATATTAACAATATTCAGTGCTCGAAATGCCGATTAAACGGCGTGCTAACTAGAAAACATATTGTAAGGTGCCAGATAATTTCTAACATTCTTCTAACGTTCTGAATTCTGTAGGCATTTGTAAGCAAATAATCTTTTTAGGAGACAATTGAAAAAACAAATAAAATTCTATTAAATTACCTCAATCATACTGTAAATTAAAAATATGTATACCTGATGCAAGATTTTTATAAAATAATTGCTGTTGCCATTCACTCTTATATAATCTTCCAAATCGCAGGAGTTATTTATATGCTCATTCCTAAAGTAAAATAGAAAAAAAAAAACTCCAAGAATATTTTTTGGAAGATATTTATTTTAAAAAACAACTCTATTAATAAATTTTCGGTAACATTTTAATCTTTTTCTGTTATGTTCAATTTACTAACGATTCAAATAATAGTTTGCAATGATAGTTTAATTGATTTTTTAAAATTACTGTTTCAAATGATACGGCTAAAGCATGATCCATTCTCTCATAAAATACTACAATTTATTCTTAAAGTAAATCAGTTTAATTAAAAATATTTCTGAATTGTTCCACTTTAGTAATCAAGCGAAAATTACTGAATTTATGTACTGAAACGTGTACTGGTAACGGTCCAATGAGATCAGCCAAATGAATGAAAAGGTTTGCACGTTTCGTTACGTCGTATATTGTTATCGCTGGATGAGTGAATAGGGCGAATACCTTTAGAAACTAGGCCATTTACGGAAAAGTCAGTACGATGTCGATTTTAATGGATGAAAGTAATGACAGTGTTTTACAAGAATATGATGATTATGAGCCGTGTGTTTGTATTGTGTGTTTTCAAGAATTCGAACATTACGACGAATTGGAAGAGCATTGCCAAATCCACAATGGTGGGAAACCTCCTTGCTGTGAAATTTGCAATCAAAGTTTTTTGAACGAATCCGATTTGAGCGAGCACCAAGTTGTACATTTCCCTGATAAGCCCATCGTCTGCGACATTTGCGGTAAAGGATTCAAAACCCGTGGAAGTTTCAGGGAACATTACGCCAACCACACGGGAGATAAGCGTCATGTATGTCATGTCTGCAACAAGAGTTTCTCTCATTTGAAGACCTTAAAGAACCATTGCATCATTCACACTGGTGAGAAGCCTTATATCTGTAGCATTTGCAATCGAAGCTTTACCCAGAGAACTAACCTCAAACGTCACTACCTCATCCATGCTGGTGAGCACCCCCACAAGTGCAATATTTGCAATGAATTATTTCCTGATCCTGAGGCTCTTAAAGAACATTATTTATCTCACACAGGTGACAAACCTGTTTGTGATATCTGCAACAAACAATTTGCAGATGTAAGTTGCCTCAATAAGCATTATAGAGTCCATTCAAGTGAGAAGCCTCATACTTGTAATGTCTGCAATAAAGGTTTTGTATTGAAGCAACATTTGCGATTGCACTACCTCTTACACACAGGAGAAAAACCATTCATGTGCAACATTTGCTATAAGGGGTTTTCTAGCAACAATGGATTGAAGTCCCATCGTCAAAGTCACATGGATGAAAAACCTTATGAATGTGACATTTGTCATAAAAAGTTTAGGGATAAAAAATACTTCCGAAAGCATTATCGAATGCATGGTATGGGAAATGCTTCGTGTTAAACTATGCAGTACCTGCGATTGTAGTTAGGATGGCATTATGTAATACTCTTATTATGTTAAGGTATGAACAAAGAGCTGTATAAGTAACAACCTTAGGTACTTGTGTATTAAGATCAGAATGACCTCTTTTAGTTCTATCAGTTTTACCAAAAATGTTAAATTTCAAATACTTGAATTACAAATAAGTTAATATTTTGGTTTCCTTGTAAGCTGATCAAAAGTTTTTTCAAGGTCTGCAGAGTCGGTTGTCATTTCCTCCACAAAGCACATTGATGGACAGTTTGTTATAATTTCAATATTTTTTTTTAAAAAAAAGACATATATAGTTCTGCGATATCTATTTTTTAAAAAAATGGTCTATTGATAGTATAGTAATTTGGGATTCTAATGAAGTTATTGCAAGCGTATTTTTATAATCTTAGTAAAACAAGATTTTTTTTTCTAAAATTAGATTGTACCAGTTCTGCTTCTCGAAATTAAATTGTTTGGTGAGTGGATGGAAATGATATCTCGAAGCAGACTAGTTTTTTCTATGATAGCCAAGATTAGAATTCAAGGATTGTGTGTGTTAAATTTTCCTTACTGTTAAGCTTCTACACTGTATTTAGGTATAAATCTGTTTGAAGTAGATAATCACAATTTCTTGGAGAAATTTTTTTTAAATGTTGCAATAGTATGAAATATTTAAAGTATTTGATTAATTCAAGACTTGAACTTTGAAACCAAAATTCTTACAAATATTAATTGGTTGTTTCGAAAAAACTATTTAAGTAGTTTGCTTCTTAGATGTCAAATTTTTATCTTAATGCACAAGTACCCCAATTTATTTAGATTTTTTAATGTAGGGGATGTAAGGTGTAAGAGAAATTGCATTTAATAACTCTGGAAATTGATACGGTGTACAGTTTAATAAAAATTTGTTTTAGTATGTTACAGTGCATAGAAACGTATATATATTTTCAGACATTTGTTTAAAAGCATAAATAAAACTGCTGTGTTGGTATCTGTCCTGCATCTGTTATATGTATTTATTGAGCAATATAATATTTTGACTGTTTTATAAACATATATATATATATATATTAAAATATAGGGTTATATTTCTAATTTGTGGTGACATGCTTCATTTGATAGTGCATCCATGTAGAAACTTGTAAAGTTTATACGTAATTTTAAGAAAGCAAGTGAAGCAGTACTTGGCAGAGTTTTTAGAAAACATAAAGGATTTTTGAATGGGGGTTTGTAACTAGCTTTTTTTCATTTATAAGGCTTAAAAAATCATGTATTTTTATTATTTTTAAAATTTGTCATTTGTTTGTTTTTGTATTCAAAGTACCTATTATTTTATAATTATTTTATTAGTGGATGTGTGAATGATGTAAACATTAATGAAAGCAAAAAAAAAAAAAAAAATGACTGTTGCGAAACCAAAAGTGACTTAAATTATTTCTGCAGCATATTTCTTCACTCATATCTATGCAAAATATTTGGCATACTGCCAAGGACCTCTTAACTATAGTTGATGAACAAAATATATTGAAAATATATTTAGAGTAACAAGAAGACATTTTTGGACTATGCATACAACTGTGATGAGGCATATTTGCTTTTTATCTGAATTTTTTCTTTTATTTTCTTGAGTACTTAAAATTTTATAGATTATAAGTATGATACTGTGTATAATCATGGAAAAATAATTGATTTTAATAAATATCTTTAATTTTTGAAGAATTTTAATTATTTGCAAATTTAATCATAAAAGGTTTCACACTTTCAATATAGTTTTTTGTTGTTGTCAAAGTAAAATTTGTTGAGAGAAAGTAATCAAAAAGAAAAAATATGTATACAAATTACATTTTCAGTAATGTTGATTACAGAAAAAGCTCCAAATAAGTTTGGGCAAAAATGACTATATTGTAAATAAGTTCTTAATTTGATTGAATTTTTTACTTTTTTAAAATTATAATATGCATAACTATAGGTAAGCAATCTAACTGAACAAATTGTGTTAATTTAAAATATAGACTATAATGATTATATGTTTGCTTTAAACATGTTTTTACACAGATAACTTTAATTCAAATTGAATCAATATTGTCTTTGGAAACTTTATTTTCCTTTGTTTCAATTTTATTTTGAAATAATACAATCATATGGGCTACCTAAATGGCCTTGGTACTTTATGAAGCATAGGAAATCTGTCAGCATAGTGAACTTATTTTAAAAATACATCGAAAAAAATGAAAAATGCTTCCATGCCATTATAAAAAGGATAAGAACAGATACAAATACTTTTATACTGTTACTTGAATGTTTTGTAATGTTTAATCAAATAATGATTATGTGTGTTTTATCTATTTTTATGAAAAAATGTAGTGTATAATTTATTTTTGTTGTATATTTTAACCCATTCTGTGTTAACGAAACTTCAGTGTTGTACACATTTTTTAAAATATTTATTCGCAAGTGCAAGGGAAACATTTTAAAAAAATATTCATTAATAGTTGAATTACTCTAATTTTAAAACAGTTGGAACTTCGATGTACTTTGTTTTTAATACTTCATTGCTGTGATGGAAGGTCTCTCATTATTTTAAAGTATCTAGTTTAATTTTTGTTACATTACAGCTTGTCTCCTCATTTAAATCTTTAAAAGCCAACAAAAATTCAGCTTTTTAAAAGGAACATGACAGTATATATTGTTTCTTATGAATTTTAAAATATTTAATCATTATGTCATAGAAACCTAATTATATATATATTTAGAAATACAGAATGGGTTGAAATAATTATAATTTTCTCTCCTAAATGTACATTTTGTGTGTATTTAAACAAAGAATTGGTTTCATAAATTCTCTCTTCTTTTATTCATTAACATGGTATTAAAATATTTTAATTAAATATATCCATACTAATATACTTACATATCAAGATTCTGTATCAATGAAACTAAGGTGATTTTGATTCAATTGTTGCAGAGCCACTAAATTATATCTAATTCGCATATTGTATTCCTGATTGCTCTAAATCATCTGAAGTTCAAAGTTATAAATTTTCATGTTTCTGAGATTCAAAATTGATAAATAAATTCTTAATTTTATAGAGTATAAAGTGTTCTTTTTTGTCCTAGGTGATCAATTAGTCATCTTTTTTAACAAATGCTTATATTTGAAATTTTCAAAAGTACTTTAAAATCCGGCATATAATGCGCACCTATACTTTCAAGCTGCATTTAATTTTGATGTATATTCACTTTATTAACCGCACCCCCTTTTTTACGAAGAAACCTGAACTGTACATATGTAGTGCTCTTATGTTTTTAAGTCATTTATTTGAGGTATTATCCAAGACTTTTGAAAAATAGTATACTTCTAGAATTGCAATCTCTTTCATAAAATAATCTGTATTTCAATAAATGAGCCGCTTTCTTTGAAAGTGGTGTAAGTCCACATTTTTGACATGAAGTTAGTTAATTATAACATTGAATGCAATCTGTGTTGTAAGGTTTTGTTTCCCAAAAAATCCTTAAAAAATTGCAAATATAATTACTTTAAAAGTGGTAAATATTTCCATAGAATATAAGATGAACTAACATCCCTTTTATGTTAATTTTTTTTTATTTTTAAAGCTATCATTTTTATTCCCAGCGTATAATGTACACCTGTAAATTTCAATCAAATTTTTTTGTTAAAAGTGCGAGTTATACACCGGATATTACGGTACTCTAAAATCTAGACTAATGAAAATAAATTATTTATAAGTTATTATTAATGCTTATAATTTCAAATTTAAAAAACTGTTAGAGTATATATATAAATTGCACACAATTTTTGATAAAATAAAATTAAACATTAAGTCAGTCAATCAGTTTTAAAATTGCATATAAAATATAGCAAGAGAACTATTAGAGTTCACTCTATGAAAACTATTCTTGAGAAAATAAATTTTCTGTACATTAAAATCTAGATTTAAAAAAAATTTTTTATTCAAGGACAGTCAAAGAAAAAAATTAAAGTTCAGTTTACAAAAAATATTTATTATAAAAATACAAACATAACTGAAAAATATTTTTGTATTATTTACATCACTTAAAATAGGCATAATTTGATAATTGATGCAAAATATATTTTCAAATGTAAGCAAAAATATTGAGACCTAAAATTACAAACATTTTAATATTATTATGTACACATTTCATTGGGTGCAAGTTTTTATTTTGAAATAATGAACACACTTTTTCCAATTTAATATCTCTACAAAACAAAAATCAGATAACAAAAATTTCAACTGCAGATTATATTACTATCAATCGGCTACAATTTTTTTTTGCTCTGTACAATGGCATGTTAATACCTTTATATTGTAAATATACTTTCATGAAAAATATTTAAATGTGTGAAATTTCCTGTTACATGATTATTTTCAGCATGAAATATGTAAAAAGCATTTGTGTATTTTCCTTAAGAACATGAAGGATTTAGCAAATTGTGAAATAATTGCAAACAGTTTAAAGATATTGGTAGGTAATGTTCTAATACTGTTCAGGAAATTAATAAGAATCTTGTAACTTATTTTTTGTCTTTGAAAATGCTTGTTACTAAATGTATAATGAAACATCACAGCTTCTAGAACTTGTTTGTCAAAAAATGGGTTATCTCACCCAAGCTCAAAGGATCATATGATCCTATTGCCTGCCTGGAAGAAATGAATCTGATAATTTCAAACTGAAGCCCATACTTGTACATTACACTACTAGTACCTTAAAGTATGTTATGAAAATTAATTAGCTGTTTTGTTGCATTTTAATAAGAAAGGTTCAGTAACTAAAACTGTTTAAAAGTTGATTTAGTGACTATTTTTGCCTTACTGATTAAAATTGCTGGAAAAAGAAAAATATGGACTTTAAAGCCTTATTGTCAGAAAATGCATCAGGTCATCCTACTGGATTTTCCAATGTTTGTAATTAGGTAGAATTTTTTTTCTCTCTTCAATACCACCTCAGAGTTGCAACCCATGGGTCAGGGAGGGGGTAATGCCTTCAAATAAAGCATTTTATTTGAAATAGCTTTCACAGGCAATCTAAGACACCTCTAATGAAAGTGCTCCTTCTTTGACCCCATTTTTAAAAAAATAGCAATATCCTAAAAGCTATTAAGAATATTGGACATGCATGAAATGAAGCAAGTGATTATAATAAAACTGTGAGGAAATATGTTTAGCCTCATTACATAATGATTTTTGAGGCTTTGACACTAGATTTTGTAGATGCCATGGAGTGTATTAAGATGGATTTTTGACTTCACGACGAATCTCTCATCCACACAGAAAAAAAGGAGCTTATGAAACAAGGGCTTTAAAATGAATACCAAAGACTGGAAAAAACCCATTGTTTTGGTCGGAACTGAACAGGGGAAAATATTGGTTTATTTCGGTTCAATATATCTTCAGTCATTTTGTTAATGTAACCAACTTATCAATATTTTCTAATTCAACATCAATGATATAATTATCATCATTACATGTACATTGCTTCTCAATTTCTTCTTTTCATGTACAACATGCACATAAAACATAATATTTTAGATTTCTGGGAAGAGAATAAAATTATATATCCATTTTAGTATAAGATTGTAATGGTGGTTTTGGCAGCTCCAGCTACACAAGTTAGCGTTGAAAGGGTGTTTCAGGTTTGAAATTTTTTCTTTGAGACAACAGACGTAATCTCAGTGAAACAGAAGATATATTAATAATTCGAAGCAATTTTCACTTTTTGAATAAATAAACATTGTTTACATAATTATTGCAAGACCAAGTGCATGATAAGAGTGTCAAGCGATGGGGGTACACATAATCATGAATATAGTTGTCAAATGCGGTTTTGATAATGGATAACAAAGCCCATGTATGCCATTCCCTACCCACCACTCGTATCCTACATGCTAGTTAGTTGAATGAGTTCACATAGTGTACCAATTAAAAAAAGAATAAAATTTTATATGTTTTGATAGAATTATATTTTTAGTACAAATAAGAATATACATAAAATAAAATCATTCATTCGGAACTGAACCGAAAACTGTTATTTTTGGCGGAACGAAAACCGGACCTGAATTGATACATTTTTTTAAAAAAACCTGAACTGGAACGAAAAAGCTATGGTTATATGCCCTGTGTATGAAATAGAAAAAATTTCTGAAGAATTATTTAGCACCATTGGAAGAGGACATGAATTAATTGCAGGAAATGATCTAGATCAGGGATTCCCAAAGTGGTCTATATTGACCACAAGGGGTCAGCGAAATAATAATTTGGGGATTCACGAGGTGTAAATGAGGGTCTACGATATCATGAAAAAGAAAATTTAATCAAGTTGAAGCCAGATTTTACCTATTTAATAGTTTTATTTACTAAATTTAATGAGGTTAATTTGCTGTTACAAGGCAGCAGCATAAGTTTTATGAAAACAAGGACCAGCGTTTCTTGCTAGAATTAAGCTAACGAAGTATAATGTTGGACATTGTAAATTTTACAAGTTTCTCAATTTGTCACAGACAATCTGCTAGGAAAATGACATTTTGACTTAAGTTCAATTAAATCCCTCTATTCAGATTTTGAAACTACATTTAAGAATACTTTGACTATGGTAATACCACAGTAGGCTATGTAGTCAGATTGAATTTTTAAAAAAGAAATGTTGTATTACAAGAGGAACTGACTGGAATGGGCATTAACGAAAATCTTAAAAGTAAAGTTTAGGAATGCATGTCAGCAGTTTTGGCTTTAAAAAGACTTGCCTGTTACTGGACAAATTGTGGACTATTGTGAAGAAGTTTTTATTTCCTTTTCCTGGTTTTCCTTTCAGTGTGGTTGCAAATTTCTGAAACAAAAAAAGAAAGGGGGAGGAGGAGACTAACCAAGGAGATTTAGGGTTAAGTCTGATTAGATTGGTATTAAATGTTGAAAAATTTTTATTGAAGCACCAGATTCATTCCTCCTATTGAAAACATTTGTTTCTCAGTTATTTTATTTATTAATTAAATAAAACATGTTTCTTAAGTTTTAAATACTATACTTTACTACAGTTAGAACTTTAAATGGTTAAAATAAACTAGCTCTATACCAGCTGTCAAAAATGCATTTAAGTTGATAAATTTGCAAAAATTCAATAATAGATAAACAGGGGTCTACCTCAAACCGAAAGACATGGCAAGGGGTATATGAGACAAAAAATTTGGGAACCTCTGATCTAGATGAAAACAAAAGCTTTGAAACAAGACAAAAATATAACTTTGGTTGATTTTCTAGTAAATATATATATATATATATAAACATTCCTTTTAAAAAAAACGATTATTTAAAGCAATAAAAGTGTTTCATTGGTTTACATTTGACCCTTTTATTATTTTTCATTAGGTAAATGTACGAATATTTGTAATAAATGACATTTTCCTACAGAAATAACGCTTCACTCAGTGCAGTATTTTCAACCAATTAACTGTACTAAGTGAGGTATTTCTGTATTACAAATAAAAAAATAATAAAGCTTAAAAAATTAATGAAATAAAAATTAACAGATGTATAAAATTTTTGGAATGCTTATTGAATAGTACTCTTAAAATTTTCTAACTCGTGTTTTGTGTCGCACTTTCATGCCAAAATAGGAATTATTTTTTGTAGAAATGGATTCCAAGTTTGGATCGGGCCCTTTATAATTCAGCGGAGACAACTTTAAATGTAGTTTTTCATATCCCATTCATTTTTGTTGGACGTACTACAACTTAATTAAATTGTTTATTTGTGTGTGTGTTTAATTAATACGGACAGCATTTACATTATTAAAAAAATTGATGTAAACATGTTTCATCATCTGGCAGAACAAAAGTTAATTTGAAATTCTTAACAGTACACTCTATAATAGATTTAATGTATTGGCAAATACAATTATTTTCAGTTTCATAATTCTGAATGTTTAATTTTGCCTATATGATTGTCTTGGAGCCATTCTTCATATACGGCATATGGATCTATCATCCAGTGCTTATGGAATGAAATATGCTTTAAAGGTCCCAAAAACAGAGGTGAGTAATCAGTTGGTCGTGCCTTAAGGAGGAAAAAAAAAACATTTTTTTAAAAAAGAAAAGAAAAAGTGGATATATATAGAAAAAATATATGTTACAGACATAAATTAAAACAACATAAAAGTTCTACATTTGGGTAATGGATAAGTCTTGAGATTTTCATGACAATAAAATCTTTGATAAAAGAGCCAAAAGTTAGCTCCTCCCTTTTGTTTAAGCTTCAGTCTTTTTAATAAATTATTGTAATAAAAAGAAAAAGATTGAAACTAAATGTAAGACCAGATTTGTTTGATCTTTAACAGTCATGTAAATCTAAAATGACAAGAATTAGAAAAATATACTCTGTAATTTTTTTTTAAATACTGTATTTATATTTTTGATAAATAAGTTTATCCTAAATAATGCTTTGTAGACATTTTTTATAAAAGGGGGGAATTATAACAAATTACACATATCATTTTGAACAAAGGATTTATAATCATGAATTTCTGCATTTATCTAAAATTAGTATTAAACTTTAAAGAATTCACAAATTGTATAGTCTGGAACTTGTATGAAAAATTTAACTGAACATTTTTAACAATAAGAAGTCCATTAATTAAAACACGTTATTTTAATTACATAAATTCCTAAAAGAATCCCACCTGATGAAAGAAAGGTGAATGAGTGAGTGGTATATTCAAAGTTTTCAAGCACACTCCAATTATCATGTCATCAGGAGAATCAATGGATGGACATTGACAATGGGTAATCAGTTTTTCCAATGAGGGTCTTGAGAAGATCATTCTAAAAAGCATAATAATAATTCATTAAAAATAACTTTTTTAAACACATACATTTTTACATATTAGTGCAAATAAAAAACAGAATTTCAAAAAGACATTTTTTAGTTTACATATTGTAAGACACTTGCAAAATAATAAACTTTTTGTGTTTCTTGAAGTTAAGCTTAATTTTGCTCACATAATTATGTGAAAATAAAAAAAATATTGTTGAAATGCATGCAATTGTAGTATTTTACAAATTACTTTTGCTCACCAAAGAACCATGAAACTAAAGGCCGTATCACACGCAGACTTATTTCAAGCAATTTTTCCTCCTACTGAGGGTGAAGGGTTGCCGTAAACAAAACGACATGCTCTGACGTCAACCGTGCACTTTCACCACATTGAAATGTTACTCTCGCCGATTTTTCTCCTTCGGAACCAACCATACATTATTTTTTTATACCGCTCGAGCTTACAGGATTCCTATTGGCTGGAATTCCAAGCAATTTTTTATTCCGGGCAATTTCTTGAGCTCACTAGCAAGAAATTGCTCTAAAGCGGTTGCTATGGCAACTGAGTAAAAATTGCTCGAATTGGACAAAAATTGCTTGAAATGTATACGTGTGATACGGCCTTTAGTATAGCTTAATTATATATATTCAAAATTAAAACATTACTCTTCATTAACACTAAGTGGAACAAACTATTCAAATAATAAAAGAAATATAAAAGAGTTACCCTTCAGATGTCTTCATATTATATTAAGGAGGCATGATACGACTTGTTAAAAAATCTTCGGCCGTGGGAAGCCTAGAGCACCGGACCAGAAGGCCTGGGTTCGATGCCTATACCGCCCAATACCCTCTGAGTACACACGGAGTATGTGCTCGTTAAATCAGTGGGTCCGAAAGTCTTGTGGGCTGAATCACGGGTGCAGGGAACTGGAGAAAATTTCCTTCCACTTCAGTTCCATGCCTAAATTGTGGAGGTGGAGATAGATGGTCGCACCATCTATCTCCACCTCCACAATTATATCGTAATGTTCTATCGTCCCTCCAGGAATTTCACCAAGCTAAATCGTACTGTGGCCTGTATGGTGCTCAAGGCTAAGGCAAATGACAGGCATACATCTAACCCATTGCCATGATGAATATCATGGGCCTCGATCTGACTATGTCAGACAAGTGGCATGAGCAACAACTACAAATCTTTCATTTAATTGTGTACAATTTTTTTGCCCTTAGTTGGCTTGGTGGCTTAGAGGTAACGTGCCCGCTTTGTAAGCCTAAGGTTGTGGGTTCGATAGATTTTCTGGTTGTGAAAATTGTAGGCATACAGGTCATATGATTATGTGGCATGTAAAATATCCCTTGAATATCAATTTGGCTCTGGTACTCTCATGAAAATTAAATCACTGGAATATTTAACATTCGACAAGAGGTTGAATTTAATTAATTCAACGGTCCAAAATTGGTAGCAAGAGCCACCACTAGATGGTACCCCCACTGAAATGGTTCTCGCATTTGGAGACTTGCTTGATTGATTATTAATGTCGCACTGTTTAGCTACACGAGGGCTTTTGGCGACGGACTTTGTAATTTTGAACCATGGTCAAGTGACATGGACGACACCTGAGCTGGCACCCCCCCCTAACTACCACACCACACCAATGGGAGGACGTTTCAGCTCTTGACAGATTTAGCGTGCATCGCTGCCCTACATGGCAGATTTGGAGACTTGCAGTGTTTGCAAAGTCTTAGTTGTTAGGGGCAGTCGATTAGGGGGAGATACAATATCTTTGCCCATCTGATATAGTGGTTAGTGACGCTGACTGCCATGCTGTAGGGCTTGAATTTGAATCCCGGAAAAGGTATGGATGCTTGTAAATGTATAGTGCCTTTGCGGCATGAGGTTACTCTAAATAGCCTTCGAGCTGCAAGCCCTCTCGTGAGGTTGGTGGAAGGGGAAGAAAGGAGGGAGGATCCTGACCCCTTCCTAGGTGTTCTCCCTCAGAATAGGGGTGGAATCGAGCCAAATCGTACTGTTAACTGTTTGGTGTTCAAAGCTATGGCTAATGACAGGTGTAAAAAGATAGCCCCTTTTAGCGATCAATTTTGTAGGCCTTGATCTGATGTTATGGTCGATCAAAAGGCATAATTAACAACACTTTTTTTTGCTTGTTACCAATGTATATGGATCATGTAAAACAGTTTTTGTGCTCAAAATACTACAAAAGACAAACCGTTTAATTTTTTAAAGAGAAGTTTTCAAATTTTTGAAGAGATTTTAAAATGCTACTGCTCCAATAATTGACGTACACACATGAAATTTGATTTACAAATATGTCCAGCTACATATAACACGTTGGTATGGATTTTCTGTTAGCACAATTGATATTTATATACAAAATTTTTCCAGAATGCTCATTGGAAATTTCTTAAAAATTGGGTAAATTCTAAATTTAACTATTTTTTAAAAAATAAGCATTGCTTTTATTCAAAAATGCATACTAACTTTTGTTATATGTACTAATAACATCAGGTGAAAAAAATTTCATAGCATTTGGTACAATAGAAAAAAAGTCTGTTGTTTCTAATGCCGCCTGTCTGATGGTGTTAGATCGAGGACCACGAAATTCATCGTGGCATAGGGCTAAGATGTATGCCTATCGTTACCCGTAGCTTTGATCACCAAACAGGTGACAATTCAATTTGGCTCGGTTCCACCCCAATTTTGAGGTAGAACACCCTGGAGGTGAACAGGAGTCTCCCACCTCTGTTCCCCTTCCACCAACCTCACCAAAGGACTTGTGGCTCAACGGCTATTTAGAACATCCCATGTCAAAAAGGCACTACTCATTTACAAACATTCATGCCATCTCCGGGATTTAAATCCTGGCCCAACAGCATAGTAGTCAGTGTCACTAACCATTACATCAGATGGGTGGCAAAAAAAGCTTTAGTATTTTTTAAATGAAGATAAATAAGTTATTTTTCTTTCAGAGATAAATCTGTTTAAAGTTTTCATTTGCCATTCAGATGTGAATAAAAACTAAAATAAAAATCTGAATTTGTTTTAATTTAAAGTTTTCAAATTTTGTGAAATAATAGAAAATTATATAAAAATAATTAAGGCTAAAAAAATTTATTTGAAATTTTGTCAATTGAGTCCTATTGCATCCCCTTAATGATATTCATGCATGATAACCATACTTCCTTATGAAAAAAAGATTATATAGTATTTAAAAATAAAAAAAGACTTTTTTTCCCAAAAAAATCTCAAACCAATTAAAAAAAATAATTAAGAAATGAAACCCACGAGGGAAAAATTTATAAATCATTACGGTATGATAAGAGAAAAATCACTTACCCACTTCCTCCTGTAGGATAATTGTACCCAAAACTGTTTGAAATGCTATAACCATATCTCTCACCAATAACAACATCATCTGTGGAGTTGTAACATGATAATAACTTAATTAGCCTTTGGAAGCTAAGAAAAGGGAAGAGAAAAAAACTTGTTTAAATACTTTCTTTAATTCATTCTTGAATATTAGTTAACTTTAGCTAAGATATAATAATAATATTGCTTGCTAATTAACTGACTTTCAACTTGTCTTTTATTTCACAAAATAAAACTACTAAACCTTTTAGGATGTTTTCAAATATTTTGCTATTTTTAAGAACACTATGAATTGATAGTACTAATATCTTATAGCAACAGTATGAGAATAACAAACAGCTCAAACAGTTTAACTATACTAATAAAGTTGCAGAAAAAAATAAACTTATAATGCATTAAAATGTAATTGAATATAATAGAAGGAAAAAAAATATATTCATGAAATAAAAAAAAAATACTAAACATTTAATTTAAACAAGAATTGGTTAAATTAAATGATTTTTTGTATTACTGTATTTAATTTCAACTATGGGATTTAAAAAAAAATTACGTTATTTTTTCAAAGAGAAAACATATCAAATTCAACTTTTATAATATTAACATTGTTTCTTTCTTCTCATTATTTAAATTCAACTATCACTTTGCATAAGTACTTTTTCATCAGGTAATGAACATGTTCAGGTAACTTAGCAATCAACTTAACAAAACAGACAAATTGCATTAACTTTGAAAATTGTAATATTGATCAATATTAGAATAAAATAATTTTATTTGTCAATGAAATTTAAATTGAGAAATTAAAAGAATGAACTAAAAAATAAATTTACATGAGTATTAAAATAAACACATGTAATATTTTTAAAAGATGATATGAAGCATCACATGTGAAAGCAAAATATATAAAAAAAATCTTGTGGAATTAGTGGGTGTGTACTTTATTACATTTATATCATTACGAAAACTTTTGGAAATTTCGTTTGAAAGAGATATCCCGTAAATCATAATTTAATGAAAGAAATAGACTTTTTATATATAGACATCCTTTTAAAATAAACATAAACAAAATAAAAATATATTAATAAGCTATGCTTTTCATAACATAAAAGCATAGCTTGTGATTATATGTGTTTACATAAAAGATATGTAAACACATATAATCACATTTATGATTTACCTTAGAAGAGTATCATCATCTACAATAGTGAGCCAATCAAATGAAATATCACCACTAACAAAGAATTTTACTATGCGGAGTGTTTTCTCACAGTGACCTACATCTACATTTTTCACATTTAGTTGTATGGTGGGAATGGATTTATCCTCTGCATCACTGAACAGCAACAAATTTTCCACATCTGGACCCCAAGTAGTTTTCAAAACTTTTACTGTGAACAGTTAAGAAATTTTTGTTAAAAAGCATAAAGTTATTTAACTACATACTTAATGATAATTTAACTATATGTAACTATATAAATGCAATAATCAATATAAACTTATATACAACAAAATAATGCCATTCTTAAAAGCTTCCATATTTTGCTGTAAAATGTTTTTAAAAAGTAAACATATTTAAAAATAAAATAATGTTTCATAATAAATCATAAAATCTATGAAAATAATGCCTGAATTTTATAAGAGAATTTCTTTTTTAGATACATTTTTAATTACAGTTGAAAAGCTTAATTTCTTTTTAAAATAAAATTTAGTGCAATAAAAAGATCCTGCAGAACTCAAAAATGTTTTTTGAAAACACATTAATGGCCATATTTTGAAACTAAAAATAAAATTATCAATAAAATATATTCATAAATTAAAGAATTGTTTTAAAATTAGAGCTTACTGTCATATTTTTTTCTTTTATGAAACGATTCAAATGAGATGCAATGTAAACAATGGAAAGAATAAAATGCAAAAAGAGCAACACAAATCTTAAGATAAAAAAAAAAAATAACAATGAATGCAAATATTTATTTTGCAGTTTTATCAATAGCTTTTAGTTATGTTCTAATAAAAAGAAAGAATTCTGAAACATTGACAGCTTATTTATTGCAAAATAAAGATTATGCATTTTTTAAGAATCTTTGATGCTATTATATTGTGAAAGTTAAAGTGTATTTAAGAATCTAGATAATTACAAAATATATTCTTAAAATCAAAATTACACAATAAATAATTATGAATTAAAATCAATTTTAAAAGAAAAACTAAAAGCCAAAAAGAAGGAAAAACAGACACTAAATGGTAAGAAAGAGTTCCAAAGCTTTACTTTAAAATAAATAATGAAAGTAACATATTAAAAAAATAGTATACTTAAAGAATTATAACACATTTAGTTTTCAAAAACAAAAATACTATTTAAAAGAAGTACCTTAGTCAACACACACCTCTATCTTTGTGAAATTTTTTGCATGTTTTCACAGCAACAAATATTTTCTTTGGTGAAACAGATGGACCCTAAATTATACATAATAGTCAAAATGACATTGAAAATTTTTTAATTAATAATTTCAAATACTTAATTTTAATATAAGTTTTAGTTTTTATATAGTTACATATGAAAACTGGAATATAAAGTCCTTGTTACATCAAAATACAGAATCCTTTAAAGAAATGTATTGAGTAAGAGTTTTATATAATTAACATTAATATAATATATAAATAATTACACTTCAATACTATTATAACTATATTTTCATTAAATCTTTCCTTAAAACTGCTTGTTTCCTATTCATAGATTATTAAAAAATATATAATCTAATTTTAAAAAAATTCAACAGAGAGAATAAAAATAATGTGAAATAACATTACACAATCTGGAAATTCACCCGTAATCCAAGTTGCACAGACATCTGTATTTTTTCTCAAGCAGAGATGCGGCTCATGAATAATTTTAACACTTGAATTTTTCCAAATAAATTTTGCCAACTAAAATGAGAAAGATAAGTTCTTAAATACAGTTTAAGAATTTATAATTTATGCATAACAAAAATCCAAAGACTCTACAAATACGTAGTTTAAACACTTTGACATAGATACAATTTCAGGAACATGTTATCATGTATATAAATATATTATCATTTACTGAAACATTATATCTATTTAAGTATTTGAAAAAATTTACTTTAACTTACAAAATTATACTTCTAAAAATTTTAATTTATATCATAGAAAGTTGAAATATAATAAAACTATGTAACTTGATTATTAACAAAATCATCCAGATAATTTATTAATATTGAAAATAAAAACTTTTTATAAAAAGTATTTTTTTAAGCTGTTTTTAGCCAATAGAATTTGTTTAGTTAAAAAGCAATAATGATCTATATTTTTGGAATAGATGCAAACAATTAAATCTAATCATTTAGAAAATAATATAAACTTAATGATATAAGTTAAAAAATTATCATTTCATTCAAATGATCAATGAACTTTTATAGTACCTCACATGTTTCTAAAACTTTTATTATAACCATTTTCATGAAATATTTTAGAATTTTAATTTTTATAACAAAAAATATTAAGGTTATAGCATTTATAGAAATTATGTACCTCATATTTTGGATCTATTGAAAACAAACAATCTTTACATTTTCCTGTTAATCTAAAATGAGATCATATATTAATAAAAGCCATATCATTACATATAATAATTTTGAAAACGCAAGCTTATAGCTGACAAATATGAGTAATATTAATTACATTAATGTATTAAAAAGACTAATACTTCTTAAAGCATTATATTGGTAAAAAAAAAAGTAAATATATCACATATTGAAGTATTTTCGTTATTTTGCATGAAAAAATATTTAGAGAATAGATTGTAATGCAATGTTTTTAAATTAAAATTTTCATAAAAATACAACAAAAAGAAGTTAATGAAATACACGATTTCTTTGCTAGCTTCCTATAACAATATTATATTAATTTTTCTGCAAGCAGTAAAGAAGCGCATAAAATGAGAGAAAGCTCAGTAAGGATATTAAATTTACATTGTCATTTGCACCTCTTATATTAAAAAAAATATATAAATATTATGGATATTATACAGTAAATGTAAAAATAATAAAATTTCTCTCAAATATACATGATTTTGCATGGAATTGTTCATAATAATATATGTTATATAATGAAATAGTCTTTCAAAAGTAAAATTTTGTATGAATGAAAAACTATTTAATTTCTAACTGCACTCACTTACATTATTGCAACAATATTGTTATTAAATTACTTTGTAGTACTATACTTACTTCATAATGAGTGAAAAGCTGATAAAGAAGCCAGCAGAAAAATGAGGATATAAAATTGCAGAATCTCCATCAGTTGCAGCAAAATGATGAATTATAGTTGGATTTAAATCTTGTAAAGCATATCCAGCAAAAATATCCTAAATTATGAATAAAATTTTATATGTTACATTTATAGAGTTTTGATTAGTAGAAAGAAATTCCTGCATGCATATTTTACAGAAGGGTCATATTTTATTTCATAGAAAATGAAAGATTTTTTTTTGGTAGAGGAAGAGGGAGTTTGTAAGAAATATTCAAAATTTTTAAAATTATTATTAATAAATAGTTAAAACAAGTAAACAGAGGTATATGGGACATGGTTTAAGGTCTTTAAGGACCGACAAAACAAGCTGCTTCTCAAGAATGCAGACTAATATTTGAAAAATATAATATTTTGTAAAAGTAATATTTTATTCATACCTGAGATGAATTATATGAGGAAATTATTTTCATCACTTTTTGAACGGTAACATGAGTCTGATCTTCCAGGAAGAAAATCCACTTAAGGTTCTTAAATTCCGATAATCTTAAAGAAAATAGGAATTTTAAATATAGTCAATAACTGAAGTATTTTCTTGTAAACAGAAGCCTAAAACTCATACTTATAAAACACGAAAAAAAAGTATTACAAATTGCCGTTCAAAAGATCACGTATCCTAATTTTCATTTTTAAAAAAAATTATCATTATACATCTCATCAGAAATACTTTAGAACATAGTTGGTTAGGTCCTTTTTAGATGAAAAAATTCATCAGTGGTTCTCATTGGTTAATCCAGAACAAATCAAAACAAGCCCCTCCATTTACGGGGGAGGAAGAAATAAATATTGAAATTAAATAAGTAATTTAAAAAATGAGGTATTAAAATACTATTACATATGACATACATCTAAGGCTTTTAAAATGTAAAATTGGAAATAAAAAAAAATCAGTAAAACAAATGCTTTATTTATTATTTCAAATAGGTAATTCAGTAAATACATAAAAGTGATATTTAAATATTATAATTATTTGTGTAATTGGGAAGGAAATACAACACCTTATTATCTTTAATTAAACAGGTTTAAAAGTTACACATTGAAAAGGAAACCATGGCCAAATTTCAAGATGGTATAAGATTTCATATAAAAAATAAGCAGGCATATGATAATATAACTAATAAATAAAACTATTAAAATGTCTGCAGTAAACAAATAAAGTCTATACACACATAATATAATTATTAGCAATAAAAGAAACAACAAAATCAGATTAAAGAAAGCCGACTATGAATTGGTTCATATCCTATTCCCAATAATGAATAATTCTCTAAATTCAGTGACATGTTCTAAGTCACAGCTATTTCAAGATAAACACTACTTATAAAGATACTTTTTCAAAGAAGAAATTGACAGCTAATAAATAGCAATGTGATATTACTAAAATTGGTATTTATAACTCCCAATGACAAAGAATGCCTAAATGAGTAAACAAATTTTCCTAAATACATTGTTGACTGATCATGCTCATGTGAGTTTTTCTGTCCAAATTATGTTATTCCTCACAAGTTAATTCAAGTTTGCATTTGTATTATCAATTTCAATTTATAATATTCAGGGCACAAAACTTGTTGTGTACCATTACATGTAAGCAGTGTTGCTATATAATTTATCATATTAGAAATACATTTAAAGTTATGCAAAAGATATATTCAAAGAGTTTCCTCTTCATTCATTACGTATATATAAAATTTATTTAGATTATTTTATTTCAACATATAATTACAAAATAACAGCTGGAGACACAAAACAAGCCATTGTGTAAAATTTCCAGACAACAATGTGTTAAAATTGGCTTTTATTAAGTGGAACTCACAAATGATTTTTTTCTGATGTAATTTTTGCCAAGATTTGTATGACCCAATATAATAAAAAAAACATGAAAATTTGATAAATTATTGAATGAATAAGATATAATAAAGAGTAATCACACACATTGATTAGAAAATCTAACAATTCATAGTTTCATTAAATATAATAGTGAAATCTAATTTCTGAAAATCCCTGTAAATATCTTTTAGTGTACAACAGAAATAAAGGAAAATGAAAATTGTGGAGTAAACGAGATGTTTGAATACAGGGTCTGAATATCTTGCATAAAAAAAGTTGTTTCTGTATTTGGCAATGAAGAATGTTAAAAATATTGAAATAAATAACAGAGGTAATTTTTTAATTCAATTTCAGTTTTTAAAAGTATTTTTTTTTTTTTTTTTTACCAATAATTTTAGTTTTCAAAAATGATTATAAAAAATATACATTGAAAAATGAGATACTGTTAATCCTGATAAGGAAAATTGATGTGATACATTTTATGATTCATGAAAACAAGTACAGATGGAATGACATCCTTAGGTACAGCACCAGGAGACACAAATTTTAAGGATATTACTGTATGGTGCCTTCTGTAAGTACCAAATATAAGAATAAATACTTTGTAGTGTCTTCAATTTTCATGAACAGTGATTAAGAAAAGGTTGATTAAATGGATATTGTTAAAGTGGAATGAATATTAAATATTTGTATAGTACATTTTAGATCTTTAAACAAAATGCACAAATAACACTAACAAAGAAAAATAATTTTTTTCTACTATTTATTTTTTTATAAACTAGCTCCCCCAACAGGTGGACAAATTACTTCTTACTTTGATTAATTAAACATTGAAGATTAGTACAATGTAAGTAAAGCAGAAAATATTCTATTTTTTGAATAAACAAATAAGTGTATAAGTCAAATAAATTAACATCAATAATGATTTCTTTAATGTATTTGAGCTTAACAATAATAAAAGTTCATGACAGTTACAAGATTAAATAGATTTTAAACATAATGTATCCAAAGAATATTATAAATAATATATTAAGACAAAGTGTATATTAATCACAAACTATAAAAATATAGCATTTAAGGAATTTTTTAAAAAAAAAATCACTTTTCAAATAAAGGAATTACTGTCCAGTGGCCAAGAATATCACCAAAATCTTCATGACTCTTAAAAATCTTTATTTCTTCCTAAAGAAATACAAACAAATATATATTATATATGACAGCAAAATAGATTAATTAAAATTTCTTTCAAATATGGTCATATAATTTAGATCAAGGGTGTCAAACCCAAAGGCTGACATGGCCCAAATAAACAACATTTAACTTAAAGGGGGGAGGCTGCAAAGAAAATTAAAATTCATAGAAACTTAGGTTCATTTTGAATAATAGAATATAGTAAACATGTATAAAGAACAAGAGAAATTTAATATGTGCTTCCAGACACTTGACATCTCTTCTCTATTTTGGGAGAAATTTTGACATTTTTTGTATATTATATTGACCGGGCCATACAGAATGTGTCAATATGTTGTCTGAGCCGGAAAAATGCTCATTGTTGGCCGTGAGTTTGACACCCTTGATTTAGATGATTATTAATTTATGGTTATAATATTTCATATTTCATTGGGTTAGTTCAAGATCTAAAAAAGTTAAAATGTAAAAATCAAAGGCTTATAATACATACTGATTGTCTAAAAGGGCGCAAGTCGTTTAACATTCTGTTTGCTAAATGTTAATAAGTAGAATTCAAACAAAGAAAAAAAAATTCATTTGGAAAAAAAAATATTCAGTATTACCATATTTTGATTCTCCTATAGTATAAAAAACAACAGTAATATTATGTAACAATGAAGTATTCTTTTAATATACTTTCTAGTTTTCTTTGAAAAATCTTCTCCATTCCTATATGTTCCATATTTGGTTTATTAGAATTTAATACCAAAAAATAAATAGTATTTTTCAAATTTCAGTGTAAAAAAAAATCAGTTTTATTGAATATTCTGCAAAAAATAGTACATGAATTATAAACATATGAATTTTGTAAAATATTGGAACAATTTTTCTATCAGAAAATTTGCTCTTTAGAGTGATAAGAATCCTTTCATTTTGCAAGGTGATTGATTTTCTTAACAAAATCAAAAAAAAAAAATTAATAAATAAATAAATAATCATATATAAAAAAAAGATATTTTTGTTTCAATTTATAAGACATGAATGAGCTTTTTTTACTGATTCATAATAAGTAATTACTATAAACATTTATGCAAAAGCACATAGAGGTGATGGCCCTAGATTTGAAAAGCAGATAAGACAATCTCTAATTCTAACATTCAATAGTGGTCTCAAGTTTTTTGCTTTAATAATTTAAATATACACAAGACCTGATAAAAAAAGTCATTCTTAATAAATTTGTTCTTTTTATTGTACTCCAGACAAAATCAGTTATAACATTAGTGACTGAAATGAATCAAATTTTAATGTCAATAAATTAATGCATTAATTTCTAAAACACACAACTTTCCCACAATGGAATCCACTACCTCTACCTCCCTTTTTTACAGAATTAACCCTTTAATGTGCGGTGGTATCTCTCTGAAACCACCTTTTTCTAAAAAATACCTCTAAACGTGCAGTGGTATTTGAATGAAACCAATGGTTCTACAGATATCTTTTATCTTTCATAAAAGATACTAGATGTCAGCACTATACAAGAAAATCTTCTTTCTGTGAGAAAAATGCATCGTTTTAAAAGCCTTTTTTGAACACTTTCAAAAAAAGTTTTTTAGTAAATAAAAACAGATAAATATTGAAAGTAAGTTATGTACACTTTTGCTGCATATGCTGTTCACAGCATAACTAATTTTTAGAATGATAAATTATAAAAAGAACTGCCTCATAATAAGTCATCTAAGTGGTGGTTTCACACAGATACCACTGCGCGTTTAGAACATGAAAACTGTCCGACTTACTGTCCGGCGTAAGAGATATTCCTTCTTGTTTTTCTTTTTTCTGACTCAGACAGGGAAGTAACTAATAATTTATGGGGGTTTTGCCATTGCTTTGGAGCAGGGGATTTTGTTTATACTGAAATGGTGGTTTTTCTCGAATGGAAATTTTTTCTCTTCTCATTTACGTTCTTTTTATACTGAAAAGAGGTCCAATTTTTTCAATGATGAATATATGTTTTAATATAGCTGATACCATTTCTTTTAATATTATTTTTGTTTACCTCTTTCAATTAAATTTGCTAATATTTAATCTTTTGAAGCTAATTCTTATCAGTATTATTGCATGTTTTAATAATTTAATAATAAAGAAACAATGAAAAATCTGGCTATTGGAGATGATTTCAATCTCTTATAGTTATATTTTGTAATATTTAACATTTAAAATGTAATTCTAATACTTAATATTGCATGTTTCAGTAAATTTATTACAAAATATATAAAGAATAATCTTACAAATCTGATCCAAATTATATATTGTTCATCCGAGAATTATCTCCTAAGTGCGCAGTAGTACTCATGTGAAACCACTTCCCCCCTCGGGGGGGATGTACTGTAATTTTTTTAAAGGTATTTTCTCTGTTCTTAGGTTCTATACATTGCATTTATTAATTTTATTTTGAAAAATTCAGCAAATGTATTTTTCCGCACATCAAAGGGTTAAATAGTTTCAATAGTTCACATTCGAATCAGATCAGTAATTAGATATAATACAGAAAAATGTGTATCAAGGACTATGTACTTTCATTACTTCATACAAATGATTCATACTGTTTTCTCTATTCTTAATCCTATATGAAGATTAAACTGATAATTATGATTTACACATTAGTATAAGACCATCAAACTTTGGTCCTGAATACTTCTTGAACTACTGAAGAAATTCTCATGAAATTTCATGACATAAAAAATTCAAATATATAAAATTTTGATACTTATGTATTATACTGTCCACCAAATTTTATCAAATCAAAAGATGTCCTCAAGCGCAGCCAATAGCGAAAAACCATTCCTGTGTATGTTTTAACATAATAATAACAATGACAGCATTTGGAAACATTTTCAGAATTGGCAATATCTTTTGATTTTGCAAAATTGGTCGACGGTATTATACATACGTAACAAAGATTTTAATCTTACCGTTCACTATTTTTTGTAATTATGTTTAATTATTAGTGTTTTTCATAAAAATATTACTGCTTCCAATTTTTTTTATGAATGTATAATAGGAAAAAAATCTGTATTTGGCATAAAAAGCTTCAAGATGTTGAACAGACTGCCCAGAGTATTCTTCTATTGAAAAGACTAAACGGTACTTTTAACATTGCGATAAACATAGAGAGAAGCCTTTTTGTCTAGATGATAAGGTTAAGAAAGTAGTATCATAATATATTTCAGTTCATATAGTTTAAGTTAAAATATGCCAAAAATTGTTTAATTTTTGATTTTTTATATAAAACTAAACTTACTTTCCATCCCAGTTTCAGTACTTGGTCAAGAATATTTTGTTTCAACTGTTCAGCTAAATTATTATGATACTCATTGGGCTGACTAAGAATTATAAATCCTAGAAAAGAATTATTTTCTATAAATTTAGTAAGAAACAGAGTATTTTCCAATAAATCCACACAGCATATAATTAATATCAAATTAATTCTTAAAAATAATTAAAATTTATTAACACAACGATGAAAAAGATAAAAACTACACCAACCAATCTCTGTGATATCACTGCTAACTGTTTCCTTAAGGCCCCTTACGCATCTCAGAGAGTTACCTATAGTAAATTTATATTGAACATTTCAGTTCAAAGAGAATTCAATAAAAATAAAACTTTTGACAATCAAAAGACAAAGAAACATACATAACAAGAACAGGATAAGGTAATATGAAATCATTTTTTGTCAACTGATTCGGTTTTGAGGAATATAGTGCAACTAAAGCTACATTATCCCTTTAAAAGAATTCTTTTAGTTTAATAAATATGAAATTATATTTCATGTCTTATAAAAATAACTCTAAGCAGTTTAATAATCACTGCTTTCTCCAAAAATATTATCCTTTTCTTATTATCAACTTTTTGTAGGTAAAATATCCCCTTTATAATGGCCTATCCTGGATAAAACGAAACGATTTTTTTCAAAAATATTCGGTTCGCATAAGGGAAGTCGTTAAATAAAGAGCACTTTTCCAGAAGAGGAGAGGGGAAGGAAACAGGGGGATGACAGTCTGCAGGGTTACAGAGCTTAGCAAATTTCTCGCCAATATCGGCGCTTGCTTTGAATACGATGCCAATCATTCATTTTCGCATTAGACGTGGACCTGTTCACACGGTGAAAGCAGTATTCTTATCGAAAGCATAAAAAAATATCTAACCATCTTTCGAAATAGCAAGTTTAAATACATGGAACAAATTTATTTTAAATGAAATTAAATATTTGTTCATTATTTTTTGAATAAAGTTTAATTATGTAATTGCAGTGGTAAGTAATACACAAGTGCGAGCAGAAAGCGCTTACATTATTGTTTTTTGAAACTCCGCGTTTTTAACGAAACGATACTGGATTAATTTAGATAATACGATGAGGCCGTGGGTAGCCTAGTGGTTAGAGCATCGGACTCCAGACCGGAAGGCCTGGGTTCGATGCCCGATGCCACCAAACACCCTCCGAGTACACACGGAGTACGTGCTCGTTAAATCAGTGGGTCCGTAGTCTTGTGGGCTTAATCACGAGCGCAGGGACTGGAGAATATTTCCCTCCCCTTCAGTCTACATGCAGAAATTGTGGAGGTGGAGATAGAGGTCGTGTCGCCATCTATCGTCCCTTCGGGGAATTTCGCCGAGCTAAATCGTACTGTCACCTGTATGGTGCTCAAGGCCAACGACAGGCGTACCTCTTGCCCATGCCACGACGAATTTCGTGGGCCTCGATCTGACTACGTCAGACAGGTGGCATTAGAAAACAACAACAGATAATACGATTACTCATGGCACGGAAATTCAAAAAAGAAGCAGCTCCTTTGTTGAACATTTTGTACATGTTACGAATAAGTATTTTAAATATAAACAATAAGTGATTTTATCGGATCTTTTACAAATGTTATTACTAAATATCGAAAGGGTAAGTTTTTTGATACAGAATAAAAAGCGTTTACTAAAGTGATTTGAAAAGCTTATTTTCGTATTTAATTCTCTATTCTACAAAATATGTTTATTTATAATTTTAGATAGCTTGTGCACTGAATATTCATTGATAGATTTTTATTAAATCGGTTATTTGTTTCGCTCATTCTGTGGGTCATCAAATTACATTTTGATCGCTACGTAATCGTAAATACTTGTTTTATTAATAACAATTCAATATGTATATATATTCATAATGATACAAGTTGAATGACGGATTGACCGAAAGCTATGGTTTTCACTCTGACAATGAATCGAGTTTCTCTAATATTTTTGTTTAATATAAACGGAAAATTTTTAAAAGCTTAATATTTTATCACTTTATATCAAACTCTCTGTAAAAATAAAAAAAAAAAAGCAGACTTCCAAAATTAACTAGAAACAATTTTTTTTCTCATACTTTCAAGCTAGATCAGATTTTAAATTAAACTCATTTTCAAACGGAAATTAGTATACATCCTTCCATAGTATAATCATATATCTACACACATAATGCATAAACTCACTCAATTTGTTACTAAATTTATGCCAAATAGAATAATGAAAAAGTGGATTTCAATTATATGTTACCGCTAAAGTATTATTCATATATAAATACATATTTGTGAAAGCAATTCTTTTTTTTTTTTTGTACCTAATGAAATTCGAGTTCGAACAAGACAAAAATTGAATTACATACTGCCTGTGTTATAGTTTTTAATTAAATGGTATGAAAAGCCTAAATTCTCTCTACACGCTATGCTTAATGTACACGCAATAAGTTTTCTTATAAAGAGGAAGTTAAAAATTCACAAATTTAAAATGCAAGAATTCTTGTTCCGTAAGAAACCATAGGATACTCTCTTATGGTTTCCTCTTCTAAAATAACTATACTAAACGCCGAATTAAAAATAAATTCCCTTATTTAAATGCCTACAAAATGAACGAAAAGGTTTATTGAAATATTTTTTACCTTAGCAATAATAGAAACCACAATTGTTTCTTTACAGTAAATTATTTTAAATACAAGGATGCATTTTCTACTATGTTAAAAATCATACGGCCAATTATTGACAAATTACTAAAAAAGAGCACTTCTAAATTTATATTAATTTAAGTATACAAAGCATGTTTTAATTTTTTTTTTTTTTTTTATGAAAAGTGATTAGAATTTTTTACGAGATTTTCCGGCCGTAATTTTATACCCTTGCTAATTTTAAATAATTTAAATAGAGTTTTTCCATAGAAATGTATTTAATTATAAAAATAAAATTTTCTTTCTAAGAATGTCCCTAAAATTTTAAGACACGTTTACCTATATAATGGACATCATACTTAAATTCCTGTTTAATTTAATTATTGAGTTCCAACCCTCCTCCCAAACTTTTTAGACAGTCATAAAAGCGTGATTCTTGCTGATTAGTGTCTGGGGGTAAGGATGATAATCTTATTTTTTCTGCTTTTTAACTCTTCAAAACATGCATATACTCTGAAAATAGTTTATTTATTCAACCATATAATAGTATTACTTCTATTTGTTATTCTTCCGTGCTCTTTTTGATAAATACTGAAGTGGGAAAAAAATTACTTTTGAGTCAAAGATAATATTCACAGTCCTCTAGTGTAAATCAATTGCTTTTCATGTAATGTTAAATACAGTAAATTATGCCAATCCTAGATCATAATGACGTATAAAAATTTAATCACGCAAAGTGATAAAGAATATGGTGAAGCATTGAATATCGCAAAATGGGTGATGACACAGATAATTTTTATCAAATTGCAACTGTAGCATTTTTTTCTGAAATAAAAGGCCATTTAATTTCATAAATAATTGCATTATATATATATATATATACAGTAGTGCACACAAGGGGGGTCCGCCCCCCAAAGCCCTTGATTTTTTCCTATTGATTATAATTCTAAGTATATAGTACGTAAAATTTAATTAAGTATTTGTTATTAATGATTAATTTTATTAATTAATGCTAATTATTTATTCAATAATTAGTTTTTTACTGTGTTTTGCTCGCAAAAATCGACAAAATCAAAAGGAGCCTGATACAAGAATGGTGAACTTTCGACCCCGGACCGCCCCCTTGAAAAATTCCTGTGTGCGCTACTGTACATATATATATATATATATATATATATATATATATATATATATATATATATATATAAACTTTTTAAACAAGCGTGCAAATAACCAAATATCATACAAAAAGAGGATAAGCTACATGAAATTGGGACTTGTAAGACACATGACTTTTAACAAATTTGATAAATTCAATGCAAAAACTACATTATTTTTTTTGAAACACATTTAATACAACTGATCACATACGTGAGTACATTTGTTATTTTGATAAATAGTTTTGGAATATATATATATATGATACAATCTAAAACATAGTTTAAAATTAGAATATAATACATTGTTGAGACTAATTGTGATATTGGTTGCTAAAAAACACGGAAACATTAGATTTGTGGTGCCTCAATTTCAATAGTATGCGACTGCATTAAATTTGGTAAAACACCATTTTCAATAATTTTATCGAAAATGCCGAAGTTTACTTTGCTTTTATTTCAACTTTTGCATAGTATTCTGTTCTCTGTATTTTAATGTTGGATGATATCTGCAAGCCACTGTATTATTGGCTGAGATTTATTTTTGTGATAATTTAGTTAAGAAAGAAAAAATACAGCATTATGTAACAAAATTTGTTTCAAACGTATAGAGAATGTATTTGATATAGCATGACTATGATAAACCTGGGTCCCGATTTAATTAGTTATAATTGTAAGGGTGTATACAGTGTAAGAAAAAAACCAGTAAAAACAAATATTTCTTTATAGCCTGTTATGACGTATATTCAATGACACTACGAATAACCAAAGACCTCCCTCACTTTAACTGTAATGGCTTAAAACTTTAATGAAATTTATATTTACCGCTCGGGGCCATAAAAAGAGAACTTCAATTCAAATTCATCTGTTTCTTCCCTTTGCTTCTAACAATAACTAATGTGCCAGTTTCCGCGATTCGATTTCGATTAACGTCGACTCAGGGGATAAAGGATTCGTCAGCAAGATCCTTTATAGCCTTGTGACGTATATTCAATGACACTAAAACCCACTTTCCCAATGATCCCCCAAAAGCTTTCTGCTTCCCTTTGCTTCTAGGGGAAGGGACAAGAGACGGCCAACGCATTCTTGAGGAAGTTCCGACTCCACCCATTTCCTTTAGACCGGATATGCCAAAATTTTTATTTCCTAAGATCCGAAAAATAACTATAATGCTAATCAACCTTAAATGCAATTTAGTTTATCTTTATTTTCTTATGAATTGGTTAAGAAAAATTTACATTTCCTTTTTAAACTTCATTGATATCAATCCTAATTAGTGATATTCTAAAGTAATATTGTTTTTAATTTTTCATGTCTGTAATACTTGTTTATGATTACATTTAAATCAGCTAATATACCTCCTTTTCATTTTTTTAATCGATGTAATTTCTTTGCTCAAACGTGAATGGGATTTTTTAAATGCTATTTTTTAAAAATTAGCTCATTTTTATATACATAAGGAACTGAGGAAAAATATTTGAAATTATAGTATGATCATGGAATGTACATTGAAAAACTATTTAAGTTTCCAATAAGTAACAAGTTTTATTATTAACTGTAGTAATAAATTTTTTTTGGAGGGTGGGTGAGTTTGTACGGAATTAATGATTTCTAATATGCAATAACGCATGCTCTTTTGATTGGATTATTTCGAATGCGAAAGTTATTCCTTGGCATTAAGTCATCTTAATACAACCTAATTGGAAAACAAAAGAGATGCTGACATTGAGTTTCAGGATTTTAAAAATTAAAATTTGTTGGATTGAAGGAAATTTGTTTTAAGATGCAAAAATTTCTTTATATGGCAAAGAAAAAAAAATTATAACTGATAATATTCACTTAACTTATTCTTAAGATTTTAAAGACTGTGTAAACATTTACCACTTTGTAATAGAAAAAGGTAAAATTAAGAGAAATTTTTTTATATAAGTATTAACATTGATTCTCTGATGCTATAAAATGTAATAAAAACTTTATAAATTTTATAGATGGCATACAGATTTTGAACAAAACGTTAGTTTTCAAACTCGTTGAATCTCACTCAAAGTAAAACATTTTAAAGATTTTACAATGTTGATAAAAAGTATAAGCTGATCACACATATACACAGAAAATATTATATTATTTTAGGAATAATATTGAAGCTGAGTAGTCGTGCATCACGCTTCCACACCACATGTGCGAGTTTCAAACCCCGGGCTGGGCATGGTTGACTCAGCCTTTCATCCTTTCAGTGGGTCGATAAATGAGTGTCATGATTGCTTGGGAACTAAACACTGAGAGTTTCGCGTCATATTGACCACATGACCGAAGCATCTGCTCACGCAACTCAGCGCCCAGGATCACGTATACTGAGATGGGCACAGCAGGTCTTGGCTCTCATGGGCTGTTGCGCTACTGAGTTAAGGAATAATATTTGATTACAAAATATAAATGATCAAATTAGAAAAAGCAGTTGAAAGTACAGAATTTAATGTACAAAGAACACATATTAAGGAATAAACATTTTTTCCCCTTTAGTATGAGCAAATGATTATAATGCAAACAGATACCATTATTATATAATAAATTATTAGCTTTATACATAGAGATATTCTAAAATCGTTTATAGAATTGCAAATCGATGAAAATCTCAATAACTCGAGAGAGAGTGACAATTAATGTCGCTCTGTTCAGCTACACGAGGACTTTTGGCGACGAACCTCGTAATTTTGAACCATGATCAAGTGACGAGGACGACACCTGAGCTGGCACCCCTGTCTTAACTTCCTCACCACACAAATGAGAAGACGTTTGAGCCTCAATAGATTTAACGTGTATCAATACTTCTACATGACGGCTAATAACTAGATGATAAATATCGAATATTCTTTTTTTATTTTTGGAATCTATTTCCAACTATAATCACATTTAGTTTCTATACCGGTTGAGAAAACTCTCTATCGAATTTTCAATAAATATAGTTCCATCTTTACAATTAGATTCAGCAATTAATTTTTAATTTTTTTCATAATTACACGATAAATCATTTTTTTAAAAATATTTTTTGACACAAATACAAAATTATTCATTAATTAAGAAAAAAAAAAAAAAAAAGTTTTTCAAAAATGTAATAGTCTTTGAGTATTTTGTTCTATATATTTCTTTTTAACCAGCCTATCCATTTAAATTCTAAAAAATTGGTGTAATTGGGTAAAAAAAAATTCTGATATAAAATCTGAATCTCCCCACGTAACAACTCAACATTAGAATCATTGTTAAATTGAAAATCACAAACTATATCCCTGATATTGCGTCATTAAGTATATACTTTACAAGGGCAAAATTCTCATTAAAATCTTAATTTTTTATTTAACTATATTAAAGGAATGCCTATATTTTATGTTGTTTATTTCTTATTAATTCCTACTACTAGTTCACTCTTTTTCAATCGTTAATAAAATACTTTCTATTCATCCATTGAAGTTCAAATACATCTTTTTAAACTAGCAGTGGATGACACTTGATGTTAATACCATTGTTTCTTTTTTTTTTTTTCACATATTAATTCATTCATTATATTTAAAAAATGAATAAAAAGTAAAAAAAAATAATAGTCCAACAGCATATATAGAAAGGAAAATCGTTCGTTGTGCCCCTGTTGAGCAATAAATAGCACGTTGGACTTTTAATCCAAATGTCGTAGGTTCGAATCCCTCCTGGGATGGCCTAATTTCTGAGAATGTGATTTCTTTTTTACATTACTATTTTATAGGAATAATTAAATTCGATAAATGAATAAATAGTAACAAACAAACAAAAAATAGTCTAACACCATATATAAAAAGGAAAATGAAAAATTGCAAGGAAAATCGCTTTCTAGTTTGTCACTTAATATTGTAAGTCTGTCATATGTATATACATATTTATATTAATTGTAACTATTTAATAAAAAGTAACTAAAATAAAAGATTTTCTTTGTTGACCTAAGAAGGAATTAAATATCCTAAATATTATCCAAAGTATAATTTTTGAACACATATCCTCACTGGAAAACATTTTTCTTTTAATTAATATGTAAGAAATGAGCATTTTTTTATTGATGAGTTAGTACACTAAATAATAAGTTATGAAATAATGTTGCTCTCTCTCTGTTGTTACTAATGCCACCTATCTGACGATGTCAGATCGAGGCCCAAGAAATTCATCGCTGCAAAGGGCTACAAGTACGCTTGTCGTTAGCCGTAGCTTTGAGTACCATTCAGGTAACAGTACGTTTTGGCTGGGTTCCACCCCAATTTTGAGGGAGAACATCTTAGGGGTGATCAGGGGCCTCCCAGCTCTTGGCAGCTCTCTCTTAAAATAATTAATTAAATGGGGGAAATAAGCAATGCATATTAGAAATATTTATGATATTGATCCCGTTTCTACATCACCATGAGGTAGAAATCTCGATGCGTTTTTTATAGAGGTATCGCCATCTTTTACTTTTTATAGAATAATCTGGACAAAGCCAATTTTTAATTTTTGACCCATTCTTAAAATTGACGCATTTCCAATGTTACCAGTAACTGCAATCATCACACTGAACCATATTTTTTTTAAGTCGTTGCGCTTTCACAATGATTGCAACGCCAAAAGTTTTGTTTCAATGTAAATATTTTTTCTACTTCTTCACAAGCTTGTGTAGTAAATAATTCTTGTACAGATATGTCAAATCATGATTTATAACAGAATCCGCAATTTAATTATCAGGTTTTAAATCCTGTACACTAAAAAGAAAAGTTTTAAATTTTCACTCCAATAAATGTTTTTTTGTTTCCAAATTTGATATAAAGGTACATATTTTTATGTGTGGCCCGCGAGATTATAATATTTTTCCGAAGTGGCCTGCAATTTCTTTTGCGTTGGACCCCTGGACTAAGGGTTTAACCAAAGTGCTCTTTTGCGGTTAATGAACTTGGAAATTCCAGTTCTGGAACAAGCCTCTCAAATAAACAATCATAAACAAAATCATTATTCCCCTCACCACTAAAGAGAGCAAAAATAAAAGCTCCTTTTTCCCCGGACATCGTAAGAGAAATCCGATGACAGAACACCCCGAACCAACTCCTTTTCCTTCACTGTGAATTGCATAGAAGTCGCAAATGTTTATACTGCAACAAAGGTCATGAACTCGAGGCCTGCCATTTCTTAAGCGCTAACGAAAAGAGAGAAATTTTAAGAAAAAAGGGGATGTTATTTGAGCCTCATGCCCGGTCATAGATCAATGGAATGTGCGAAAAGAGAGTCATGTCCTATTTGTAATGGCTCCCACCATTTCACAATATGTTTTCGAAATCGGCACGGTGACGATTTCTCTCCAAAAAGTGAAACAAATAATATAGTTTCAGCAGTATTTAAAACAGAAGTAAATAGTGTATTATTACAAATATGTGCTGAGTTAATAGATGACACAAAAATGAACAAGAAGTTGTTAGATTATTCTTATTCTTAGATAATGGTTCACAAAGAAGGTTCGTTTTAAAGAGTACTTCTGAGAAATTTAACTTTCTAATTCTTGAAAAGAAAACCTTTCCATTTGCACATTTGGTGCTAAAGAAACTGAAATAAAAACCTTAAATATAGTTAAAATAAAATTGAAAAACAGGAATGATCCAAATTTGTACATTGCGATGGAAGCGGTCGAGACAGAACATATTTCGATTACACATTTACCAACCCCTGATAAAAAAATTTAGATATTTAAAAATGTACAATTAGCTGATTCTTATGAATTTAACGATAAAGAAATATCAATTCTTATTGGCGTGGACTATTATTATCAAGTAGTTATAGGTAGAATTACACGTCTAAACAAAAATCTTATAGAAATAGATACATTATTTGGGTCAGATCGGGAGGAACTTTTAACAATGAGTGTTATTGTTAATGAATCCAATACTTCGAAAAAGCTTAGCGAATTTTGGGATTTAGAGAATTTAGGAATAGAAGCAGAGCTGACATTTTGAAGCAATATTTGTTTATTGCATATCTTAGTAAAATATTTATTTACTTTAAAAATTATAGTGATAAATTTTTGTATTTAACAATACTTGTCCGCACTCTAAAATTTTGCCCCCCTGCCTAAATGCGACACTGTGTGGGTGTACATATATGGATATAAATATTCTCTCTTAAAAATTATAGATGGAAAATTTATATGGACTAGCAATTTTTTATATTAAGGAATATAAATTTTTTTAGTATGTAATTTTATGTCCAAATTTGTATAAAATTATAAAAGTGCAGAAAACTTTAAAAAAACAATTAAAAACTTTAAAAATATTTTTCCTTTATTGATTTCGTTAAAATATAAAAATTTTATGGCTTTAAAATAATAGATTTTTTTTTTTTTTTTCTGAATGATCTTTTGGATTAGTTAGTTCGAATAGGAAAAATGGACTGTTAAGGTTCACTGTGAAACCGTAAATTTCTCGAAATTGGAAAATGCTAAATTCTTTTCTTTGTATATTTATGTTCATCATCATGTCTAATGGTGATATTTAAAATTATTTTGTTAAATTTTCAAAGGGAATATGTAGTGAACTTTAACCGCTTGCCTGATTATCTCGGGTTAGTATATATTACAGCTAATTATTATCCCGAGCGGAATTTGTCTGTACGATTTGTTTTATCACGGTTTTACTCGGCCTGAAAAAATTAAAGGAAACGCTCAGCTTTGGTTGGCAGTTAGGACAATTTTTATCCCGCCCGGTTTGGCTGATACGTTGGTTAAAAGGAAGATTGATGTGAATGGAACATTTGGATTGAATAGAAGAGATTTATCTCGAGATCTAAAGACAAAGAAATTTTTTAAAAAAAAGGAGAAATTATTGGGTATTAGAGAGGGAAGTAACTGTAATGGCATGGAAAGATAAGAAGGATGTTAGTTTAATTTCCACAATACATACAATCGAAATGCAGAATGTAACAAATGAATGGGGAGAGACAAAGTCCAAGCCTAAATGTGTAGTTGACTACAATGACCAAATGGGTGGTGCAGATAAAGTTGACCAGCATTTAGCTCCTTACTTTACATCCAGAAAAAGAGAGGAAAATACTAATATTTTCTTCCATTTATTGGATTTGGCCTTGTGAAATTCCTTCATTTTGTACTGTAAATCAGGAGGTTCATGATCACCTAAACAATTTAGAATGAAACTGACTGAAAAACTAATTTCAGAAAATCATCGTGACGAGTTTTCTGCCACATCAGGAAAACCCAGCATTAGTCCTTCACCACTCAGGTTAACCTCAATGCATTTTTCAGATGTTATTCCTGCATCTGAAAAAAAAATCAAATCCAACGAGACAGTGTTCCCGTGACTGTGCTCCTGTAATAGAGATTCCAGAAATAAGCCAGTAAGAAACGAGACTAGATACCAGTTTACAGAATGTCAGGTATCTCATTTTGTGTTGTCCCTTGTTTCAAAATCAATCATATTAAGACTAATATTTAACTTTTTTTCCATTTGCCAGATATAACTCGGGATAGTAAACTAATATTAAAACTAAATGTTTTTACGCCTGTAAAAAATTTTAAAAACTCAACTTAAAACCTACATATTTTGTTTTGTTTCGTTTCATTGTATTTAATAATAAAATTAAAAAATGTGATGATTTTTTGCAATTTTTTCAAAAAAAATGTGTAAAGGAAGCGGTTAAAGGGTTCAGGAGAAGGAGAGATTTATGGTTCTAAGTAATGAGACAGGGGAAAAGTTTCTACTGTTTATCAAAAAATATATATACAGTCGAACCTCCATATAACGAACCTCTATATAGCGAATTTTTCTACGCGCATTTCAGGATTTTCTTCATAAAATAAACTTCCTATAGTGAAGTGCATTTTCTATGCAACAAACTTTTTTTTCTTGTGATTGGATTTTTTTCTCCTTATTTTTAAAGTAGTTCCGGACATTTTAAGTTATTCTCTCTTAACACATTTTATGGTTCTCATAAATCTTGAACTGCTTTTTTTTTTTTTTTTTTTAGCGCGCTGAGAGCAATAGATTTCTGGGAGTTTCATCCCAGAAGTACTACTTTTCACTAGAAACATCTTCGATATCCTCTTTCACCCTCAGTGGAATTGCATCGTGTCTCCGTGTCCTTGAACTAATTTCCGTTCATTTGTAGTGTTGATCAGTTGTACTGGTAACTTCGTTTCTGATAGTTCGTAAGTGCTTGAGCATGAAATTTTTTTAATTTTTCAGGAAGTAGATAAAGGCGTCAAAAAGAGGACATGGCTTTATCATTTGGTTTTCCTCCAAACAGCTTATCAACTATTATAAGAAATCGAGATAAGCTTCGAAATTAGGATTCATTGAATTCTTGTTCAAAACGTAGAAGAACATGTGTCCATGAAGATTTCGACGAGGCAGTTATGAAGTGGATACATACAATGCAAGATAAAAATGTTCTGATCTCTGAGCCTTTCGTAATAGAGAAAGCTTTTCCATTTGTTAAGGTATTGGGATAAGACCAATTTCTACGTAGCAATGGATGACTAGAAACATTTAAGAAAAGACACGGAAAATTGCACCTGAAGGGATTTTGGTGCATTTCAAAGATATGAAACGTATTATGAAACAAAGTATTTTTTCAAATAAAAAACTCAAACAAAATTAACATGTTTTATGCATAATTAAATTTAAGTCCGCATGTGGTGATGTAAGTTTAAAAAGTCTTGTTATAAAATAATGTATGCTTAAAATTACTTGTATGCTTTAAATTAGAAAATGTCCTTAAAGCTCATTAATTTTAAAATAAAATTATTTTCTTTTGTAAATACAGTGTATATTCCTCAACATTCTTTTTTTTTTTTTTTTCGATGGGTAAGATATGCTGCAACGTAAGTTAATAACAAACAAGTATATTATCTAAAAAAATTTTAATGTACCATCTATATATAAAAAGGAGAAAAGCGACTCACTCACTGACTGACTGACTAATCCACGATATCTCCGGAACTATTAAACTTACATATTTGAAATTTGGTAGGTAGGTTCCCTTCATGGAGTAGACATCAGCTAAGAACGGATTTTGCAAAGATCTAATCCCAAGGGGCGTTACGGGGGCTTAAGGGGCGTTATAGATAATTATTTCCATTATTAATCTATTAGATGTACAGTCTTGAAACTTGGTACACAGATTTCTTTCATAAAATAGAGGTACCTTACATAATGATTTTTACGAAAATTGACCGTTATGCATAATTATTTCCATTTTTAAACTATTAGAAGTACAGTTTTGAAATTTGATAAGCGGACTCCTTTCATAGAGTACAGATCCGCTACAAAATGGGTTTTGTGAAAATCGACCCCAAGTTTGCGGAGAATTAAGCAGCGTTATAGGCAATTAACTCCTTTTTTAAACTATTAGACGTAAAATCTTGAAATTGAGTAAGCAGATTCCATTCATTAAGTAGAGATCTGCTATAAGATGGGTTTTGTGAAAATAGCTTCCTAAGTAGCGTTGCGGGGATTTATTGATAAATATTTCCATTTCTAAACTATTAGACGTACAGTCTTAAAATTTGGTAAGCGGATTCCTTTCGTGGTGCATCTACGTGTTCCTAAAAATAAATTCTTTAAATACACAAAAAAATTTAAGATTATATTTTTTTTCAACAGTATTAAATTGTTTTCATTTGTAAAAAGAGGAAATGCTCTTGAATTTTAGAATACTTGATAGTAAAGTACAAACAATAAGCTGGTATCAAAGACAAAATATTATGACTACAAACATTTTTAATTTGCCGAGGAGCTTCATGTATCTCGGTAAACTTGTTTACATAAAAGGATTATATTCTTCTTTGTACTGAATTGTTTATTTTGCGAGTAATGACAAAATACTGGGCTTCTTAATTTTTTTTTCGACTTTTGTACAAAAAGAGTTATATTCTTAGCCTTTGGATAATCCTTACTTTTCATTTAAAATTTCAAAAGAATTGCATAATGCCTAAATTCTAAGATTACTGCTCTGATTTTTGTGCGATGATGAACTGATTTTGTGCGTAAGGTAGAGCCAAAACATTCCTACGAAGACAACTGCTTCGATCAACATTCAAAACAATTACAAAAACATTTCCTTCTCAACGCACTGACTCCGCAATCGAGTTGCAGAAAACTGTGACAACAATTTTTCTTTACTTTTTTCAAAACCAAGAAAGACTTTAGCTTCAAATAACACTCCCCCCCCTCCTCTTCGTTTGAACAGTCCCCTAAAGTGACCGGGAAAGTAGAAGAGGGCTTTGTCGGCATAGTTTCTATTTATCCTATGTCCGACAATTTAACAGAAAAGGAAATGCCCTTTCAAAGATTTATTACGGCAATAAGAGGAAGAATAGTTTTCCGGCTACTTGAAAGAAACCTTAGAAGATTTACAAGAAGGCAGAAATGCATTTCTAGGTTTTCTTACACCAAATAGGCATATGATAATCAACAATGACCAAAAACTGAAGGATCAACAATAATCAACGGGGAGAAGCATTTTTGTTGATATTTTTATATCAACGACTTTTATATTTTTATTTTACTACTTGCTTTCTATATTCATTTACACCAGAACCATCTTATTCTGTATTCAGAGTTTCAAATGTTCAACAGCCTTAGAGCGCCCCCGAACACTCCTTTCTTTGTACATAAAAATGCGTGACTCACGAATAAATAGGCGAAAAAAAAAGAGAGAACGAACATATTATTTTAATTTAAATGTAACTATCTGTTCGACTACGTTCAATTATATTTATTTTTTCAGATATTTTTGGATTGGATAATTTTTTTTAAAATTATCCAATACTCGTTAGAACTTTCTAAGTTTGAAAGTCCCCATTTTCCTTTCTTAGAGAAACTTGTGTTTGGAAATCGCCTGTGATAATTACTACTGATTTCAGTTCAAAAGATTTCTTTTCCTTTAAAGGAGACATTTCCTAAATTTAAACCACATTCCACCAAGATTTCTTTTTCAGTATTATTAAAAGGCATTGAATGAAATATGTAAAACATTGATTATCTATATATTATATAAGACGCATTTGTTGTCTGTTTGTCTTTCCCTCATAACTCGAGATCCAGACACCCAAATAACGTGAAACTTGGTACACGTACACAAATTACACCAGAAAGGTTCTTAAATAGGTTTGGCGTTCATAATTCCTTCAATGGAAAAATTTTTTTTAATTTTAATTTTTAAGGATTTTTCAGTGTTAAACGTCATATGTAGTCACGTTTCTCACTAAGTGGACAATTTATACTTTACATGCATTTTTTTCAAGATTATTACAATTTTACTGTAATTTGTTTATCGGTTGGAATATTTATTTATTTTTCTATTCTTTGATATTTAATTAGGATTATTTTTCGAATAAATCATTTTTTTTAAGGATAACTTTTTAAAAACTAAAATTTTGTTTTGTTGTTTTATTGCATATATTATCGCGGGATAAAATTTATGTGAACGTGATTTTGCTTGCAAATTATAACTTATTTATTTATTTCTTTAGAATGTTCCATAAGATTATAATTTTGACAAACTAAAACTTCTCATTGATAAGGGTTATATTTCAGTTCGGTTCAAATGTAGTATGGGGGGCATTTATTTGGCGAATTTCTTCAATTTTTATCTAAATGTCATGGTGAGATATCAATTCATTCTAAAATAAATAATACCGAAAAAATACCTTACCACAGTAACCAAAATAAAGGACTGCGCCAAGTAGCCCCCTATTATGTACTTGATCCAATAATATGGTTCTTTGCAATTTCAAAATATTTTTTATTTTAACCTTTAAGGGTAAAACTACTGGCTTCAATATAAAATTTGCCATGTTTTATCATACTGCCCAGCCAGCAAAAGCAGTGCTGGTAGTAATTACATATCAAACTGGAATAGGCATCAGAGAATGAGCAAAACAGACAAATGGCTTAAATACCTTTTGAGGAAGCAGGTGGTCATAAGATAAATTATTTTTGGATTTTGTGTACTATCCTTTAAATCGCCAACATTCAAAATATTTTAAGTTGGCAACCCCGATTTTACATGTCATATATATATGTTGAATTTTTAGTTATTTAAGTTTCATATATCGCCAATATTGCGGTTATATGTAAGTACCTTATTTTTTCAAATTATGCTTTTGCATTGATAAAGTTAGTTCAGTTCTTTTTATGTCGGTTAATGTTAGTATTGTACTTCATTTTTCAATTTATTTTTATGCTCGGGATGTTATATACTTTGGATAATTTTTGTAGTACTTGCGTATTATTGCAAAATCGCCAACGTTCAAGACAACTCGCCACTTTGGCAATTCCAACTTTGTGCGAGTTGAATTAGCAATCATGTGCTTCATTTTGTATAATGTCACCAATAGTTTGCGAATAATACATAAGTACCTCTAATTCTGTACATTACTATAACATTAGATTACGCAACATATACCAATTTGGCGTGATTTCAGAATCATGCCAAAAATGAGTATGTTGAGGAAGCAGAAAGTGGTAAGATAAATTATTTTGGCACCTATGTGCTATCCTAACAATCGCCAACATTCAAAATAACTTACCAAGTTGGCAACCCTGATTTCGCACGTCATATATATGCTGAATTGCGAGTCATGTGCTTTGTTTCATATAATGTCGCCAAAAGGTTGGGGTTATAAGTAAATACCTTATTTTTCAAATTATGCTTTTGCATTGATAAAGTTAGTTCAGTTCTTTTTTTTATGTCAGTTAATGTTAGTATTGTACTTCATTTTTCAATTTATTTTTATGCTCGGTATATATATATACTTTGGATAATTTTTTTAGTACTTGGGTATTTTTGCACAGTCGCCAACGTTCAAAAATCGCCACTTTAGCAATCCCAACTTTGTATTACGTTGAATTGGCAATCATGTGAATTTTGTATAATGTCACCAATAGGTTGCAATAATACCCGTGGTAAGTACCTTTAATTTGTGTGCATTACTATAACATTAGACTGATAGCAACATACCAATTTGGGGATTTCAAAATCATGCCAAAAATGAGATTAACCAATATGAAATTAATATTATGAGTATTATCTTAGCCTGTTTTATCTTTCCCTCCAGAGTAATCCTTAATTAATTCAATATATAAGTTTTTTTTTTTTTTATTTTAGTACTTAACATTTTTTTTTTGGTTATTATGTACTACAAATATTTTTTGCACATTGCGATGTCTTTAGTTCAAAATTAATCAGTGGTATTTTTCTTAAATATGTTTTTTTTATCTGTTTTCTGTTTTTGACAATTTTTAAAATTTTGTTTGATGTCTGTCTGAAATGCAAATAGCAAAATAAATATTTTGGACAATAAATATAAATATATTGTGTTTGTATGAAAATGTTTATACTGATTTATTCAAAATATTGAGTCGTCTTTTATTTTTGATATCTTTTAAGATTTAATTTTATGTTATAACTAGCTATACCCAGCTAAATGTTGCTGTTGCTCAGTCAGCTTTAAAATACTGGTACACCATAAAGTATGTCATGAAGCTTACAAAAGTAATAATACACAAGAATTCAAACAAATCTATATGCATATAAGACACATTTGTTGTCTGTCTGAATAAACTTTCTCTTTCACACTACATCATTTGGATAAATTTTCAAAATTTGTTTGTGTGGTTAGTAATTAATTATAATGCTATAATTTTAATTGAATAAGCAGATATTGCATTTTTATGTATAAAAATAGTTATAACTACTGTACTGTATTTTTTTCAGTGAGTGAATATTAACGTTGCACTGTTCAGCTACATGAGGGCTTTTGGCGACGGACCATATAATTTTGAACCATAGTCAAGTACGTGGACAACACCTGAGCTGGCACCCCCTTCTCTAACTACCATGCCAACCAATTTAGCAGGAATATTCTACCAATACTTAGCTGGAATATTCTTTGAAATCCACTTTTCCAAGATATATGATGGCACGGGTTCTATGATGAGTATTTTTTTTTGGAAGGCAAATAGTTTTGTAGCAGATATTACATTTTCAGCTGCGAGCGTTTTCAGCAGATTGCAAAGATTATCATTTTTGTGCCCCAAAAATAGTGAATGTCAAAATTTAAGTGTCTTATGTTTATGGAGACCTTAGAAAACGATTTGACTATTTATTTTAAGTGAATGGTGTATATAATTAATTTTACAGTGGAATATATTTAATTAATTTATTAGCTCTAACCGATTAAATTTCCCTAAGTGGAGTATTTTGTTTATGTATGTCCCTTAATTTTCAATGTAGTGACCTAAAAAAAAATATTGCATGAAAAAATTTCTGTAGATCATAATGCGGTAGATAAAGCATTAACATGCATGTTCCTGTATAATACACGGCGGGTCTTACAAAGCTCTAATAAAGTTTGAGCTATAAAAAAAGCTAGACATTTGCCAACTTGACTCCCATTGTTAACATTTCTATGCTATTTTTTTTTACATTGAATCGCCATTGTTATTTAGGAAAGAGTTTGTTGCTTGCCTTAGAGTATTACAATTTTCACATAAAATAAATTCAACAGAAATTTATATTAATGTATGACACTTTCAGTTATAAATTATTTACAATATTTTAAGCGTTCAGAAAACTTAAAACAATGTGTTACTTTTGCTGAGCAGAGATCAGCTTAGGGAGGTATTTTCAAAATCAACCCTCAAGAGTTTTACGGGAGTTATAAATATAAAAAAAAAAATCCTTTTATCAGCTATTAGATCTACAGACTTAAAATTTAACAAAGGTATTTTTTTCTTTCTTTTTTCTTCAGCTGAGATATGTGAAAAGCTTTTTTTGTTTAATTTGCAATTCACTTAAAATTAACTCATTAAAAACTTCTTTATCCTTCAATCTGTGTTGTTTAACCTTTCAGTTCACCCGTGCGAAGAACGGGTATACCAGCTAGTATTATATAAAACACTAATCACAATGATAACTATTGCACAAAAAAGGAAACGCTTATTTCATTTCAGTCAAAGGTATAATAACCTAAAGCAAATTTAAATTAATTTATCAAGGTAAAATTTATTTATATTTTGATTTTCAGTAAATGTTGAAAATGTTATAGATTTATTTTTATTCTGTGTTAAACGCAGTAATTTCGTACATACAAACTCAAATTATCGTGTTAACTCTTAAATTAATTAATTTTGAAAAACAAATAATAATATAATTATTTGAACATTTAGATACATACAATGAATTTAAAAATGGAAAGAAAACGCAAAATATTTGCCTGTCTCTCTATGTCATAATGTAAAGTCTCAAATCGATAATGGGCTATTTTATAATCATATAGTACTCTGAAGCTCTCTATCTTTTTATAATGGAAAATATTTGCTTTAAGACACATATATAATTCTTTAACAAATAACAAAATTACATTAACTATATGTGAGTTAAAAAATCTTATAACTATTGAACATCTGTATACCAATAGACATGTTAATATTCAACTAAGCTATATTGTGGTTAATCAATTTATAATTGCTTCTCTGAGAATTAATTAGTTATTTATACAACACTCTGTTAAGAATTTTTGTATACTTACTTTCTTAAAAGAATAAAAACATTGATAAATGTCATTTTTTTTATTGCCTCGATAATTCATTCTGTTTTGATGCATTAGATTTCATAATAATTATTGAATCTTAAGATTAAGTTTAGATTTTTACACCAAGCATTTTTCAAGGATTAAAATTATATGATAATCATCTTTGATCTAATTGTTCCTATGTATGCTGAAAATTATGATAATCGATTAACAATGACAGGTAAATGTGATAAATGGCAGGAATGTGGCGTTAACTTAATACTTTATCTCAAAATCATAAATAAATGTTACTTGTTAAACAGTATCACATTGTAGATTCCACATGTTTTTACAGCTGTGGTAGCCGAGTGATCACAATTGAGGATTCCATCATCTAGCAGGGCTCTAATACACGTTAACTTTCTAAATGCTTAAAGTACTTTCATTGCCGTCATAACATAATCGACTGGGTTCCAGGTCGGATATCATCCTCGTTACTTGATTGTTATTCAAATAATGAGGTCCGTCTCATTGCGATATCCCTCATGTTTCCTCTGAATGAGACATTAATAAACTATCGATTTATTTGCATGTTCTTAAAAATAAATCCTTTAAATACACAAGTGAATAAATGTAAAATTAAAAATTTTTCCAACTGTAATGTACTGCTTTCGTTAGCATAAAATATCAAATCCTTTGAATTTTTAGAAAAATTCTTGATTAGTAAAACGCAAACAATTAGTTGACATAAGACAAAATTATGACTACACATATCTTTAAGTCAGCAAGGAGCAAATCATTCATGTATCTTGGTAAACTTATTTATATAAGGAAAAAAAACTATTCTTATTCGTGTTTAATTGTTCTTTTATGACTAATTACAACACATTTATTTCTTACTTTTTCATCTTTCATATAAAAAAGGTTATTTTATTAGTTTTATGGATAGAAGTTAAATTTGTTAGCTTCTTATTTTTAAGTTACAATAAATTATAATTCTTTTGATGTATCAGTTAGTATAACATTGCTGAAATTCTAAGATAAATGCTCTGATCTCTGTGTGATGAAAATAAATAAACTTCAAAAATATTTTAAGAAATATAATGCACGCGTCATTCTAATTCTAAACACAATCTTCCCTTTTAGGACGTATGTTAATACAATAGTTTCCAAATGTGCAGCTCAGAAAAAAAATTAGCCCCAGTCCAAAAATAAATCGAAAAATTCACAATAATCGAATTTTCTTTATTAACATAGCAATAAAAACCATTACATTTGAAAATCAATGTAAGATCAATCCCCTCTTCCAATAATTTACACTCAAAACGTGAAAAAGGCCTCCACAGGTATCTGCCGTTTTTTAAGTGATTGATTAGCTTGAACTTATTCACTACTGTGCAATTTTAACTGAGTTGGCCTGATTGCAGTTATGTTGTAACCTTTTATATTTATATATTAAATGTGGGAGAAATTATCGCAAGTTCGACTTGCTTGCTGGTCAGGGTGCGAGGGCCCCGCTTGAGGTTGAAGGCTCTGGTGCATGGCATCGCTTAGCCCATTGGTAGGTACGCCACTGTGTTCACTAGTACTTTCTGATTCAGTTCTTGATGCACCTACTTGTAGAAATCAAATTTAATTCAGTTGAATAAACTTGCTGATGACTTTTTAAGAAAAAATAAAGTCTTCCAAATTTTGATAGAATTTAATTTTTGTTTACGAGATAGAATTATATTTGTTGTACAAATAAGAATATACGTAAAGTAAAATTATTCATTCAGATCTGAACCAAAAACCATTATTTTTGGCAGAACGGAAACCGGAAGAGAAACGATATTTTTTTTTATAGTTGAACTGGAACAAAAAAAATTACGGTTCGAAGTCCTGGCTCTATATGTTTAGAAATCACTTATTCAAAGTATTATTCCAAGAAAAAAATTAGAAAAAAAAATAGTGTACTCTTCCAGATCTACATTTGATAAAGAATTTGATATTTATTTTAACTGAACAATATTTCGATATATGTAGAAGTCTAATTTTTTTTCCAGGAGCTTTTTTCTTATTTTTAAAGTTAACATTTTTTCCCCAGAGTATAATGCGCACTCATGAATTTCGATCTTATTTTCTGTGTTCAAATAGTGCGTTATACGCCGGCTTTTACGGTAATTAATTGTTTCTATAACTGTTACGGTTATTTTATTTCAGACATATATGTTTAGTTTGTTGGGTTATAACTGACAAATAATAATTTTTTTAAAAAAATTCTTACATTTTCGTATAATATTAGTGGTGTTTCGAAAATTTACTGAGTGCGTACTGTATACTTCCAACGCCATTGTGCTCATAAATAACGAAATAAAATGGAAAGAAAGTACAAATACATTTTAAAACGATACCAGAACACACGTGAATATAAAGATATATATTTCTCGAAAATTAAGCCCATTTCTGGATATTTTAAAATAAACTTTAAATTACTACTACTATATGTATATATATATATATATATATATATATATATATATATATATATTCTAAGAATGAAAATGTTGGAAAAAGAAATTTTTCTAAATGAGAAAGAGAGATTTCGTTAAATAATTTCTGCTACGTTTTATACTTTCTTGATTATCTCTAATTGTAACTATAAGAAAGTCAATAATTAGTGTGTGAAAATTCTTTTAAAATAATATGCAAAATCTAAATAAGTTTTTGGAAATTATAATTTAATGGCTAATTTTTATTTTTGCTCGAAAACGTATTATTTTATGTCATATTTTCGTATTAATTCTCGAGCATTAGCTTTACAGGAGGAAACATACTTTAGGAAAGGAGAAAATTGATGTGCTTCGAGTGACACAACATCGATCAGTAAATACTTCTTAAGATGAATCCAAATTCCATTAATGACTATATCTTCATTATACTTGCCTGTTATAAAAACAAACTATTCTCTATAACAAACCCCTGATGAAGGGATTCAAGTGGTACTCTATTTCAGGACTTTTGATTTAAACCCTGAATGAAGATTTGTATGTGTGAGCATGTTAGAAGAGGAAACCTCTAAAATAATTGCAAAAATTGAGAATTATGTGTTGATGATAACTTGAACGAATAATATGGATGTGATGTGGAAGTTAGAACAGTGAGGTGTTTCTTATACAATAGCCACGAATCACTTTATTTATAGTATTTTACTAAAGATAGAAAATAAAAATTTATGTATAAGTTTATTTATATAGTTAAGTTTATAATAGCTAAAATTTTTGCAGTATATTTAATTCTAAAATTTAAAAGGAAACAGAGTATTAGACAATTTTTTTAGAAATGTGAATAAATGAGTCTTTCACACATACACAAAAAACAAATCACTAATTACAAAAATGAAATTAAGCTAATAATTTAAAATATCACTTGCCTGTACAAATTCATTCTGATATAAGAACGAATTCATTTACCTTTAAAATGTACATTAATATTACCAATAAATATATATTGTAAAAAAACATAAATTTTCTTTATTTATAAGTGACTTCTTTTTCTTACATAAGGATAAAACTCGAAACATGTAATTCATTTTCAAAGTATTATTAATCACAGTAAATGGATTATTAAAAATTATATAACAATTTTTTTTATTTGTAATTGAGTTCCTCATTTACTAAGCTCAAATATATATTTCTTCTACAAAATTGAATCCATTAAAAATATTTTGATTTACGTGAATGAAAAAAAGTACCGATTGTTATTTTTACAGTGAAAATTTCATACGCAACGGAATTTAGCTATTATACTCAAGACACGAAGAAAAAACTGCCTGAAAAACAATCTCCCAAATTGGGACAAAACTTTTATGTTTCAATGAACCACTACGGCATAGAAAAATGCTATAACGCCAAACCAGGCAACCCAGATCAATGACGTCATTGCACATCTACCAATGACAAGCAACCTCTTTTCCTTTGACCGTGCCGAAGAGGAATGCCCGAGGGTGTGAGGAACTCAAAAAGTGCTCTTTATTTAACGCTACGCCACATAAGCATGATTAAATTCACTTCACTTCGTATCGTTGTTGATTGGTTGATTGAATAGGTTCGTCACACTCAGATGCAACAGGGGAGTTAGCGATGAACTACGCTATTTTGAACTATGGTCAAGTGTAGAGGATGACAGGTCATAGTCAGAGGCTACGTTATCAAGTCTTGGTTCGAAACCTTATGCCATTAAAGACCAACCACGTATCTGGACTCTGTCAATGCCTTAAGTCCTCGCATTTGCAAACTGTCGAGGTTATGATATCATGACTTAGGTTCAGGTAATTTGTGATGCCTCTGAAGACTCACCATGTAGTGAGACTCTCGAAGGCTTTGTGTCGATGTAATAAGGAAGTTTGGAGAATAGGATATGCCAGCTAAGCTATCACTAATAGCGCTCATGAAGCCATAAAACACAACGTTAATAAAAGTAATCTATCTATAATATCTCAGAGAACTTTAAACCTCGGTAAATTCAACATGAGCCGGATCAACTGCATGATGGGTCTAAATTAAATGGCATCAGCACTCGTATCCCCAAAGGGTTCGGCAACTATGCTGGTCACGGGCTTACAACTATGCGACCATTCGGTGTCTGCGGTTCCCATTCTGTGTAGGAAATCAAAATCATTCGGGAGCATAGATAGCTTGGGCTAATTTTATCAAATGTTAATTCCAATAACAAACTGTATTTGTATGTTATTCATTTACAAAGATATTAATTAAAAACACATAATGTAAAAATATCGCTCAAATTAATTTCTATGGTCTAATTTAATATTATGTTTATCAGTTCCTGTTACGGATATGACGCAATCTCACTTGATCACGTTGTGGCCGAATGTTTGTATTGTGATCCCAGCAACCGGAAAGGTAAGTTTAGTATCTTTTTTTTTTTTTTTTAGGTTTTAGTATTTTAATTTTGTTTCCTTGCGAATAAACGAGCATTTAATTTATGATCTTTTCGAAACAAGTTAAAATTTATTATTTAATAAAATAGAAGTACTGCATCATTTAAAATGTAAATAGAAATATGATTTTATTTAAAAATTTTTCTTTTGAATAATTCGTTAATGCAATTATTTATCTTATTAAAAGTTGATATTTTTGGAAAAGGAAACACATAGATATAAGTTTTAAAAATGATTGTTTTTGAATTAGCTAAAGCAATGTATTTTGTTGGGAAAAATTCTGTTCATTGTTAATTTGAAATATTAAAATTTTAGTTTAAGAAATTCACCGAATTTATTATTAGATTTTAATGTAGTTAAATAATTACTTTGCACATCTAATATGAGTTTGGTACAGTTGTCAAAAGAAATTTGACCATTTTTTTTATAGTTTGTACCAAGATGATAACTCTTCGTGCTGGGACTTACTTAGCTCCAAGCATTCCTGTGGAGTACTTTGAAATGATTCTTCAGTATTTGGAATCAAAACTTGGAATTCATACTACTCTGTTATATGAATCAAGATGGGAAGGTCCAAGAGCCGAAAGGGAAGATCCCTTTATGTCTGGGTACTTGGATTTAGGTAAGAAGAATAAATAAACTTGTTATGGCATTGTTTTTTTGATTTTAACTCTTTCAGAAGTTATTTGTATTAAAATGTGACACAAGTTTTCTATTATTGTTGAGCAGTGAATATGTGGAATCCATGTTGTGTTCCATTATCCAATAAGATATTAAATATAAGTTTAAAATTTAAATATAGTATTAATATTTATTTTTTGTTATTTTTGAATTTATTTAGGTATCAGCTTGAAGATGCTTCATTAACTTTTTGCAATTTTAATTGAGACTTATTTGAGGAAATAAAAATTTTTCTAAGCAAAAAAAACATGGTTTAAATAAGTGTTGGGAATATTACTCATGTACCAAGTATTGATAATGAGATGTTTGAAAATCAAAAATTATGGTAAATATTACTGTTGTAAGGCAGCTTTGAAGCTAAGTGCCTGAGTAGTAGTTTATCACGCTTCCATGCCACAGGCCTAGGGTTCAAATCCAGGTCTGGGGTTCATATCCCGGGCTGAGCAAGGTTGACTCAGCCTTTTATCCCTCCTATGGATCGGTAAAGGAGTATGAAGCTTGCTTTGGAACTGAATACTGGTGGATTTTGTGTCAGATTGACCACTTGACTGAAACATCCGCACATGCACCCCAGTGCCTAAGGTCACAAGAACTTAAATAGGCACAGTAGACCTTGGCCTCATGGGCTGTTGCGCCACTGAGTTCAGTAAGGCAGCTTTAATTTTTTTATTATTTAGAGAATGATTTGGCAGAAATACTAATATATTTTCATCTGATTGCTGAAAGTGTAGATTGGTATGTCCCTTAGCAAAGCTGAAAAATATTTTGATGACTAGAATGGGTCTCCAAACTGTTGATATAAATGGATAGTTGTTCACAAATTCTAAATAAAATGGTATCAAAGTTAAATATTAATTGCAATGCTTTTAAAATAATACATCATGGATTAAAATAAAGAAAATACATAGATTAGAAATTAAAAAATAGAAAATAAAATAAAAGGCAACTCTCTTAAAAGAGAAATCTCTCAGGAAGAGAATAAACTTTCATGATGGCATCAAGGAACAATAATATCAATTTGTTCAGATTGCTGAATTTATACATTTGGGGAGGATAGAACCCATGGCACTGGAGTTCATAGCCAAGTTACATGAGTTCTAGATAAAAGTGATCACCCCTGTTCAGAGGCTGTTACTGGCTTACAAAGGTATTGCTATACAGCACTCCCCCCATCAGTGAGTTGGAGGATAGGCGAACAAATGATATATTTGTCATGGTGAGCATGTGAGTTGTTGCTGTTAATTGGTGATGGTGTTGTGTCAAGTGGGTCTGACGACTTTGGTTGCTGCATCAAGTAGGTAAATGGCGCCATGACAGCTGTGCAAAGGTTGAGTTTTTCTTAGTTCTGTGTCAAGGTCACCAATGTTGAGGACAGAACTCAGGATGCTCTGGTTTGTAGCCATGTAACATGACCATTAGACAAAAATGATCGCCCCTGTCCGGAGGCTGTAACTGGCTTTTGAAGATACCGCTGCACATTCTTCAATGCATGAACTCTGTAAGGTTAAAATCAAATTGATTCTCACTCATGTGGGTTCCATGCAGATATTTTTTGGTGGAGCTCTGTGAGGACCCTCAATGAAGTTTGTGTGTCCCAGTTTAAGGATTTTCAAATTAAATGCTTTGATTGAAAGATGAATAAATTCTTCATCTCAGACAATTGTAAGCTTTTCAGCATTGCAATATCACAATTTACCCTCCTTTATACTCTGCTTGATGGATTTGAGTAGTTTTCTTTGTCAAACTATCCTGAAATGCATGGTAAAAACACTTGTCAAAGCTCTTTTCGACCTTTCTAAACCCCCAGGTTCCATTCATCCTTTTGCTTCTATTATACTTCCATTTACCAAACAAGGTTTTTTCAGTTCCTGCAATCTCATCAGGACCTCTTGGCATATAGAACTTTCAATCTCACATGTTTTTATACACACCTCTCTACGGAAGTCATTCAATCCATAACTGTCTTCTAAGAAATATTAGTTTCTGAAGAAATGAAGTTAGAGTTTTTCATACCCACATATTAATTAAAATCTGAAAAATATTTATCTTGTTTTCATCAAACCATCTAATCTTTTATACATACCTTCTAATGATACACATTCATTCCTTTCTTGTGGCATTGTTGAACATATAAAATGTTGATTCCTTCTTTTCACCCAAAGGCAAAGCATTCTTGCAAACTGTACATTCAATATTTACTACTAACAATCCTTTATTTATACTCCACTGTATCTGTTTTTCCATTTCATTTTAAATCATAAAAAATGTAAGTCATATTTCTCGAATGTACTGTTCAGGATAGTTTGAAAGAACAAGCACAAAAATAAAAAATGTGGGAGGAAAATTATTATGTACAAAAAGAAGAAAACTATCAAATCCAAAACTATAACTGTTTTACAAAAAGAGAAATAAAATGGTTTATCAAAAAAGTTCCTTTCTGAAAACATTAGGAAATTTTAAATAATAAATAGCAATCAAGTATGTTGCATTTTAAAATATAAGTATTATACTAATGTAAATAGTCTGCCAGAATGAAATTGTTAGCTTGCCATGAAATCTAACAAACATAGTCAGATGCAAGATCCACTAATCTACACTCCATCCTATCTGATTTGTTGAATGAATCATAATCTCTGAAATGTTTTAGCTTTATATATTTTTATTTTACTAGCGATTTAGCTTTATTGTTTCACTTTATCTTCCAAATGTAAAATTACTATTTATTAAGGTATTATCAGAAAGTAAATGAAAAGAATGCTTAATTATGCTTTTTAAAAATTTATAATTAAAGTATTTGAGGCCCAGTGTCTGAATGGTAGCATATTGCAGTTCTATGCCACAGGTCTGAGGTTTGAACCCTAGGCTGGGCAAGGCTGACTCAGCCTTTCATTCCTTTGGTGGGTTGATAAAATGAGTACCAAATTTGCTAATATTTACTAAACACTGGGGGTTTCACGTCAGACTGACAATCTGACAGGAACATCTGCTCACACATGCACCTTAGTGCTCAAAGTCATGAAAACTGAAATGAGCACAGTAGGTCTTGGGTTGTTGTGCCATTGAGCTTAGTTTGGTTTTTAAAGTGTTTATCTATAGTAAAACGTAAACGTAGTGTGCATGCCAATTAGAGATACTATAAATCACATAGAATAAAAAATTTTCTAATGAAATTCTCTTCAGCATTTTAAAATTATATTTTGATTTGATGTTTTCTAATTTTCTCTTTACAGCATGGATGAGCAGCACAGTTTATTTGAGAATGAAGAAAGAATCTAGTCCAATAGAATTATTGCCTATATCCTCTATCCATATGCATGCAAGAGGGTTTGACCGTCCAGGTTATTATTCTGATGTTATAATGCATAAAGATCTTGGGTATGATTATCTGTTCTTGTTAACTACTGGTCTAAAAATTTTTCATGTAGAATCCATGGCAAAATTTAAATTTATGCATGATTTTATACATTGTAGCATACATTAAGCTTGAAAAAGTAGTTATAAATAATTTAAATTAAGATTTATTTGCATTTTAGAGGCAACATAATCATTCACAATAGATATAAATGGTTTGTGAGAAATAATATACATAGTTTGTGTTGCTTAGTTATATAATCTTTTTATATTAATTTGTAAATATAAAATTTATGCAATTCATATCTTCTATTATGAATATTCATAATTTTTTTAATATTTTTTGGGGTAGTGTATGTCTCTTTGAATATGAATCCTATATAAATCATATTCTACTAATACAATATATATCCTATTTCTATGAATATTCTTAAACATATTCTACTTACCACATTTATATCCTTTCATAGATGTTTCATTTAGTAGTAGCATTTTAATGTATTGTTAAATCCTATTCGATTGCTATGAGTTTGATAAAGTATGACAAATGAGCATCATGTTTCCATATGTTTATTTTTTTATTAATCTAGAGACATTTTTTTCACCCAAATTTAATCCATTTGATAATTTTATTGAAATGCAGTTTTCCATATATTTGCGTCATTTCAATTATTAATGTTTTGATATTTTATGAATCTTTCTTATTTAAGATTTATTTATGATAAAATTAAATACATTTAAAAGTACAGCATTTAGCTGTTTATGATCATGATTAATCAGAAAGCAATTGTTAATTAAATGTATAATTGGATAAAATTTTAATTTATGTCATCTTTAGCAATGGTGGTAAAAAATGGGACTGACATTTCCTTTTTCTGTAATGGACTTCCATGTATTAGGACAACAATATTTTGAAAACTTGGCTGTGAATAAAAAGTGCATTAAAATAAGACCTTATATTATTAGGATGTAAATATTCCTGAAGATTTAAGTTGATATTTTGTTGCTTTTTGTAGTGAAAAGGTGAAAGAGTTCATTGATTTGAGAGGATGTAAGTGGGCATATAACTGCCCTGAATCTATTAGTGGCCATGTTATTACTTTGAACAATTTAAAGGAAATTGGTGAAAATTCTTCATTTTTTGGAAACATTCTTTACTCGGGTAAGTTGTTGTTATAAAGACTGAAATGAAACAAATAGTTAATCATTGATATTCTTGAGGTTAATTGAAGTAATGCGAAAAATATTTTTTTCTGTAATAAAGTTTATCAATGTTTAAAAAAATTCAGTTTTTTGTTCTGTAGTGTTACCATTTTTTTTTTCTTTAAGATGTACGTAATTCAATGTTTTTCATTTTCATTCAGAATAATGAAGTATTTCATAGTTTCCAATGGAAACATTTTCCAGTTGGTAGTCAAGGTATGAGAGATCAATCACCAATAATCATGTTGCTTTAGAGTGCAACATCAATGAACAATTGACTAATCATCCCCAAACTATCTTTCATATGTGTTCCAATTTAAATGTGTTGTGTAAAGCCATTGTATTGCTCTGATATGAGATTTATATGATCAAATTCAACCAATCAAAATTTTAACAAATGAAAGCAAGAATAAAATTAATTTTTTGATTAACTGTTTTAAACATACTGTTTGATTTGGTGTGAAACTCAAACTGAGAATATTATATTTAAACCCAATAAGAAGAATGTCTTAAGAATATTGAAGTTAACATTATTAAATAGCTGTAAAATCATACTAAAACTATTTCAGCTTGTTTTTCTGGACATAATTTTTTACTTATTATTGTACTAACCAGAATGTTTAATATTTTTAAAATAAAATTTGCGCATTTATGTAAAAAATATTTTTGCTGGTGTTTAATAAATTAGTTTTATAGATGATGGGTCTGGTCATCAAAGGGTTCATTCTAGTATCTAGTTTTTCCAAAGTCTTAATTCTGTCTTTGCTTCGGTAGTTCATTTTGTATGAATCTAATTTTTCAATATTATTTATTCTTATCTAATCTAGTATGTCTAATTAATCCATCTAGCGACAGGTGCTGCTCATTTTAAAAAAACTTTTTAATAACGCGAGATAAAAGCGGCATACACAATTATACAGACAGAGCTTTAACAAGTAGTTAATTTCTAAGAAGCAAAATATCTGTGCATGTTCATGCAGTAATGCATAGTTCAGCAAAAAGCTTTCTTTGGTGTCAAGGGGGAACAGATGGACTTTGAGAAAATTAATATCTTTAAATCGAATTTGTTTCAGATTAAATAAATCAAAATCGGAGTGAAATTGCTACTTGTGTATTATACCATTGACCAATTTCATTGAATAAAGCAATGTCGCCAAATACTGTGATGTGCCACCAATATTGAAAATTTGTTCCTGTGCATGTTCAAACACAATCTGTTTCACACATTTGAAAATCTTTCCTTTTTAAGGCTGTATCATTCCTGTGCATGTTCAAATGCCATACTTGATTGTTTGTGCTAAAAAAAATAACATTGTTTTTAATTTACTTTATTATTCTGTTATTTTGATGTGAAAAATTATTAAAATTTAAGATAAACTTATGTGAAAGAACATAGTGGAGTATTTCAGTCTAATACACTAATACCTGAAAAACTATTTTTAAGTGTTAGTATAGTTAGTACCTGAAGCAAAATGTCAAAACAAAAAACATTGCAGATCTGCTGATAGTTTTTAGATTTATACTTATGTGGATTTGTACTTTGTGGACAGTCTACATCCGGGGTGGGCATTACGTCGATCGCGATCGACCGGTGGACCACCAAGACATTTTGGGGTGACTGCCTGAAGATTTTAGTAGTTAGAAATTATATACAGAAATATTCAAGATTAGAGAGCTATTCAAGTGTGCAGACCAAGTCTTCTACTGGCTATAACAGTGAAATCTAACTTTAGATAAAAATGTTTTATTTTTTATGTATCTTGAATTGTTAGATGATAAATGCATCATTTGATATATTTGGAGCTATTGTTATTATATTTATATATTTTATGTTTTGCTTTACACACGGTTTTAAAAGTGTTAGTTTTTTTTTTTTTTATTTTAGTTCTGTAAGTACATATTCCTTATTTATTATTAATTTATAATAAATATTGTAAACCTTTTTCCACTTCCCGATATCTACGACACTGGGAATCGGTGCACACAAGAATTTTTCAGGGGGAGGGGGTTGAGAGTTGAAAGTCTACCATTCTTGTATCATACCCCAATACGCAGTCAAACAAATTTTTGAAATTTTATATATTGTCGGGAACAAAAAAAACAGTAAAAAATAAATTGCTGAATAAATAATTAGTCTTAAATAACAATTACTTAAATAACTTTTACGTATTATACATGGGATTATAATCAACTGAAAAAAATCAAGGGCTATAAAGAAGGATCCGGATTAATTGGGTGGACTGCAACAGCTTGAAAAAATTACAAGTAGCCCGCACCCTGGAAAAGTCTCCCTACCACTGGTCTACATGGAGAGAAAATAATTTTTAAAAATGTTTAATTTTGTTAAATTGTTTGTCAATGTACAGAGATACAAAAGGAGTGTGCTGAATTTGTTTTCATGCATGTGCTTAAACAATATCAGCATTTAGCAAGGTTTTTTGATTTGACAAAATTTGTCAATGTAATATGTAAATATTGAAAAATCATAGCTTTTCTACTGTTTAATTGTTAAAAGCTTTGATATTGTTAAATTATATTTGAATTCAAGTCATGAAATAAGATTTTGGTATTTTCTAGAAATCAGTTTTCCCAAATACAAAAGCTATATTGATAAAGTTAGAAAAATATTTTTTTTTCTGTTAATTCAATTTTTATTATCTGTTGAGGGACTAATTTTATGTTTTTATGCAATTATCTGATTTTTTGTGATTAATAAAATTTTGCAATATTTATCATTGAGGATTATTAGTTCTTTTTTTTTGGAAAATTAGTAAAGAATATGTAATTCTCAATCTTTAAAGGAAGCAATATAAAAGGAAAGATTATATAATATTTGGCTCTTTTGTTTCTTTTTTCTTAGGATCACATTTGGATAGTATAAAAATGGTGATAGGCAAAAAAGTTGATGCAGCAGCTGTTGATGCAAATTGTTTAGCCTTCTTCTTGGAAAGAAATTCGCATCTAGCAGATGAAATAAAAGTTTTAACTTCTTGGGGTCCTTTGCCTCCATATCCATTTGTTGTGAATTCTAAACTAGATGGTAATTTTTTTTATATTTTATAAATACTTTATCTTATTATTTTTATCTTTGATGATTTTATTTTGATCTTTTTTATCATTGTTTTATCTTTGTTATCTTGATCTCTTATTATTTTGTTTATCTTACATGACAGCATTTTAATGTTGATTTAAAAATAATTGAGTAAAACTCATGAAATTATTTTCGGATTTATTAATGTGCTTATAATATACTAAGAATTCTGCTTAGGACACAGGGAAAAAGTTCTAAGTAGTCTTATATCAATTGTTTCATGAATATGATTTTGTACTTGAATGTATGTGTAAGAAGTAATTTGTATTTTTATATCTTCAATGCATAATATAATGCTTTTATTTACATTATTATACTATGCTTACTCTATTTCCAAAATCAGAGTAATGTTTTAGATCAGCTACTTGATTCAAGATAGTGGTTGGGGCTTGTAGGTCCCTTTACTGTTTATGAAAGATAACCCCCTTCAAGACTGTTAAGATTGTTGGGTACTTCTATGGCATGAATGGAAATTGGAAATAAGAGTTTCAGTTTTGAATCAGTTATAACCATTATTGTTAAAATTATTGCAAATAAAGAAATCCATGTATCTAACTAACAATTATAAAGAAGAAAAAATCCTTTTTCCTTCCAATTCTTTAAACTTTTTATATCCTAGCAGAAGCCTGCATCTTTCATTAAATGTAAAATTTTCTGATAGAACTGAATTTGTCTATTAATTTTAATTATATTCTTTTTAAGGAAAAAAGAAAAAACTTTAAAAAGCACATCTCCAGTCTTCATTTTCAAAAATGTTAGCAATGTTTTTCAAACAAAAAGCAAAATGCTGGTGATATTCTTGTAATCTGTATCTTCAATAAAACCATTGAAAATAACATTTCAATAACATCACAATTTGTTAAATTCATCATGTAGTGTAATTTTTGAATGCAATCTGTTGCATATGATATTGAAAATGATATTCTTGAAACCATCTCACACCAAAATATTTTTTGTATTTCACTCATCACGTAGCCTTTTTCTTGACAATTGAATTCTTGTAGTCTGCAATATGCTGACTGTGATTGGCCTGTAATTTATTTTGCTCATAACATTTCTACTTAATTTATGACCTTCTAGTATTTATTAGTTCTCATTTTATGGAATGCAATTCTTAATTTTACCATGAATTTTAACCAGTAAAAATTATGAAAATTGCCATTAAATATTTGTAGACAGAGAGGAAGCTTTACTGGTATCAATATATTTGGGCTTTTATATATTTGTTATAATTTCAGACTTTTGAAAATTTTATATATTGGGTTTCTAAAATGTAATATAAAGAGTAAATATATTTATATAAATTACAATATGAGCATGAAAAGTATCTGTGTTAGCATCATATTAGAAATTTTTTTTGACAAATAACATGAATAAAAAAATTCTACTAGAGATTTATTCTCAAAACTTTCTGAATATCCTTGAAAATGAACTTTTTACTATACATAATAATTTTTAACAATTGTTTATATATTTTATGATTTTTGATCATACAAGAATTTTTGGTACTTGCGTATAGCCAAAGTGGGGCCACATGAATCATGCCATTTTCCAATCAAAATCTGATTGTTTTTTTCATATAAAACACGTTAGATTCTATGTTGCTTTGATATCAAGGCACAATTTGCGTTATGCCAATTTTGCTGTAACGATGCTAATATGCAAGTACCAATTTTTTAAATATTGTTTACTTGAAGAAATTTCTAATTTTAAGAATATTATTACCGTAATTAAATGCTTTTGATTATAATTTTTTTGCTATTATATTATACTTATTTATATCAATTATATATTTGCTTTATAATTATTTATCAATACTTGAGGATGTTTTAAAGGATTCTCAAGTATTGTTAAAATCTCTGCTTAAGGATCTTTAAAATCAGATAAGGATATTGTTATACATATAAATTTATGTTCATAAGTAAATTATCCTTTTTTGTTACTAAAGATATTACTCTTTTATTTGCTCTATTTGTGCATGAGTTTGATTTGATTTATATCCATTCATTACTCATAAAATATCAAATTACTTAATCATTAATAAGATTTTCATTAATAATTCTTTTGATCAAATTGTAAGCTCTTTTAAAAAGTATTCCATAAATTTTCTGCAACCAGAGACCAAAAGATTTATTTCTGTTAAACACTTTAAAAACATTGATAGAAACTTTACTTTTTATTTAACTGTTAATTTTTTATTCATGATTTTTTTTCATCATATACATTATAAGAATTGCCAATCAAAATTGGTACATTTTTCATTATATTGTCTTTTGAGTTGAAGAGCATTAGTAGATAATAAAGGTTTGTTGATAAGGTGTACACAATAAGAAACTGTTACATATAAAGGGTGTTATTTTTCCAGGTATAGAAGTTTAAAGTTGGCATTACTTTCCAAGATGGCGACCGATTTAACAGCTGTCAAGTGATTTATTCTCAGTTTGGTTTGGCAATTCATCAAAACGATCATCAAGCAAGGCGTAGATTCGTCGAATGGGCCCAAAACGAGATTGCCGTTGTTCCCGATTTTCATAAGCGAATTTTGTTTAGCGATGAAGCGCACTTCTGGTTGAATGGCTACGTCAACAAACAAAACTGCCGCATTTGGAGTGAAGCTAATCCACAAGTGTATGTCGAAACACCGTTACATCCAGAAAAACTGTTTGGTGCGCTTTATGGGCTGGTGGAATCCTTCTTCAAAAACGATGAAGGCCACAACGTTACAGTCAATGGTGATCGGTATAGAGCCATGATTACTAACTTATTCATTCCTGAATTGAACAATCATGATGTCCAGGAGCTGTGGTTCCAACAAGACGGCGCAACATGTCACACAGCTCGTGCCACAATCGATTTATTGAAAGACACGTTTGGTGACCGCCTAATTTCACGTTTTGGACCGGTTAATTGGCCTCCAAGATCTTGTGATTTAACACCGCTAGACTATTTTTTGTGGGGCTATGTAAAGTCATTGGTCTATGCGGATAAGCCACAAACGCTTGACCATTTGGAAGACAACATTCGCCGTGTTATTGCCGATATACGGCCACAAATGTTGGAAAAAGTCATCGAAAATTGGACGTCCAGATTGGACTACATCCGAGCCGGCCGTGGCAGTCATGTGCCAGAAATCATATTTAAAATGTAATGCCACAAGATTATCTTTCGAATAAAAAAAAATTCATGTCAATCAAATAATACATCGTTGTTTTATTGCAACTTAAAGTTCTATACCTCTAAAAAAAACACCCTTTATCTATGGACTATGAATTGCCATATTAATGAAATTTAAAATTTTAGATTTTTTTTTATTTCTTATCAATAATAATTTGTCCTCTGAATGAATCTTTTTGAACTTCATGTCTCTTCCCTTTGTTTCTATATTTTCATTTATAGACTTTTTATTTTCAGTTATCAAAGCTTAAAAGAATAATTCTTATAAAGTGTTTATCTAATTAAACTTAATAATGTCATTAATATTTTTATATTATTAAATGTGTTTGATTTTTAAAAAGCTAATTTGTTTATTAGGTTTTATAATACTTTACTTTGTATTTTAGAATCTTTGAAATCGGATATAATGAAGTGTTTATTAAATATGCACCAAGATAGAGAAGGTCTTAAGAAACTTCAAGAATTCCATGTGAGACAATTTGCTCCAATCACCCCAGACATGTATGACAAGGAACAACTTATGATTGAACGCACAAAAGGCCTTAGTTTTGGAACAACTTATTATTGAACATGCAGAATTGTATTTTATATGTAAGTATTATTTTTACTAATTAAATAAATAAATTTTCATGAAGATTGTGTGTACTTTCTATAACATAAAAACCGATGCATTAGGTGATTATCTGAAGAAAAGAAATTATGTGTGCACATGCATACCTTAGAATAGAATACATAAATGATTATAAGTTTTAGCAGTCAATAATTGACTTGCTGGAGCTCCAATCAATGTCTTGCAATGGAGTATCTGCCAAATTGTGTATTAAACAGAGGACATTCCAAATGTAAGGCATAACTACTGCAAATATGGTGGCATTGTGTGGAATGCCAGCTCAGGTGTCATCATCACTTAACTGAGATTCAAAATTATAAGGTTTGGGTTCAGCAGTTCTTGTAGCTTCAAAAGTGAAACTTAAATAAAGCATTCAAATTCAAGCTAATATATTTCCATAGACTCGCATGGATTGTAACAATACCTCTCAGTTGAAATTGTGAACAGTATAAGAGCAGATGTTACCATTTGAAAGAAGATATGCAATTGGACTAAAGAAAGCAGGATGGTCTAATCGCAGGATCTCTTGACATTTTGATCGAAGCAATGTTACATTCTATCATGTTGGCTGGAATGGTAGAACAATGGTGATACTGAATGTAAAGGTGGACCACAAGAAGGACAAAAAAATATAAGAGCACAGTTATTGTCTGATCAGCCTTAATGTCTATGATGTATGTTTTTCAACAAGCTGAGATGTAACCTGAAAACAAATGACTGCAAAGATTATTGATAAGCAATTTAACAAAAGGGGGCAGAAGTTACACATACTATTGTACACCACCAGGTACATTTGTAGTGGTGCCACACCTAATCAACAGAGTCTTGCAGCTTCAATAGAATTGTTTTCAGCAATGAGTACTACTTCAGATTGTATTCTGAAGACTAGCAAATATGTGTCTGAAAACGTCCAAGACAGCAGTGGAATACTATCTATTGTTACACTGCCCTAGAACTAGGTATTATTTTTTAGAGGACCATTTCATTTGATAATCGGACACTTTTGGTTGTTATTCTTATAGCGCAGCAGTACATCAATTAGATTCTACTCTCGATAATGTTGCCCTTTCTTTCACAAACTCCTGGGATTATAATTCAACAGGATAATTATCTGCTGCTCATAGATCATTCTTTTACTGCTTGTATTTGTTAAGCAAGAGGTGGAGCAATGCATGATGGTTGTTTACTTTGTAGTTGTATTTTCTGAATAAAATACTCAATTCATGTGATGCTATTAATGTTTCATTCTCCATGTCTACGTCATATCTCCCGATTTTCATCCCATGAGGATAATATGATGCATTGCTTTTTATGTTAGAGTGTATATATGAAAAAAAAAAACATTCTAAAACATTGGATTAAAAAGAAATGCAGAAAGCCAATATCAATCTTATCATTTAGGAAGTTTTTGTATGTTTGAAGATGCATAATTACAGCATCTTTTTAAATTCTTGCTTAATTATGTTAAGTTAATCTTTTAATGTGTTTTTTTATGTGAATAGATCTTCGGAATATGTTTCTTGTGGATAAACCAAAATGGCTTACTTAATTTTAGTGGATTCATTAAGTAGTTGACTAAACTTTTTAATTGTGGCTTCTTAAGAATTAGTATTACTATATTAAGAGGAGATGGTGAGACATAACGTGATTTTATACCATGATCTGACCATTCAAAATACATTATGAATGGCAAGATCAAAATTATGACATCCATCGTGTTGCTTCAGAGAGCAGTCCAATACTTCGGTAATTTTACTTGCTGAAGTTTTATTTCTTTGATTAAATTACATTATCTTTAAGAATCAAATTCATGTTAACCTAAATTTCTAAAGCTATGATTGTTTCTTTTTATTTTAAATTAAACCCTTAGGAAGGGTGCAATTTTTTTTTAGTTTTAGTTTTGGTGAAACTATTAATATTTTTGAAGTAATTCAGTTTTTTCTATAATAGTACTATCTATGAATTATTGATGGAAAAAATATAAATGTTTTGTCTATTTTTAATGGTTAGAGTTTTATTAAATAAAAAAAATTATGTATGAAATAATTTTGATTTTTTTTTTAGGATTCTTTGAAGCAATGCTATTCAATTACTTCATTCAAGGCAACAAAAGAAAGAAAAAGAAGCCGAATGCTTACAAAGATATGGGACCAGAAATATATTTTTATCTTGATAAATAATATATGTGAGCACTTCTATGTTTTTTAAACTAATACCAGAAATAGAATTTTTTAGAAGTGTGAGTGTCAATTGTGAAATGGAATATCTCTAAAGACTGTGTTTATTTGTGTATTTGCTTTTATTTTGTTAAAATTGCCTTGGTATATTTTATTTTATTAAGCTTTTACAATGCTTAAGAAAGTGTATTTAAAAAAATCGTTGTATTTAATGTTCTTTTGAAGAACTGAAAAGGTTTGTGAAAAACATTCAGTATTGCCATGCCATTAAGTTCCTTGATTTTGCTGTTCATGTTATTAGATTACCAGTTTTATGTGCTGTTAAAAATATTTGTTATGTTTTCATTTTTTGTTGCATATAATCATCTGTATCTGCTGTTGAAATTGGCTTGCATTAAATGTGTAGCCTTTCATTGAATTACCTGCCAAGAGACCAAAATAATGCTGAAGTAATATTAAAAATGCATGTATTTCAAATTTGATTTTTGAAAACCAAATTTGTTTTATGCATTCAAACAATTTGTTTTTGTGCTAACCTGCAAATAAAAAATATTTTTTGGATGAAATATCAAAATACCTCTTGTAATTTTAATAAATAGTTCATGGAGTTGAATATTACATGACTTTTTGCATCATAAAATTCTGTTAGATTGATGTTGATCAAACAATATTTTTCTATTACAAAATATTAATGCTGAAAAGTTGTATAAAGGTTAATTAAAGCAAGCTTGTTATATATATATATATATATATATATATATATATATATATATATATATACTATATCAAATAACAGCTTAAAAAAGAATTGTTTATATATATATATATTAATGGAATTTTATTTTATAAATAGATTAAAAATGCTGAATATTAAGAACTTAAGAGCCCTTTTATGAAGAAAGATGATTTTTTAAAAAAAGAAATTTGTGATTATAGATAATGGTATTTTTAAAAAAAATTGATGTAATTAAGCATTTTTTGATTTTAAACAATCATATTCACACATTGAAAAGTTATTCCAAAGTGCTTAAAAAATTTACTTAATGTGATGCTATTTCCAAATATCTGTGATTACTGCGTAAGGTGTTTAAAAATTATATTTATGTAAAATATCTCAAGTTTTTAAAAAATTTTGTTTTATAATATGTTAGTATTAAAGAATTTTATTTAGTTAATTGGAAATATCAGTTAATTAATATATATAAATTATTCTTGTTATTGATTTGATAATTTATCTGTTTGTAAAATGTGCTGTTTCCTGCCCTTTTGTGCATTTTTTGAAAATATAGATTTTCTTTTTTTGAGATTTATAGAAATTTAAAATTTACTCACTGTGATGTTAAAGAAATTCGTTTTTAGCCACTTCTATATGTCTATGTATGTTATTTTTGCTTATGCTGCAAAGAAAAATATTTTTGATACATAATGCCATTTACGCGTTATTTTTAGAATATAAAAAGTACTTAAAATATGCTTATTGCTGTTATATTATATATGTATTTTCATTTTAGACAAGTTTAAAATGATGAATATTTTTATTTACAATTTATTTTATAAAAATCATTATATAATTTTATGTCTACTGTAATTTTTCTATAAAAAGTTAATGAAATTGTGATTTTGTTATAATCTTTATATTGCAGTTTTATATTGTTGCTCAGAATAAATATTTATTATTCAATACTGTAAGTTTTTTATTTTTAAAAACCAATTATACTTAAAAGCCACATTTAATTTTTTCATAAATTATTTGTTTTGCATGATTGCATAATTTATACCAATTGTTATATAATGTGTTTTGTCTGATTTTAATATTTCATGTCAGTTTATGAACTTCATTCATGTAAAAATTCACTAAAATACGGTGCTACTTAATTTTAAAAAAAAAAATTGTGAAATTTATTTTCTATCAAAAACAGATTAATTAAAAGATTTCTTCAGTATATGCAATATTTGACAAATCTGTTACTTGAATATTGATGCTTTAGCTCTCGCTTATTGCTTTTTGAAGTAATTTTTTTTAAACTTAATTTCTTTTAAACAGTTTCTTAGCATGCTATGGAGTTTTATATAGTCCTGTGGTAACTTGGGTGCTGTCCTCATCACTTGATCATGGTTCAAATTTATTAGGTCCATTTGTTAGTGTCATATTTAGATGTGTAACATTAATAATCAATCTCAAAACAGTTTCAATAATACTTTTTCATCCTAGTAAAAGTGCGCTAAAAATTGTTTATTTTGTGTGATAATTTAACAAGCCTAAATTTTTTTCATTTTCATGGCATTATGTTATTAATTTTCAATTTTCATATTCTGTTGGGAGGATGGGGGGAGGGCTTCCTTTTGGTCATTAATGTTATTTGGCTGAATATTTTTGAAGTCTTCAATATTTTTGAATTTCAGTATGGGAAGAAATTTAACAATTTTAAGACTTCTCCCTCTTAAGATTGTTACCTTATTAAAGGCTGAGCTTTTTTCTGTGTTATAAAATAATTTCAATATTTAACTAAGTTTTTGAACAATTGAAGATCCTTAAATAAACTGTGACATCTGTTTAAATTTTTTAAAAAAATGTTGCTTAAAATATTTATTAAGAGCTTCTATGAAAGGATGTAAAACACGGAAATTTCCGAAAATAGTTTTTAATTAATGAGTGTATAAATAAAGAGGCCATGAGTTTTCGGAGAAAACTGTCTTTAAAATTAATTTGTCATGCAATAATTTCTGAGCATTTTAGAAATTTTGTGCATGAAATTCCTATTATATTTTTTAACATCATTTCAGCGATTCATGTTCTAAGTAAAAATTATTTTTCTCGAACAATATTTGAGTAAAGAAATCATATCTGTTTGTGCTAATTATAGGTTTAAAACATATAACACAAGCTTTTACAAAATTAAAAATGCTGCTAAATGTTTTAAAGCACTTTTACTAAAAAATGTGTTGTATAGTGGTTACTGATGCTGACTGCTGTGCCATTGGGCCTGGGTTTGAATCCCAGAGAAGGCATTGATGTTCAAAGTATAGCGCCTTCACGGCACGAGAGGTGCTCTAAATAGCCATCAAACTGCAAGTCCTCATGAGATTTGTGGAAAGGGAAAAAAGGTGGGAGGCTCCTGACTAACCTCAGAGTCTTCTCCCTCAAAATTTGGGTGGAATCGAGCCAAATCGCACTGTCACCTGCATGGTGCACTATAAGAAGAGTTGTATCTGCTCTTATTTAATAGAGCACTTCCTAATGAGTTTAATGTATAAGTTCAATGAAATGACGTTTGCCATTTGTTATGGGAAAATTGATTACCCTATTTACTGTCCCCAAATCTACAAATTTATTTTACTTGTTTGATAAAATGTCATACGAGTTTGACTTAGTAAGTTATATTTAATGGAATATTTATTGTGTCGGTGCATTCTTTTTAATTGTTCTCTCACCTGCTTGTGTAGTTTTTGCGGCGTTAGGTCGCTTTCATACGATTCAATTTGTGCTGCATCTAACAGAAGGAACGAACAGTTTGTAGTCAGTTTTGAATAGAAATCACCCGTTACTTAAGGGTGACTGCCAAATGTACTGAAATGGTTAGGGTACTTTTGCACAATGAAATCAATTATTCAGGCGTAAAACTTTTGCTGAGAAAGTAAATTACTCATATAAATCCGCCTTGAAATTTAGAAATAGACTAGAAAATTTTTAAATTACGAAAAATACATATATCCTTGCTTCCAGAATTTTTTGGTGGCCGCGGTAGCCGAGTGGTATAGGTATCGGACCGTGGCTTGCCTTGTCACGAGTTCGAGCCCATTACCACTAAAGACCCGCCGTGTAGGGCAGCGATGCGCGTTAAATCTGTCGAGAGCTGAAACGTCCTCCCGTTGGTGTGGTAGTTAGGAGAGGGGGTGCCAGCTCACACAGGTGTCGTCCACGTCACTTGACCATGGTTCAAAATTACGTGGGCCGTCGCCAACAGCCCTCGTGTAGCTAAACAGTGCGACGTTAATAATAAATCAAATCAAACCAGAATTTTTTGACACCATATTTGGCAAGCATTATAACAAAGTCAGCAGATGGCGCCCGTGTATGGAATCTACGTACAAGTTTTAAAATGTTACTTTAGAATGAAATTGCCGGATAAAAACTGCTTAAATACACATTAATAACACTATATTTTACGTAAAAGAATATTTTGCTACACAAATAACGACTTAAATCACTTTAGAAACACTAATTTTGCTTTATTTACATGAAAAAATGGGGGATTTAAAAAAAGTAACCCTATAAACTATACGTCAAGAAACCACTCCCCATGACATCCTTTCGAAAAAGCAACGGTCAAGTGACCTTGAGATCAGCCGACTATTAGTCTTTGCTTAAATTTTAGAATGACCTTTAGAAGGGGAATCGTTTGAAAACAGGACAGCTGTGGAGGGGAGACTATTTTTAGCACTATCAGTGCTAAAAATAGATCCAGGAACAGTGAGTGGTCTTCAAACTTTTTCAAACTCACAGAGCTGCAAGAACACGCGTGGCCAACCTTTTTGAGAAGAGTGCCACAATTTGATAAAAAATAATTATGAGTGCCGCTTCCAACATTTCCATCAAACAAATATGGAAAAGTAAAAAAAATGTTACTTATAGGCTTATTGTGGAATTTTTACGCAAATAGCACATTTTTTTTTAATGCAGGAAATTTAAAAATAAGATGAAGCGCAAATTTATATAGGTTTTATTGTTAATAAACTTTTTATGGGTTCAATTGAGTTAAGTACAAAATAAAAATGAGTAACTTGAAACGTTTAATTTTAAATAATTATTAAACAGTTAGTATTTACTTATAATGTGGTTTTTGAATTATTCTTTTTTTTTCTTTTTTTTTTACCAAGTCATCTATATTAGGGTTAACTTTTGCAGATGCTAACAAAATTAGGTTATTATAGGTGCACACATCAGCTAGTTATGAGTAATATTTATTTTATTATGTTCATAGCAGAAAACATTTATTCACATAAACATATTTTGATCCAAATTTTGAGACTTTTGTCTGAGACAACCCCACTTCAATGAAATTGGAGAATTTATTTATTATTATGTATTCAAATTTCTTTTAATTTTTCAGTATGTCTTCACGTGCCCCCGTTACAACTCCACAGGTTGGCCACCACTGCCTTAGAACTAGGTCTTTTTGTGGAACCCCTAGAACTAGAATGTATTTTTGTCGAACACCCTATTCCACTTTTTTGTATAGGCAATTAAAAAAAGTATTGCATCGATTATTAAAAATTTTAAACTACTTTTAATATAATTTACTAATTGATAATATTATTAATCTGTGATCCAGGTTTCACCTACCCATGCATTGTGTATAGTAACTATAATGTGTGCTTGATTTTTTCACACAAACCGTTGGAAGTCTAAGCCCATTGAAATTAACTGCAATCGCGCGCGCATTACATATTCTAATCTTAATTTATTTATATACTTTGTTTTTGTAACCACTTATGCCAAGAAATATTTTTCACTTATGCACATTGTTCTGAATGGCATTAAAATGTTAAGAGGAATACTGAGTATTTTGTATGAATTTGCAACAAAAAATTTAGGAGCTTTTCTTGCTTAAATTTAGAGTTTGGACATCAAATCTGTTGATTGGTCGATAAGTCTCGTTACCTCTCCCTTATTGTAGGTGTTTTCCCAACAAATGTCAAAAGGTGCACTTTCCATTGGAAAATTATTTAGTTTTGCAAGACATTGTACTAACGAGTATGCAATGATCTCGTGGAACCCGGGATAGTAAACAATAAAATTTTTACAATCTATTAGGTAATATATATAAATAAAACACATTTTAATATCTTTTATTATATTATAATAAGAATTTAAAAAGTATTGCAAAATATATAAAGTTATGTTGAAATAAAATTTTCCGTTTCTTAATGACAGGAATGAGCTTCAAATTCTTGTGAGGATACAAACTTCATAGAGAACGTGAATCCATTTTGCATACACATTAATAATTTTTTTCGATTTATTTATTGTGACTCGTGGAACCCCTGGGCATGTATCGTGGAACTCCAGGGTTCTGTGGAACACAGTTTGAAGACCACTGTGGCGGAGAGCATACTTTCTTAGTGGGTGAAAAATCCGGAATTGTCATTTGATGTTTAACGTTGCTCTACAAAGCAACACGAGGGCAATTGATCACAAACCTCGTAATTTTGAACCTCGGTCGAGTGACAAGGAGGACACCTGAGCTGGCACCTTTCTTTCCTAACTACCACATCAGCGGGAGGAATATCCTCATCTACACGGTGTGTCTTTAGTGGCAACAGGATTCGAACCATGAGCTCGTGACCATAACTATTAAGCTACCGCGGCCATCAGGAATAACATATGGCAGCGGTAGCCGAGTGGTTAAGGTATCGGATCGTGGCTGACCTTGTCACGAGTTCGAGCCCAGTACCACTAAAGATCCGCCGTGTATGGGAGCGATGCACGCTAAATCTGTCGAGAGCTGAAACGTCCTCCCGTTGGTGTGGTGTGGTAGTTAGGAGAGGGGGGTGCCAGCTCAGGTGTCGTCCACGTCACTTGACCATGGTTCAAAATTACGTGGTCCGTCGCCAAAAGCCCTCGTGTAGCTGAACAGCGCGACGTTAATCTTCACTCACTCACTCACTATTCATCGTTCATGTGTACGCCGGGATTCGAATAATTACGCATTCCTCGAATCGTTTATAAAAGTGTCGCATAACAATACACCTGACATATTCTATGTTGTACATGTAAATGAAAATTCAAGTTTTAAGTCACACACTGTCATTGATTTTAGTAACAATAACAATAATTTGATGCTAATGTCATTAGATAACAATAAGAGATTAGCTTCTATATAATATAATTGTAGGTTAAAGCGATTTTGTCTCAAAGAAAATTATAAGCTTCCGTAATTCATTTCAAACATATTGTTTAATTTTTACACATGTGTGTGTGTTGGGGGTAACCAAATAACAGCTTCATGTAATACAGTAACTCAGAAAATAGGCTACATTATGTGGTATCCTGTTTAAGAAATTGTAGTTGGTAGAAATAAATTGTACTTAAATTTGAATTTCTGAATTGCCTTATAAGAAATTCTCATCAAGAATATAATAAGTTTCGATACAAGTCTTTAAAAAGAAAACGTCATTTTTCTGTGAAAATGGTCATTAGAGCACTTTTTCATAAATTGTTATAATCTTTTTTAACCACATTTCCATTTCTTATTTTATAAATTAATGTTATTATTTCTGGTATTTATGAAAATACGACAAAACTGTGTACTAAGAATTCCATTTTAGACGACATAAACTGGTTAGGGAAGCAACTGAAGACAAAAAAAAAGTATCTGGTGTCTCCCTCTTGGTCCCACCACAATGGAGAAGGGAAAGAAAGAAGCCCAATCTGTGGTTTTACGACTGCTTGACCCGTTTGCCCTTCTTCACTATTCAAAGACGAATATTTCTCATCGTACATTATGCAAGAAAGAACTTGTGCATTCTAGCTGTTGATGTGTTTCCTTTAACTGTTTGAAAGTAATTTCTACTCCTCCCAAAGAATTTTATCTTCTTTTTTGTCATTTCAAAGAATCAGCTCGTTGGTTTCTTCATATTTTTAAAATCCAATAATTTGTATTGATTTATAAAAGAGTAACTGTTAATTAAATATCTTCAATGAACGCACTATTAAAAAATTATTAGTAACATAAAAATACATATACTGATAAAGGCTGAAATCTGCTTATAACAAAGGGTTGTTTTATACATCAGTATATAATTTCATTAATTCAAGTGATTAATATACATTTATTGAACGTATGTAATGTATATGTATATATATACTACGTTATTTTATTTAAAAGACCAATTTTAAAAATGAAACTATATAAATAATTAATTTAAATCCTTTTTCTTAGACATGATCCATAAAAAGATAATTACATACTTATAAAAAAAAATTAAACCTTAATCACAGAACAGCTAACCATGAATTGCAGTACCAATAGTGTCAAAGTGATGCATGATAGACTTATTCTATGCTGCATATGTAAAGTAAAATTCAAGTTTTGATTCATACAGTTATTGATTTTAGTAACAACAATAATAATGATTTATTATTAATACCATTACATTGCAGTCAGAGATTAGTTCTTATACGATATAATTATAGGTTAAAACGATTTTTGTCTCATAGCAAATTACAAGCTATTTTACAAACTTCTTCAGTTGGAAAAAAACGTATTAAAAAATTAGAGATTTGCAGACATTATTAGTTTCTGTTTTATGCCTTTACAAATTTTAAATGTTTTTCTCAGATTTTCATTTTGGAAGATATGAAAGGGTATTTCTATTCAATAAAATTTTTTTTCTGTTCAAGATAATTTTGAAATTTTTTGAAGATACTTTATATATGTTCTATAAAAGTTTTATATAAATTTAGGTTTAAGAACTCTCGCTAGTTTTTTAAAACATTTAAGTTAATATTTTTAAAATGTTCATATTTCTTCCAGGTTTCCAAATTTAACAATATTTATGCTTTTTCTCGGATTATCTATAAGAACAATTATTAAATTCAACAAGGAAATAGGTTTTCCATTCCATGCCAACTTAAGGAAGTGTAATAAAAAAGAAGCTTAATTTGGAAATTAATTCGATGAATATAATATAGTCGGCCCTCCCCATTTTGCGAACCTCTATCTTGCGAATTTCTCTATTTCGTGAACTTTTTCCTGAAACCAAGAACATATTTTACGATGTTCTTCGTCAAATAACCTCCAAATAGCTAAGTGCAGTTTCCATTTATCGAACTTTGGTTTTAAGTGGTTTTTAAACTACATTGAAAGATAAATCACCATTTAACGAAATTTTCCAAATAACGAACTTTTCTTCAGGTTTAGCGACGACTGTAATTTAGAGTGAAATTTTTGTCATATTTTCATGTGTATCGGAAATAATAACATTAATTTGTAAAACAAGAAATAGATGTGTTTGAAAACAAAATTATACAAACTATTTGTGAAAAAATTGCTTTAGGTTATTTTCTTAGAAAAGTAACATTTTCTTGTGAAAGACTAATTGAAAATGATTATTTCCCTGATGAGTATTCTTACACAGCAATTTCAAATACAATTTGTATCTAAGATATGAGCAGAAAGAAATTTATTACATACCTGTCAAACAAACAAAAATTGAATTAAATACGCTACGACAAATAAAAAGATATCTCTACAAAAATAAAACTGGAGGTTTATCGAATCCTTCCTCCAAAAATTAAAACTCCTTTCTAAATTCCATCTTTATCCTTAATCCTATGGGCAATGTTTATGATATCCAAGAAAATGTAAAACGTACTTGTTCATTCACTCGTGGATATCCCAAAATATTTGCATGGAATAAAAAAAAAAGACAGCGCACCCATTTCCGCGCCAATTCTAAAAGAGAGATAGCACTTTTACAAAACTTTTTTTTCTCTTTATTTTACTACAACTGCGCATGCGTTCTGAAACCGACTATATCTGTCAATCATTTCTTAACCACACCCCGTTGCTATAATAACGAATATCTTTTTACAAACATTATAGCTTTGACGTCATCCGAGTTGCAAACAACGCCATCTGTTGGATAGAGGTAGTTTTTGAAAATATGGCCGTTGGCCTTAATTGTCACGGTAGGGGATCATGACCTCTATTATGAGATCATGTGCCCCAACAATCAGTCAACATTTCCCTCAAGCAGTGGAAAACAATTTCCTCCACACAAGTTAACTGGATTGAAAAGGATATTGTGGAAGCTACGCTCTTCACATGCGGCTACTTGTGTATTGAAAACGGAGAAGGCGTTTTATTGTTTCTTCAAACAGTCATTATACCGATGAGTCCAGCACTCCCGTTTCAGTCACCTTTGGGTCCGCATGTGAAAGAAATTCTCTCATCACTTTTCGCAAGAAGTATGGTGACAGGAAACGAGTTGACTAGCAGAAAGTTGCCTCGAGTAAGAATCGCTTGATTAGCTCAAGCAACTGTTGTAGCTCAGGGTTCGTAGACACTAGCTCATAACCATAGATACTCGAGTCAAATCGTTGAATCTGTGTTTGGTCCATCCAGAGACTGTAATATGTATTAGTTATGCATTTTGTAAGCCTTGAGAATTCCATAAAATTCTTCAAGCCTCAGAATTCTGAGACGGCGTGATGTATTGGGAATAAAGTACAGTAGAGTCCCAAACAGTAGAGTCCGGATAACTCGGCCGCACCCTTGTAAGTATCCCCCCACACACGAACATACCCATTCCAGAATGATACCGAGTACGACATCATGTCTGATGCAAAAATTATTGCTGGTGTGTCACAGTTAATGATAAAATGTGGGAAAACGATGAAGATATTAACGTTGAGGATACCGTACAAACTCCTAAAATATCATATAGTGAGACTGTCAAACCCACCCTTCAGTATTTTGAATAACAAGGTGCCCCAGTAATAGACTTACTGTTCCTTTGTTATCTTCGTGGTGAAGCTGCAAAAAACGCAGAAAGCAGTACGATGGACATTTCTTTAAAAAAAGTATATAGCGAGTTTTTTTCAATGTCGACAACTTATTTTCATTAGACTACTTTATGCCTTCATAAAGAGTGTGATCTGAGGTGTGATCTGATCAGGCAAATTACTGTACATTATGTATTCATTAATTTTCATGTAGTAAAGGCTATATATACCTTCTTAAAGTACATACCTTTTCTCTGTTTAAGGGTATTTGGGCAGTTTATTTTCTGTTGTATTTTCAAGAAAATAATGCATAAAAATGACGTACAATATATTTTGAGGGAACTGTATGTGTCCTAGTTCTTTTTTAATCCCACTTTCAACAACCCGGAATTTTCATAAATTCGGCCACATTAGACCGAGTTTTGGGGATTCTATTCTTTGTAGCAGAATAGATGGCATCTTTATCGTTTGATCCGGTGCGTGGGTGATTATTAACGTCATGAGGCCATTAAAGACAGACTTCATAATAATACTGAACCACTGTCAAGTGACGAGGATATTTCCATCGGCACCTCCATTCTCTTAACTTACATACTACGCCAACGTGAGGATTTTTAGCCACTACAAATTTAACATGTCAACAACGTGTAACAAACATGTATAAGCCTCTCATGGCAGATCTTCAATGGCATCAAGACTCGAACTCGCGAATCAACAACGTTCGCGACCGTGACCACTCAACTAGGCGAATCCAGCCTTAAATGGGATTAAATATATTCCAGTTGTGACGGGCTCACGCGTTTTTCATTAACATGTACTTTTGGGTTCTTTGGGGCCAGAATAAATAACAATTCTTTTCCAACCAACCCGAGAAGTAAAACGTGAATGAAAGATGCAAATTAGGAAGCTTTTAAGTAACAGAAGTTTAGAGTAAGGGAGGTGGCATTTGGGGAGTGTTACGATAGTCCTTGTTGCAAGTGTGAAGGGTATTTCGAGAAGTTAAGTGACAGTCAAGAGAGGTTACCCGTGACAGAGAGCCTTTAGTCAAGGTGGAACAATTCCACCTCAGTGAACCGCAACTTCAGTTAGGATCCGGTAGATTGCTGCTTCGTTGGACATTAAGGTAGGAGTTACCATTTTAATATTCGGATCTGTGTTTACATTGAAATTGAGCTTAGGTGAGTTAGTTATTGATAGTGGTCCTGGTTACATTATTTCGGTATTATATATTGTGTGTTTCGTCACCATAAATTATCTCACATATCATATTATTACCTAATCTGTTATTGGTTTAAGTTAAGATCTTAATAAAGTCATATTAAGATTATGGCAGCTTCTGGTTTTTCATTTAATCCTACACCTCTAGCTCACGCTGATAATCTAGGAGAAGGGCACCCAAGGGGTTCACCCTTACAGTCTCCTATATTGTTTTCTGTCAGAATGAAGGTCATCTCAAAAACAATTTTAAAAAGTCGAAGGGCAAAATAAAATTATTTGATCATCTAACTCTCGATTCCGATTAATATTTTATTGATTTTGTTCTGAAAATTTCAAATTCTCTTACATTTAGTGCTCCATGAAGTTCTATGGTTTGGCGACCACTGTTTTAAACCCCATTACGAGTCCCATAGAGACGTCTACCAGTGTGTTACAACTTCATTTCCACCCATCCGTCCAGGGGCGGTTCTAGGCCAGTATAAACCGGATTCCTACCCTGGGCGGCATTTGGATCGAATTTGAAATTTTTTTTTCATACAAAAATTTTTACATATTTTCTGAAATATTATTGGGTGGGAATTTTTGGTATTTCTCATTTAACGTATCTCATTTCCTTATATTGTACTCTGTATGTTTAATGTCAGTTTTCTTTTCTGCTGCAACTTGAAGGGTTTGAGACGTGAGTATATGGTTAAATCGTGAAATTTGATATGTTTACGCATCTTCCTCTAGTAACTTTCTCCCATCCCGGAGTGGGATCACAATAGACATTCCTTTCTCTCATAGGAGGTTTGGTGTCAGCTATTCAAAAGGGCACAGGAGTTTTTGGTACATAAAGAGCCACATGAGATGTTTTATTTCAGTCTCAAGTGTAGTTACTATAAATTAAAATAAACGTTTGTGATCCCCACCATTAGTAGACTCTTTTCGAAGAAATTGTCCTGCTGAAATGGGTGATTCTTTCTCTTACATTTTACTCGTTTTAAATAATAGGTAATTATGTTGTTAATTTCAAATTATTTTGTATTTTTTAAGACTTAAAATAACATATACACTTGCCTCCGAAAGTCTGCGTACAGGTGATCATCTTTCATATTGATGCAAAGATCGTTAATTAAATGAAGTCTTTCTGAATCAATACTATTTTTTATTGATTCCTCTAACGTCGTAAATTGAAATTGTATAAGCAACAATTACCTGATAAAATAATACAAATATTTATAACTTGAGAACGACATAAAGCGTGTGCGTCAAAAGTTTGCGTACAGTGGAAAAATCCTTTACAATAATGGATTGTAAATAAAAGCTAATACTTTTTAAGCTATTATTTTCTTTCTATAACTCTCTCAACATATTTGGCAAGTATTTAACTAGCTTAGTTGTTTCTCTCGTATGGGGATATTTTGTTTCATTCTTCTACTCTGACAGACTTGAGCATTTCCTTGGAAGTTATTACGTTCTCCCTGATTATTCACCCGAGTAAATCCCACTAATTCAGTATTGTGCTTAGGTCTTGGGACTGAAATGGCTTACGGAATTGGTTTGGGACAAGTCAGAACAGCTATGGCTTCGGAATGATTTCACAAGGTGAGCCCTTTGCTTGATTCCTTTGTGCCGTTGAAAGTCAAAATCATCCCTCACAGCAAGTTTCTCGGCATATGCCATGAAAGTTCACTTCAATAAGTTCAAGTAACCGATTTTGTACATTGTTAATTCAATAAATTCCAGATTACCAGCTGAAAGGTTCCCATGCACCCCCAAACATTATGCCTCCTCCACCTCCATGTTTGATAGTCGAAAAAGGATTCTCTTTCTTAAGATACGCCCAGGAATTTTTGCAGGCGTAATTTTGTTCTTTTTTATGCCAAATTACAAAAAAATTACTTTCAATAGAATATATTACATTTTTTCAATAATTATATGTCCTATTTAGATGATTTTTGGCAAGGGTCATTCTCTTAGCTCTGTTCACTCGAGGGATGAATGGTTTCTTGAGTGTAACTCGGCCATGTTAGTCATCCTTTTCCAGTTTTCTTCGAATTGTTGTTAGAATCACACTTTTTTAGCAAGATCTCAGCCACACTTTTAGCTATTTGTTAAGTTTATAGTCTTGGATTTATTTTTATAGAGCGTATTACAAAGCAAGATTTTTGAGGTGACACTGCAGACGGGCGGCCGGATCTTGGCTTGGGCGTTAAGAGTTTAGTTGATTTGTAGTTTATGAACACTTTTTGAATCAAAGAAAATGTGTCTCCTATTAACAGTTTCAACAACTGCTTTAAAAATCCCTCCTTTTTCTGAAGATTTATGATGATTTTTCTTTCAATAACATATCGATCCCTTTTCTGTTGCCAGCCATGGAATGATATAAACTTTCAAATCTCAAATCCTAAATAAACCAAAAAAGAAGCTTATAATTACCTAAAAGCACGATTTAGTACAATTATTTTACAATAAAATGTCTTTAAAAGCTCTATTTTGTAAGTGTACGCAGACTTTTGGCGCGGATGGTTGGTGATTAATTGGAAGTCATTTTTTTTTAAGGTGAGTTTTGTTGCTGTTTGAATAAGGAAATTTTGAGGAATCTCTGACAAGTATTTTGATTTTCTAAAAAGAAATTTTAATGGTAATTATAGCATAAACACATAAGTAAATCTTGCCTATACTGCGACCCCTCAGTGATTGATGGTAAGCTTAAAGTATTTTGTACAGAAATCTACATTGCTGGTCATTAAAATTAAAACACCATGACGGAGAGATGCCATAGACGTCAAATTTATATGAAGGGAAACAGATGCAATGATATGTAAATGATTAATATTGAAACACAACAAGTGACACAAAATGAAGAAAAGGCATCTCAAACTACGTATAAAATGAAAGTTACATCATGAATTTTTATTAAGAGATCACTTTTGAATGTGTAATTTTTTTGTAAAAAGATTAAGTAAAGATCCTGTTATGCCCCATAAAAGAAGCAAAAACGGCCACCAGCAAATGTTAGAGTGAGATAGCAGGAAGATCGCGAAGGCTTTCTATTTTCTAGAATACAGTTTATATTTCTTGTGATAGTACTGCTCGCATTGGAGGAAATCCAATGACTGTGATGTGATTATGAAATCAATGGGTTCCGGAGGGTCATACTGAACGTGGTGCAGGATCTGAACGAACTCCCACCATTAACGCCCGAGAGGATAAACATTTTGTCAGGTCACTCTTGCGGGATTATACAGCCCCATCGCGGTTCTTGAGGGCTGAAAATGGGCTTAATTGCAGCACATGTACCGTATAGACAGTGTGATGATGTCTGGCTCAGTACGCACTGTCTACACTGTAACCATTATTACGACTTCCTTTGAAGCTGCAACACATAGAAGCGCGGTGACAATGATACGTCTAGTGGTAAAAATGGATATTTTCAAGCGAGTCCTGGTTCTGAGTGTAGTACCGTGATGAACGTATCCGTGTCTGCAGGAACTGAGGAAAACGTATGCGGGCCGCTTGCATTTGATATCATTGTACGAGCCGGACCGTGTATATGATGTAATGGAATGAGTAACCATTGGGTACATTATAATAAAAATAGCTTGTTCACGTCGTTAGTAATTTGAACAGCTACCGTTGCATTTTTCAGACCTTAAAGCCGGTGGCTGTGCCCTATCTTCGAACCTCGAAGACATCCTCTTTCAAAGAATAACGCAAGACCATATATTACTCATCGTATGTTGACCTATCTCGACATAAATAGAGTTCAACTAATGTCCTGTCAGCCCATTCTCCCAATCTCTCACCGATTGAAAACATCTCGTTACGTATTACTGACAGCCTGGGTCAGCATTCCGACTGATGAAGTGTGGTATGGACTTAAGATGCATGAAATGAGTTGGCCGAGTCAGTCATCCGAGCCTCATTCGGCTGGATGTTGTGGCCGCGGTAGCCGAGTGGTATAGGTATCAGACTGTGGCTTGCTTTGTCACGGGTTCGAGCCCAGTACCACTAAAGACCCACCGTGTAGGGCAGCAATACACGTTAAATCTGTCGAGAGCTCAAACGTCCTCCCGTTGGTGTGGTGTGGTAGTTAGGAGAGGGGGTGCCAGCTCTGGTGTCGTCCACGTCACTTGACCATGGTTCAAAATTACGTGGTCCGTCGCCAAAAGCCCTCGTGTAGCTGAACAGTGCGACATTAATATTCAATCAATCAATCAACCTCCGTAGTCACAAAGACCCCCAGGGGTCTGTAGAAACCATTATGGGTACCTATCATTAAAAATTTAATCCGTTATACAATAAATTTTTTCTGATTACATTAATTTAATTACATGACCAATAGACTAATCTAAGAGTAAGAGCACGATTGGTACTTGGGGTCACACAATCCCTTATTAACTACAACAAATATAAGCATGACTCATTCCAACAGAGCCTTTATCTTATCAACTGAAAAGCTTTCCCACATCCCAAAGTGCTCGCGTAACTTTTATCTTAGTATGAAGACGGGGGGCTCTTTCGTCTGGTAAGATGGCGCCATGTGACATTTCTTCCTCCCATCTAACAATACGGTAATAAGAGACCATAATGTGGCTACCCATTATATTAGGATTGCCATTATTACCCTACAAGCACATTTTTCAGAGAAATGAGTTAACTTTTCAATCTATTTTTCTGTTACAAAACACAGATCTCGCCATTGGCGCAGCTAGTCCTGTTTGGGTGATTTGGCCTATTTCAAAATTTCTTGAGGAGGGGGGGGCCTTTTTTGGAAAATAAATTAAAACGTTCGCATTACCAAAACTTATTTGAAAATGTCAAAATTTTGCACATATTGAGGCCCCTGTAGCCGGTATCATTGATACGACTGACACGATGGAAGTTACGGCCTTTGGTTCTGAAGATTCTTTTAAATCATTCTTTCGTTTCCTGTTCCAGAAGTTTTCTTAATATACCAGAAAAAAACAGGGGAGCACACGGGGGGGGGTCAAGGATCGCCATTTTATCATTTCCTATCATACCCCTATACAGCACCAAATATATTCTTTTGATTTTATCGATTGTGGGGAACAAAAAACAGCAAAAAAATACATTATTGAATAAATAATTAACATTAATTAATAAAGTAAATGAGAAAATATAAGTTGTTTTATGTAAGATATACATATAAGATCATAATCAATAGAAAAATATCAAAGGCGATCTGGAAAGGGGAGTCCAAACACCCTGGACAACCCCTTGTGTGCAAGAAACTTTTAAGGTAACAGCAGCAAGTTTAATTAAAAAAATTTTTTCTTTTAATTTTGAAAATATTGATGAAGTTCTGAGTTAAGAGTGAAATTACAGATTTCTTGAACTTTTAAAGTCTCTTGGAATGAAAAGTTTAATCAAGTGATAGGCTAATACATAATTACATTTGTCTAATTTAACTATTTAAGTAAACTGCTCACACTTTGTAATTGTGTTTCAATATGATTACGTTTTGGCTATCAAAATAACCTAAAAACCTTTAAATAGATTGAGCAATACAGAAGAAAACGTAAATTTACCTTCGTTATTCTATATCATAAACTCTTATGAAAAGCTTTTGTAGTTTAAGCATTTATCGCATGTTTAATGTATAATAAAATCTATGTGTCGCCCAAAACCGATATAGTGGTTAGCGAGGCTGACTGCGGTGCCGTAGGGATTGGGTTCGAATCCCGGAGAAGACATGGATGTTTGTAAATGTATAGTGCCTTTGCGGCATGGGGGTACTTTAAATAGCCGTCGAGCCGCAAGTCCTCTCGTGAGATTGGGGGAAGCGGAAGAGAGGTGGGAGGCTCCTGACCCCTTCCATGGTGTTCTCCCTCAAAATTGGGGTGAAACCGAGCTAAATAGTTCTGTCACCTGCATGGTGCTCAAAGGTACGGCTAACGACAGGCGTCACTTAGCCCTTTGCCATGATGAAATTCGTGGGCTTGATCTGGCCTTTGCCGATCAGGTGGCATTACTCACAACAATTATCTATGTACGAACAATTATAATTTCTAAGAAACTAAATATTGCAAAAGACTTTAAACTTTTTAGGATTTTTATTTTACAGTATAATTGCTGCCTGCTATGTTTACAGCTGTTGTAGTATTAGTCTTGAATTTTTGGTATTTCTTTATCTTGATATATATAAATATACATTCAATAACATAACCACGTAGGCTGTCAAAACCCCACAACTTTACATGGAACATTTTTTTGAGAATAATTATTTTCTAAGGGACATAAATTGAATTACACACAAGAATTTGTTATATTTAGAAAAGTTTATACTTTTGACAATTTTTTAAAGTTTTCTTCCGAATTATATTTATTTAGAAAATAATATTTGTAGTATTTATATATATTAGCTAATCATACACAACACACACACAAAATGCATAGGGACTTGCCAAAAAATAAATAAGCTCAATTTTTGAAGGATCTGATTAAATACAATCATCAAAATAATAATATCAAAATTTCCATTGTATTTATTTTTATTTAAAGGTTGTAAAGTTCAGGGAATACGTGTAACTAGCTTACCAAATCAAATCAAACTTTATTTAATTGATTCATTAATTCGTCTGAGATATTTCTTAGACTCACAATTCGCCAGTCATCTGTAACTCTTACATTGAAACTCGTGTTTTTCCTCCTTTTTTTTATTGAAAGTTTCCCGAGTCAACTTCAAGAAATATTGAAGCATTTACCAGGTCAACCCCGATTTACCAAACCCCTATTCAACGAAAGTCGCGATTAAACGAAGTTTTCTTTTCCCTCCATCAAAATGAAGTCCAAACATCCATATTTAACAAATAGTAAACCCCGAATTATTTTAGCAGTCGAAAAAAACATTTTTATTATCCTGGATTAGAAAAAAAAAGTATTTTTGTTTTCAATTAACGTTCTTTTTGTCTGGAACAGAAAAAGTCTTTTCAAAAAGCAACAAATTTCATCAGGAAATGGAGCAGCCTATTATTAGGCTTCACAGGTGCAGATAGTCATGGGTGTAACCTATCGCGTGAATTTTAAATAGGATAAGCAATTCATTTCTTATCTCATCCCACTTTACAACGCAGGAGATATTTTCTTGATTAAAACGATGTTTATTATTCGTATAGTTTTGAAGAAGATTGTGTTTTTCAAAATTTGTGAATGAATAATGATTTTGATGTACAGTCGAACCTCTATATAACGAGCCTCTATAATGCGAATTTTTCTATATAGTGAACTTTTTCCTGGAACCTTGAACATTTCACGATTTTCTTCGTAAAATAACCTCTCTATAGCGAAGTGCATCTTCTATATAACGAACATTTTCTTTTGTGATTCAATTTTTTTCCTCCCTATTTTTAAGGTATTTCTAGACATTTCAAATTATTCTCTCTTTAACACATTTTATGGTGGTTTGAACTGGTTTTATTAGATCTTAATTCACAGAGAGCAATAGAGTTCTGGACGTTTCATCCAAGAAGTGCAACCTTTAACCCCCACTGACAAGTTCACTAGAAACATCTTCGATATCCCCTTCCACACTCAATGGAGTTGTCCCCATGTTCTAGTATTAAAATAATGTATGTTTTATATTACTTGTATGCTTTAAAAAAGAAAATGTCCTTAAAATTCATTAGTTTTATTATAAAATTATATCTTTTTAATGTTTAAAATACAGTATATTCCTCGACACTCTTTTTTCTTGTTTTCCTTGCAGCTTTTCTTTCTTTTTTTTTGATGGGTAAGATATATAAAATAAACATATATTAATTTTTAAAAAATGTTTGAATAATAACTTTTTTAATACATAGTGTTTATGAATTTAAAATTTGTTTTAAGCGGTTTATAAAGTATATTAAAAGATGAACCTCTATATAAAGAACTTTCCACATAATTAACTTTTTTCCGGGATTTAGCGACTTCGTTATATAGAGGTCCAACCACTAGCGTTGCTTGTTTTGAGTGGGTCCAGTATCAAAACTCCTTCGGGGCCTCTTTTTAGAAAAGAAAGCCCTGTTATTAATACTGTAGTTACACATGCTGGGGCCCCTGTAGCTTGGGGGGCCCGTATCATTGATACGGCGGTAGCTACGCCCTTGGGTCCGAGTGTATTTGTATTTTGATTTTTTTTTGTTCGATTTTGCTGACATTGTAAATGAAACTCCAATCAACTGTTGCATTTTATATTGTTTTACCTTGTTTAGAAAAAACTGTGAAAACGTACCACATTGAACAGGATGTAAATGAGACGCAGTAGTTTCTTCTCTCCATAAGGAACTCTTTCGGGTTAGGAATCAAAAAGATTGTCAAACATCTTTTAGTCAGTATTTTAAAATTTCCAATTAATTGAAGGAGAGTTGGAAACCTCTCTCTCTCTATGCCGACAATGTTAGATTGGCTGAATTCAATGAACCTATTCTCAAAAAATCTGTTATATGTACATACTTATATATATAAAATCTTTCATACAATTAAAATACACCTTTGTCATTATACTGACATGAGCTTTTAGCTAATTTTGAATTTGTTTATAATTTATAAAATATTTTATCAAACAGAGTGAAACTTGACCTATTTTCACATAAAAATTTTTGTAAATGAATTTTTGAGTTTTTTTAAAAAAAACCCATTTCAGTATATATTAGCCATCGTTATAAATATATCATAAAAAATGTATATACCTGTGAACAGTAGTTTCTCAGAAAAGATACATCGAACATCAAAATTTATATTTTTAGATAAATTGATTTTAATATCTACAGTGAGAGACTTCTAATCGGCTGGGAAATAAAAGGCTCAATTTAAAATAAAAGATACATGTTTTGGTTCATATCAGACGTTCAACTTTTAAGCAAAAACAAAGTACTTTGTTTAAATTATTCGCCATTCAAATGGGCGTGGCCCAATTTCAACCATTATTTAAAAATAGGTTTTAAGGGCTTCTAATTATCCGAGGTTAAATAGGGTAGTTTTAGAAAGGTTAAAATCTATACAATTTGAAAATGTAAAAGTCTCAAATTGTCAAAAAAATAAGATTTGATTTTACTCGTAACTCTCCAACACCCCTGAAGCGTGATAATTCGCTATAGCACTTTTAGTTTCTGAATAAAAAAATGTGTAATTTGAATCTATGAATATTCTTTTTGTGTAGTTGATAATTATAGAAATTCCTAAAAGGTATGTGCAAAAAATTTGTATTCTTAGGAACCCCTATATTATTAATAACTTCGAAATTACCGAATAAAATTCTCGGTTCCGATGAATTCATTAAATCGGGTTCCGATTGTACGTCTGAAATCTGTTTTTAAAATTTCGTATAAAAAGGGAAAAGTATTTTTTGATGTTAAATGGAGATAACAAATGAAATAAATATCACTCACACATAAATTTAAAGTCGCCGGAAGTCAATAAATTTCATTTTGCATTAAATTTTACTATAAATCAGTATCGAATCACTCTTTTGTAATTTTTATTAAAAAATTGTGAAGCATATAAAAAAATTTATAAGATTTTATCAGAAATCTTCCCATATATGGATTAATAAATGATTTTGAACCATTTTAAACAGTCCGAAGTCATTTTTTTTGTTCTGATTTTCCATAAATATAATAAAGGGTGTTTTTTTTAGAGGTATAGAACTTTAAATTGCAATAAAACAATGCTGTATTATTCGATTGACATGAATTTTTTTTTATTCGAAAGATGATAATCTTGTGGCATTACATTTTAAGTATGATTTCTGGCATAGGACTGCCACGGCTGGCTCGGATGTAGTCCAATCTGGACGTCCAATTTTCGATGACTTTTTCCAACATTTGTGGCCGTATATCGGCAATAACAGGGCGAATGTTGTCTTCCAAATGGTCAAGCGTTTGTGGCTTATCCGCATAGACCAATGACTTTACATAGCCCCAAAGAAAATAGTCTAGCGGTGTTAAATCACATGATCTTGGAGGCCAATTCACAGGTCCAAAACGTGTCTTTCAATAAATCGATTGTGGCACGAGCTGTGTGACATGTTGCGCCGTCTTGTTGGAACCACAGCTCCTGGACATCATGATCGTTCAATTCAGGAATGAAAAAGTTAGTAATCATGGCTCTAGACCGATCACCATTGACTGTAACGTTGTGGCCTTCATCGTTTTTGAAGGATTCCACCAGCCCATAAAGCGCACCAAACAGTCAGTTTTTCTGGATGTAACAGTGTTTCGACGTACACTTGTGGATTAGCTTCACTCCAAATGCGGCAGTTTTGTTTGTTGACGTAGCCATTCAACCAGAAGTGCGCTTCATCGCTAAACAAAATTCGCTTATGAAAATCGGGAACAACGGCAATCTCGTTTTGGTCCCATTCGACGAATCTACGCCTTGCTTGATGATCGTTTTGATGAATTGCCAAACCAAACTGAGAATAAATCACTTGACAGCTGTTAAATCGGTCGCCATCTTGGAAAGTAATGCCAACTTAAACTTCTATCCGTGGGAAAAAAACACTCTAAATTGTCTACATTTTTTTTTTTTGCAAGATTTTTTCTGGGAAATATCATTTATGGCAAAACAGAAATGTGAGAGCTTGATGTTTTCATATGACTTCTTTTGATTTCTGGAATATTTATTACTACTACTACACTAAGCCTTTTCTGCGAAATAAAACGTGGTACATTTTGGGGGTGCTGTTCATTATCTCCCCTGTTCTTTGTTGCTGCAGAACAGATAACGTCTGAATGTTTCTAGAGTAGAGATGTAATTTATCACACACACACTGTCATATAACCTTCAGTATTGCCTTAGCAGTGTAGAATCTCTGGAATGTCGCCACGTTATCTGGTTTTGAAAATTAACTCCACTGGAAACCGCTTATGCTCAATTTGGAGGGGAAAGAGAGCAAACATTCGAAAAAAAGAATCCCAACCCGCAGGGTGGTTCCCCTCGAGAAATTGTATGGGGGGGTATGTTTTCTTAACGAAATCTATTGCTTTTGCTGTGTTCAGATATTTTCACTTCAGTAAATTATTTCCTACCAATTTTATTACAATAATTTAGCTATCATAATTATTTTTATTGAAAAAGATTTGTTATTAAGGCTTCTTTGTTTTTTACTTAAAGAAAATAAAGGTTTTTTTTGCGAAAATAAATCTATGTTTTTACAGAAAATTTTAAGTTAAAATGATTTATATTAATCAGCAATGTGAATTAATGAGAGCTGCAAGTTATCTGTGAATATTTGCGATTTCACACAGTTCAAGCAAAAAAAAAAAAAAAAAAAAAAAAAAAAGAGGAGGGGGAAGAACTACTTAAAATACGGTGTTTAAATTATTATTAATTCGTTCAGTTAGGAATATTGGAAAAAAATTGACAGGATCTATAAATGTTAGATCATACTTATTTCTTTCATTGCTACATTTTATCACACACACACACGAATTAAAGTAAGAAGTTGTTGCATATTTTTAAGACTAACAATTTGGGAGAAATATTTCGATTTTACAACAGCTTTTAAGAGAGAACAACTTCGTTAATATTTATCCTGTAATATGATAAAATCAGTAGTAATAATGCTAAAAAGAGCAAATTTAACGAGTATCATTTTGAATAAAAAATGTTCCCCCCTCCCTTCTTCAGGTATCATCCTCGTCACTTGACCTTGATTTAAAATTACAAGATCTGTGGCCAATAACCCTCGCGTAGCTTAAATAAAACTGAGCGAATTTTTATTTTCTAGTCCCAAAATATAACTTTGTAAAATTACCGTAAAATCCAGTGTGTAACGTGCAACTGTACTTTCAAGCTGCATTGTTTAATTTTTAGGTATATTCGCCGTATAACGCACCCCCTTTTTTACGGAAGAACGTGAAATGTACGTGTGCAATTTTATAAAATTCTGAAGTCATTTATTGAGGTATTACACCAAGGTTTTTAAAAAATAGTTAATTTCTACACAATTACAACCCTTTAAATTCATCAGGCATGTCATTTCTTTTAAATAAACAGTATTTCGATTTATGTAGAAGTCTAATTTTTTTTAATGCTCAACTCTTTTATTTTTAAAGCTATCATTTTTATACACTGGATTATAACGCGCACTCGTAAATTTCGCTCTCACAAATTTGAATTTTTTTTTCATTCAAAATTCGATTTGTTTCTTAAATTATTCTCTCTCTTCGAATATCATTTCAAATTCTTTAAATGGACTTTTAACTTCTGAATGGAATGAGATACTCCAGTACCTAATTTTTCATTATCAGAAATAAATTTCTAGTTTTTCTTTCAGAGTACTTTTTATGTTAAAACAAAATGGAGTTAACATTTTATGAAAAATTAAACGGACTAGATATTTTGTTTTGATTTTTACAGTTGTCTTCAGATTCTACCAAATACAAGATAATATAATTCTTCTGAAAAGTCTAATAACATTGCACTAAACAAAGATTTTTTTATCTTTCTTTGAAATCTACGGATAACTTGCTGCAAATACTATGCTGTTCTGTATTGCTCTTTCACTGCTTATATAAGACATTCCGGTGAGTATGTGTGATTATTTGATGGTTCAAGATTACTCGTATTTGTAAAAGAATAACATACATTTGCAATCCCTTTCTTTTGGCAAGCAAAATGTGTATGTGTAAAAGATAATTTACTGTAATTTTCATTTATATTTAATTTTTCGTATACTCATATATCTCAGATTTTCTTTCGTCTTCTTTAAAAAACAGGTAACGTAAAAAAAATTTATAATTCAGTTCCTACTTAAGTCAACAAAGTAAATTTTTATTTTAGTTACTTCTTATTAAGTAATTACAATTAATATAAATATGTATATGTATATGATAGAAAGCGATTTTTTTTCCTTTCTACATAGGGGGTTGGACTATTTTTTGTTTGTTTGTTATTATTTATTCATAAATTAAATTTAATTCGTCTAATAAAATAGTAAAGTAAAAAAAGAAATCCCTTTCACAGAAATTAGGCTATCCCAGGTGGGATTCGAGCCCACGACCTTTGGATTAGAAGTCCAACACACTATCCATTGCGCTACAGGTACACAAAGAACGTTTTTCCAGTTTATAATTGCTGTTGGACTATTATTTTTGTTCGTTACTATTTATTCATTTTTTAAATTTAATTAAGGAATTAACATTTGAAAAAACTGTAATAACTTCAAGTGTCATCCACTACAAATTTTAAAAAATGTATTTGAACTAGAATGGATGAATAGAAAGAATATATTTTGTGACAAACCTATACGGAACTTTATCACTAACCTTCTGAGTCGTCTTTTTTAGGGAAATTTAATTCCCTACCTATTTCCAATCAGCTCCAAAAAGAGGACAGGATTCCTTGTTATATGCAGATTAGATAAAGTATTTTAGTCAAACGAAATAGTAAAGTAAAAAGGCAGTAGGAAAGAGAGATTGAAGCAGAAAGGTATAATAGTGAAGTTAGAGATTTATTATTGAAGATTTCTTGGTGGATAATTTAATCTCAGGAAGAGTTGAGATTCAGTGTGGTAAATATTGATTTATATTTAAAGTCTCATTAAAGCTTTATATTAGGAGTGAGATTAAAGTTAAATGTTCAATAGGAACATTATTGAATATAATTCTGGGATCTCTTATCGCGGTAATCTCTGCATCATCGATATTCTAATTGTTAATTAATTGGATCATTAAATATTTAAGTTTATTTAAAGGAAAGTCCCTTTTAAACCTCATATAACTATTTTGATATATTTGTTAATACAAGTCTTTGATTCTATTTGGAAAAGATAACCAAATAAAGAAAGTTATTTATAAAAATGGCTACTGGCTCTTATCTGACTCCAATTTATTCTCGTTCTCAAAGTGAGATCCAAGGGGATCTTCACAATTTTATTAACGATTGAAAATTTGAACAAGATATATGTATATTTTCAATATATATATATACAGAGAGAGAGAGAACTATTAGTAGGAACTGCAAAAAGAGAAGGTTTAAAAAATAACTTCTCTATACAGAGAGAGAGAGAACTATTAGTAGGAACTGCAAAGAGAAGGTTTAAAAAATAACTAAGAGAAGTATGCTTAAGAAATGCAAATATTTCAAAGAAAAAGCATTTAACGGATTAACTATCAACATGAAAGCTATTGATGGCATGTTTTTTAAGTTGGACATCTGGTAATGAGACGATATCACAGAGCTGTTTTTCCTCGCCAAGTTGTTATGGCAAACCCAAAGAATTTTCCCACATGTTTTGATTTGACTGGATTCGTCATTTCTTGTGCTATTTTGCATCCCTTTTGTGAAATACAGTCAATCCTTCATATAAGGAGGTCTGGAATATATATTTGTCCATAGATCCAGCCTGGCGGAAACCAAGCTTCTTCTGCAGTTCTGTAGTAAACCTAAGACAAGGGTGATCCGATGTTTAGAGATCCAACGCCCGGAGGGCGTTTCTTCTCCGTGTGAGTGAACTGAAAAGAAAAAAAAAACAAAACAGGAGCGATCTGCGCAGGGCAGATCGCGGAACAAGCAGCGTCGAAAGGCAGGAGAAGCACAATAGCAGCTCAACAGAGCGGGGGGGAAGGAAGAGAGAAGCAGCGCCGGAAAGGGTTCATTGGAGCTGACTGGGCTTCTTCGAGAGAGGAGGAAAAAAGTTGTTTTTCGCCTTCCCGGGGAAGCGGTAGGGTAGGTTGGGAGAAACACCTCTTTTTCTTTTTTTTTAGACGTGGCTGTGTGTTGAATTCCAAAGAGTTCGCAGAGAAATCACGTTTCTAATCGAAACTTCGGGGTAGGGTTGTTGCACGGTGGGGGTCTGTGAGTTCCCGTGACAGGAAAGCTGATTGCATTCTGATGGATTCGTTGTGATGAGAAGGGAGATGGTTATAAAACGGCAGTGATAGTTTTTAATTCTTGAGCGAATGGAGTTATTTTAAGCTCTCTGTGGAGAATGATTCTTGGGATGTAAAAAAAAGGAGCGTTTAATATTGTTCGAAGGGCTTGGTTTTGTAAAACTTGGAGCTTATTGAGGAGGTAATTTGCAGAGTTTCCCAGATCTGGCAGGCATATAAAAGGACGGGGAGTAGATGTTGGAGGTAAATAAGTCTTTTTTTGTCGAGATTGAGTTTCGATTTCTTGGAAAGCAGTCTGTGTAGAGTAAAAAGTTTTAGCTTGAATTTCTTTGAGGTCTGGAGTATGTGGTTTCTATAGGTGAGTTTCTTGTCAAGTGCGACGCCGAGATATTGACTTCGTCGCACCAGGGGATGTGGTTTCGAAATAATTTAAGTGGGTTGAGCTTGTTTTTGTAATTCCCTTTCTTTAAAAAGGATAGCTTGAGACTTTGAGGTGTTGATCGAAATTCTCCATAAGGTGAGCCATTTTTTAACATTAAGTAGGATTGTAAATTTTCCTGACAATTTCCGGGGAGCGTGCTTTAGAAAGAATGGCAGCATCGTCGGCAAACAAACAAACTTCCACCGTTGGAGAGGTGGGGAAGTCGTACTGTAAAGGAGTGGAGAAAGGATACTGCCTTGAGGAGTTCCGGCCTGGAAGAGTGGATTGAATTAATTTTTAAAAGGTTCTATTGTTTAGGTATTCATAAATAATTTTGAGGTATGGAGGGAGATTAATTTGGATAAGTTTGAAAATTAGTCCGTTGTGCCAAACTCTATCGAACGCCTTTTCCACATCCAAGAAGATTCCTCCGGTGGTGCGGTGGGTGTTGTAACCATCTATGATCAAGTTGGTGGCACGTTGAAGTCTTTTTTCTAAACCCGTGTTGGAAGTCGGGGATGATATGGTTCGAGTCCGAAAAGGCTTGTATTCGGGAAAGGAGGATTTTCTCAAAGAGTTTGGCGACGCAGGAGATGAGGCTGATTGGACGATAATTTAACGGAAATTTCGGGTCTTTGTTTTTTTTCGGGAGGAGAGAGATGGTGCAGTGCTTCCAGATCTGGGGAAAGTGTTGAAGTAGGAGGCATTTGTTAAAAATTTTCGTAAGATGGGTTATTGCATTCATTGGAAGAGACTTGAGAGCTATGTTCTTGATTTGGTCGTGACCTGGGGCTTTGCGTGTGTTTAATTTGGAGATGATGTCGCAGATTTCTTGAGGGGAGGTGAGAGGCGGGATGCTGGATGAATAATTATTTAAAAATCTTCTGATTGTCCTGTCCACTTTGTCAATGTGATCATCGTCATAAGGGGTTCTGTTTTCGGTGAATGATTCTTCGAGATTGTCCACGAAGCAGTCTGCTTTTTCCTTCGTTCCGAAGACCAGGCCTCGGGAACTAAGAATCGGAGGATAAATGATGTTATTGTTAGAGTTATTTCCTGAAACCAGCTTGTGGAGGGTGTCGGTGTCGATATTTGCGTCTTTTTGGAGGGAATCCCAAACATGCTCCTTCGAGTTTTTTAGTTCTGTGCGGATAATTCTTTGTAGTCGATTGACTTCTGCCTTGAGGGGAGGGTATTGAGTTCTTTGCCAAAGTTTGCGTAGGCGGTTTTTTTCTCGGATTTTGAGTCGGGTTTGGAAGGGGATATTGGATATAGAGTGAAGGATAGGCTTGAACTTGCTGGCTTGATTTATTGCATTGTGAATATGAGTGTTGAAATTAACTATGGCTTCTTCAATCTCTTCATTATCGCTGATTTGAGGATTTCAGGGAGTGAGGTGGCTATGATGCTTTGAAATTTATACCAATTGGTGAGGGTCTTGCAGTTTTGCTTGAAGGGAATTGAAGAATTGATCGAAATGACAAAGTGGACAGGGTTGTGGTCACTTGACAGGTCCGAGTGGACTTCGGCCGTGATATCGTTGATCCCACAGGTGATTCCAAAGTCGATGGTGGAGGGCCTGCCGCGGGTATGAACTCTTGTGGGTCCGTTAGGGGCTGTGGTAGGAAGCCATTAGCACGAACAAGACGAACGATAGTATTGCCTGCTGAGTTGTTGTGAGGGGTTGCACTCCAAGAGGTATGCTTCGCGTTGAAGTCACCCACGATGATGCACTGGGGTCTATTTCTAAAAATCTTGAGGAGATCTGGGCCGAGGTTTCCAGCAGTGCTTCTTGGGGGGTTGTACAGAGAACAGATTGTGATATTGTTTGGTTGACTTTCAATAACTATTGTTGTGGATTCTACAGTGCTGGTGTTGATTTTTATGCCGTGATGAGGAATGGATTTTTTGACGAGGACAGCTGTTCCCCCTCCTCGGTGGGTCAGCCTATCGCTTCTGTGGGTGGAGTAATTTGCTAGGTTGAGGTCATCACTGGGTCGAAGGAAAGTCTCTTGCAGTGCAAAGAGAAGGGAGAAAAAATGAAAAATACCTCAGCTGGCGAACCGACCTTGGCAGACCGGAACTGGTTGGGGGGTGGGGAATGAAAAGTTTCGGCGAGGCGTTTCGAAGTTCCAAGAGGGAAAATTTTGTTCTTTAGTTGTTATTGCGGTGGTAGGAACAAGCCATTCGTCCTTCATGTCAGCATGGGTTTTAGATAGTCTATTTTTGAGCGAAAGTTTTTATTTTCTTCCAAGCAGTTCGATGAGAGAAAAATATTTGGTCCAGTATTAATTATTTCCTTGAAGTGGGGTTGATAAGTCCTATTGTCATTTAGTATGAGGCCAAGATAAGTAGTTTCGAAAGTCCAGTTTATCTGTTCGTCGAAAAGTTTGAATTTTGGAGGCATGATTTGGGCTCTTCTTTTCCTAAAAACTATTGCGTTGGTTTTTTCAGTATTAATTGAAATTCTCCACTTGGTCAGCCAGATTTCAAGTTGGGAGAGGTAAGCCTGTGTTGTGCGAACTGCTTGGTCGGCGGTTGTACTATTGCAGAGTATGGCGGCAGACGGATTCTGATGGATTGGTAGGAAAGTCACTGGTGTAGATGTTGTAGATCGCGGGCGAAAAAATTGACCCCTGAGGTGTTCCAGAGGCGATGCTACGGTCTTTGAAGGAGGTACTATTGATTTTAACATTAAAAGTTCTATTGTTCAGGTAGTGTGGTGGATGATTTTAACGAGGTAAGTGGGTAATTTAAAATTGATCATTTTGTAAATCAGTTCGTCACGCCACATTCTATCAAATGCTTTTTTTCACATCAAGAAATATGCCGACGGTGTATGTTTTCGTCCTTTTTCTTGACGCCTTTATCCATTTTCTGAAGAAAAAATTTCTTGTTTGATGCTCAAGTACTTACGTTTTGACATTTTCGAGCTGAAAAAACGAAGTTACCAGTACGACGGATCAACACTTCAAATGAATGGAGACTAATTCAAAGACACGAGAAAACTCCATTGAGGATGAAAGGGGATATCAAAGATGGTTCTAGTGAACTGGACGATGAGGGTTAAAGGTTGCACTTCTTGGATGAAACGCCCAGTATTCTATTGTTCTCGGCGAGCTAGGTACCTAATAAAACCAATTTAAGATTTATGACCACCATAAAATGAGTTAAAAGAAAGAATAACCTGAAATGTCCAGAAATACTTTATGCACTTCGCTATTGGGAGGTTATTTTACGAAGAAAATCGTGAAATGTCCTTGGTTCCAGAATAAAAGTTCGCTTTATAGAAAAATTTGCAATATAGAGGTTTGACTGTGTATATAAATATACACATTTTTTAAAAATACATTTTTGTGTAATGGAGCTTTAACTACTATTTAAGTGCTTCCTCGTAGCGAGATATGAAGCCGCGGTAGTTTAGTGGTCATGGTCGCGAACTCGTGGCTGGTATGTCATGAGTTCGAGTCCTAGTGCTTCTGAATATCCTTTACGCTGATGAACATTAAATCTGTTGAGGCTTCAAGTCCTTCCTTCGGTGTGGTGTGGCAGTTAGGAGAGTGGGGTAGATCTAGGTTGATCCTTATCACTTGATCGTGGCTCAAAACCTATGAGGTCCGTCGCCAATAGCCCTCGTGTTGCTTTGTAGTGCGACGTTAACAAACATTCACTGACGAGAGGATATTTATCTTCAATTCTGATTGAACTTAGCATTTAATAAAATATTTTATGTTTGGAATTTTCCCGTATATATATATTTGCCAATTAGTGGGATTTTTCCATATATTTTCCAATTAACGCTGTATTATAAATACTAAGAAATATTGTAATATATTAAAAATTGCACGAACTAAGCAATTGGTTTCGTAATTTTTCATGCATTCATTCAGATTAATCCTAAGAGCATCCCTGGAACATCATGGCAACCTTTTGAAATTTATGTCGAGAAAGAAATAAAAATATTACCTGTAAAAAGTAATTCCCAAAACGAAGAAAACGAAGCCTAACAGCTGACCCAACCGGAGCCGTATAAGAAATAACCGTTTCCTCATCAACGGAATTTTTAAAGTAATAAAAGCTTTCTGCTCATGCGCGAGAAAGACCGTTGAAGAATTAAAACTGTTAAAATAAAAAAAACGAATTACGAATGCGCTGTTAAAATGAAAGAAATCTCTACTGCGCATGCTCAAAATTTCACGAAAAAAACGACTCTCCTTCACTGTAAAATCAATTCAAAAGGGTTACCAGATTTGGCGAGAAAACACTTAGCGCGAGAGGCGCTCGATTCGACAAATCAACCAAAGTTTTAATTGCTGGATTCTTTGAAATTTAGAAATTTTCTTTTGATGAGATTTTTTAATTTTGTACGTCATGGGCGTTCGTAAAATCAATTCAAAAATTAACACACACACACACACACACACACACACACACACACACACACACACACACACACACACACACACACACACACACACACACACACACACACACACACACACACACACACACACACACACACACACACACACACACACACACACACACACACACACAAGAATCAATTACCTTTTTATAGGATTTTTTACTCATAATTTTTTGTTCTTTTCAAATGAAGTTATAAAAAAAGGTCTTTATACAAGAGCATTTCGTAAGTTTTACAAAAAGCGCCTTTTTCAATGCAGAGGAAAACACGATTTATTTTTACACAGATTTTGCATGCATTTTTTTTTCTTATTCAAGGGCTGTATACATGTAAAATTTTAAAATTCGAAGTATAATAATTACACAAGGTTACATGCAATAAAATAAAAACTGTAGGACAGGATTTTTTGTGTGTTTTGACTTGGTAAATAACTAGCTATTCCAATAATCAAGCTGCAACATATGTATGAAAAAAATAAATCACTTCATTTAAACTTAAAAATCATTATGTTTACTAAAAAAAAATGACTGATGAAAAAAAAAATCCATTTTGAAAGAATAAATGCCAAACTTAAATAATCTCGCCAAATGAAGGCGATAACAATAAAAATGTTGGACCGAGTCAAAGTACGATAGCGAAAGAATGCTTATCTTATCTCACTTGTCGAACCGGTCGAGTCCAATCGAAGGGGCCAGTGGAAAAAACATTTCTACTCTCATTCCCTTTCCTGCTGTGTAGCGGTGCAGCCGCTCTCCCGCAGCCGCTTCACATTCTTGCTGATATAGTCTGATGGGTTGCGTTTCATCCTTCGGCATTTTATGACAGTATATACCTCGCAGAAGGGAAATTACAAGTTCCCTTATTTTTTGTTTGAACTGATGACTTACTAGCAAATCTTCCCACTTCGAACTTCATTTGAATGTGAATTCGAGGATACATTCTCGGTTATATATAATCGATAAAGAGAGAGACTGTGGAACTTCAACGGAAATTCCCCTACTATATGTGGACTGATACTCACAAGCAAATTTTCCTACTTCCGGCTTCATTTGAATGTGAATTCTAGGATATGTTCTGTGTTATATGTGTAATCGACAACGTTTTCAACGGCCGTGGAATTCGATTGAAAATTCCCTTACTATATGTGGACTGATGACTCATTGCAAATTTTCCCATTTCCGGCTTCCTTTGATGTGAATTCGAGGATACGTTCTCGGTTATATATATTCGACAATGTTGTCAACGAGCGGAAGTTCATGGAAATTCCCCTTCTACATGTGGACTGTGTGGTCACAAGCAAATTTTCCCACTTTCGGCTTGCGACTTATGAATTCGTCATGGATTGGGAACCTCTTGGCGAGGTTGGCACGCCTTTGCAGCTTGGCGACAAAATACATTTCCGGTGTGCCTGAGCTAAATGCATGATAATCTCTTTAAGTCGCTTCCAACTTCATTTGAATGTGAATTCGAGGATACGTTCTCAGTAGATTGTAATCGACAATGTTGTCAGCGATTGTGGAACTTTAATGGAAAACTTTCCTGAAAAAGAGTGAAGAAACGAAACACATTTTGGTGAAAACTTCTCGGAAATTTATTCCACTATTCCTCTAAAGATTTTCAGAAAGCAAGTTACCTACTCATCCAAGTCTACTAGAGTGACTTTCCTTCCAACGAAATGAGTTCCAAGTTCTACATCTCTCTCCATAAGTAATGGAAAAACCCAAGAACTACGTTAAATATTCGACGGAACATCTGAATTTAGATGACGATGAACAATTGAAACCCGATCGCGAAGCCGAAAATAGCCCCAAACTATATGGAGTTAAAATGGCCATTGAAATATTAGATCTCATCTCATATCGTAGAAAAATAAAACCCCATTGACATTCATCGCTATTCAAAACTTGTGTTTACTTCCAATGTGTTTACCTCCATTCAATAGACTTAATAGTAGCCACAATCTAAGTAAAATGCTTGCAATGTCTACATTATCATGCCCTCTTCTATCATGCCTCTCTCTCATACTTGATTCTATCACAACCGGGCTAAATATCAATGAAGAATGAACCTTTCTAGTCCTGGTCATCTCTCAATCACTCAAAGAAATCAGTGTAATAGAAAATTTCATTCGGATTTTATTAAGCGCAAAAAAAAAAAAAAAAAAAATTTGCTTTTATTTCTACTTTTTTATGTGGAAGTGTTCTATTCTACGATTTGAGCAGTACGGATAATTGAACAGTAAGGACATTTCTGTTTGCCTGGTTTCGCTAAAGGTAGAACTGAGTAGTTGATATGTGTAATATTTTGATCAATTTTTGTACAAGAAAAATTTGCATTTTTTGAATCGAAGGAAAATATATTTCATGGAATGCAACAACATTGGAAAAGCTACGGAGTTTTAGTTTTTTTCATAGTAATATTTCTAAAACATGCTAATGTGGATTTATTTTTAGAAAAAAAATTTGCGTTCTGCTAGTGTACCCAATGCTCGAATGATTTGGAAAAGCAATCAAATGGGTACATTTTTTGATAATTCATTTTATCTTTTTTATACGACTGAGAATACATAATTTCACATATATACTGGTCTAATATTTCACATTGTGAAAATGGATTGCAGATATTTGTTTTATTCTTCGTAACTTTTTCTGTTAACTTCCATTATTTTCTGAGAGATTTTCTGTGAAATGGGACTTAACCCGTTATCAGAATAATCTAATTTGTCAGTTTCTAATTATATACTGGTCTAATATTTCACATTTTAAAAAAGGAATTGCAGATATTTGTTTTATTCTTCATAATTATTTTTGTATTAACTTCCATTATTTTCTGATAGATTTTCTGTGAAATGGGATTTAACCCGTTTTCAGAATAATTCAGTTTGTCAGTTTGCTTCATATGTACTGGTCTAATATTTCACATTGTAAAAAGGAATTTTTTGGAGATATTTGTTTTATTCTTCATAATTTTCTCTGTATTAAATTCCATCGTTTTCTGAGTGATTATCTGTGAAATGGGACTTAACCCGTTTTCAGAATAATTCTATTTGTGAGTTTCTACCATATATACTGGTCTAATATTTCACAATGTAAAACGGAACTGGAGATACTTGTTTTATTCTTCATAATTTTTTTGTATTAACTTCCATTATTTTCTGAGAGATTATCTATGAAATGATTTAACTCGTTTTTAGAATAATCCATTTTAGCACAAAATTTCTTCTTAATTTGCGCTATGTCTGATCAATTTCCTGGTCTATGTATCCTGGTCTGTGCATTTTGAAGAATGAGTATGTATACGAGTAGTTATTTATCCTTTTTCCGTATTATAATGCAAATCTATTTCAAATTTTAGATCGAAATATATTTTTAATTTCAACTGAATGTGAATAAAATAAGTTATTTAACTTATTTAGAGATATGCTATATATTCAATGCCTATTTATCCATTGGGCGCTTGGAGCCCACGGTCTGGAGAAACTGAATTCAACCAGATTTTTGGTTATAAATTTCGATCCGTTAGTGCCAAAGAGGCTTATAGATCTTCTGCGCCCAGAGCCCGAAATGAACTTTAACCGGCATTGTATATATATTTGCCTTTTCGAATTAGCCGACATGTTTACGCTAAAACTTATATGCATAGTTATCGAGTACTTTGGAAAAGACAACAAAAATCAATTATTCAAGGGGAACTCTTTTAATGATATAAAATATAAAAGACAAAGATAATTTCTAGAGCGAAAGGAAAGAAAGTTGTTATATTATAATAGTTTTACAGCAATGGATATATTTTTCAATGCCTTATACTTACTGTTGATTTAGTCCAGTAATAATCATTTTAGACCTTAGAATACATTGCAAGAATTTTATTATTCGTCGAAGTTTTCACAAACGTTTCAGCGTAAATAGGTATTAAACTTCGATTTAAAGAACGGATTTAGATGCCTTAAGCAAATAGCGTATGATGAATATTGATTTTCATAGCACATAAAATTAATTATTTAGAATTAAAAAAAAACGCATAGAAGTTTTATTCCCTTTTGTATCTGTTCATTGAAAAACTGATAAAGATTTATTTTCGTTTCTCATAACAATTCAAAATGTTTTACTCAAACTTTTATTGGAACTCACATTATGCATAAACATACCTATATAAGGAAATTACAAGTTTATAGTCAAGAAATGAATCAGTTATTGGTGGAAAAAGTCTGGCCCCCGATGTATACATACATATATCTTGGTTAGGGATGAAAGATTTTTTTTTCTCATTCTATGATATATATACAGGGTTTCTTCAATTATTAATGATTCATAACTTGGATATTTTACAATTTTAGAATCTTAACAGACTGCCATATTACACATTACACTACAAAAAATTTGGTGACTTTTTCGAAAGAAAAAAAGTGCCAGTCGCAATGAGACGTGTTTTCAATTCGAAAAATGTCTTCAATATCCTACGGTAGGAAAATCAAAGCAATTGTTGTCATCTGAGGAACAGTATAAGTATACGTTGGCAAGTAAAAATTTTACGTGGGTGAAAAAATTCGCGCCATCTGTAGAGGAACTAAATAGTTGGAATTCGATTTTTTTATTATTATTATTAACACCGGAGGATTCTGATAAAGATGCATCCGAGTTTTTCCAAGCAATGTCATGAAGCGCATTGTATTTATTCCAATTGCTGTAGCTGTCTCTAATCAGTCTTTGAACTTAGGCATTTTGTTCGCCATATAATCAAGAATATTCGGTCGTTATTGGTTCAACATCGGTTGCAGGTTTCTCACTTCTATAAGCGAGGCTTTTTTAATCGGTTACACGCATACTATAAAAGTATATTGGGGGTCATGCAGGTAACCTGATTTTGGAAACGGCTTTTTAAAGTTCCTGGTTATCAGTTCGTTTGAATTTCCTTGTTTAAATTCAGAGGTTGATGTATTCATAGATTTTATTGAAAAACTAGATTGCCTGGATAATCTGGAGTCTAATTTTTCACCTGTAAAATTAGAGGTTTCTGAAACAAATACATTGGTATCTTCAGATTCAGGAGTGTATTTTTCTTTCCAATGCAAATCTAGACTTACTGGACATAGGTTTTATTTCTTTCAGTCATGCTCTTTATGAAACACTGTTTTGACTCCGAGATTATAAAGGAGACGCGATTGAATTCATACGACATGACAACTACGTAATTGTTTTCTGGATTTCTAGCATTTCCTATTTTTGCTCAGAACGCAGGTTCCTTGGATAAACTACTTGGAATAGACTACTTGGAATAACGCTGTCAGGTAATATGTGGAACGTTTTCGATGAAAACAGTTGAAATCCTCGAAGTGTTTTTCATCTCTTGAGAGAGACATTTTTTCGAAGAGTCATCGTTGGAGGAGGGCACATCCATTTATTCTGTTCGATGAGTAAGGAACTGCCAGGGCACATAGACTTCTTTTAGTTGAAAACATTTGACTATTCTCATTCTTTTTATAATGACTAGATAAAGTTGTACCATTTGCAAGTATTTTCGAGAATCAGCCCTTCATCCGTAATTTTGGACGTATTCCAAGGAGGTAATATGTGGAACGTTTTCGATGAAAACAGGTGAAATACCCAAAAGTGTCTTATCTCTTGAGAGTCTCTTCGTTAGAGGAGGGCACATTGATTTATTCCATTCGAATTGTAAGTGATTGCCATAGCACATGTGGTATACAAAAACTTCTTTTAGATGGAAAAATTTAATTGTTCTCGTCTCTTTTATAATGACGTAGATAAAGTTGTACCATTTGTAAGTGTTTTTAAAAATCGAGTCTTTAATACTTGAAACTGGACGTATTCTAAGGAGATAGTTGAAATAAATCATTTTCTATGAAATTATATAGAATTTATGTACTTAAAATAGAATTTCCATGGCAGAATCTATCGATGTGTACTTCTTTAAGAACATGATTTCCTGATTGTGTTTTTTAAAGAATTTGTCTTGTTTTTCATGCTGTCAAGAGTTGTTCAGCTTAAACTGAAAGAAATTGAACCATAGTATGAGAGTTTTTACACTCGTGAACCCATGTAGACTTGTCGGGAAATTTTTGCCTAAAGCGTTAGTTCTACATTGTACCTTCGGGCTGAAATTGATCTTCCACGAAAGGTTGAACTTCCATTTATTTGGAGAAATTCCAAAACCTTTGAATGTTAGACGCTGCGAAATATTCCGAGTACACTTATTCTTTTCAGTAGTTTTTGCCGATGATGCTCAGAGACGCATTTTGGCGAAGACTTTCAGATACATAGAACTCTAAAAATGTTTCTAGCTCTTTACATTCGTTTGAAATTTTAAAAATTATAATGTAATGCAAGTTTTACTTTGTAACTTTCTCTGTAAGATATTTATGATTATTCAACCACTATATTGAAAGTTCTCCCAATCTTTTTCTCTCACTATTTCTAAAAATAAATTAAAAGTATCTACCTTTTTTTCTTAACACGATATTCTGTATAAGAAAGATGCTAAATAAAAAGAAAAATCTCGCTGTCTATTATAAGTAGGCAAAGTATTTTTCAGATGATTCCACATACTTTCGATAGTATTTGTGTGGCAGTTCGTCACCGGATCTACAAAATTTAAAGAATGATTAACTGTTAAATGATTGTAACCTACCTGACCCAAAGTTGTGCAAGACTTCCAACAATCAGAGTAGATTGTGTTGTCCCTGGTTTTATCCATTCTTGTATTAAACCAATCAATGTCTCTTTAGTACGATTATGCACTGCAACTAAAAACATCTTACCTGTACCTCTTTCCACTCCACCCAAAACCCATTGCCCTTCAACAAGACGGCTTTGGTTATATTTTCTTTTTCCGAACTTGGATTCGTCTATCTCAACTATACAATCCTTACCTCCAATTTGTTGTGAGTTTTCTTCAACATAGTCGAGTATAACTTCTTGGACAAACCATAGCATATGAAGTTGGCTTAGTTCCAAGGAAAGAGCTCATGGGATCCTCAAAGGAAATATATATAAATTAATGCAGAATCTAGTGCTTCGTTCTCAATATACGAAGATTATGGAAGGAGTCATCCTATTCGATTTTTTTTACAAGACGTATTTTATTAAGATGTGGAAGTACTCATTGGCTTTATCAAAGAACTAGAAAACCAAGATGATTTAGTGTCTAGTTTTTCAATCCATAGCATTAGTTTTTAAATGCGTGTTTTCAATGTTTACTCATTGTCATGCTCTGTACAGAAAACTTTTGACTTGGGGGTCACAAAGCGATTCTATAATCATTAAATTTTTCACCCTTAATATTGGAAATGTTCAAAGAAGCATGCAATACATCTCTCTCTCTTTGGTCTGTTACATTTTGTGCAGGCTTATTGGGACACCCCAAATTAGAATTTTTTTCGAGTATTTCATCGTTGTAGGGACCTGCAGGTCTGAAATATTCTGTGATGTAATTTTTTCTTCTTGAATAGTTTCTATGTGTGTTATAAAGGCACAAATTCGTGTTTGAAAAAAGATTCAGCTCCTAATTGCTCTGGAGACATTCCAGAATCTACGAATGCTGTTGGATAAACACTGAGAAAGATTTCTCCAGTTTCAGGCCGCGTAATTTTTCTTCAGCAGGTGAAATTGTCGAATCGGGCGCCTTTCCGCCAAATTTTGAAAAATCGCCAATTTGGCGTGTTTTTGCGTGTTGTGTTTTGGAGTTGCAACCCTACCACAACACGCAACGCCGGAGCGTGAAATTCAAGATGTCGGAAGGAAAATCATCAAAAATGTAGTATTTTAAAGTTTTGAAACGGAAAATATCGCTGCACAAATTATGCATTTAAAAATGAAAATTTATTGACTTACCTTAAATATAACGATGTTTAGGAAGAGGAAGTACCCGGCTGATCATCTTGCGGAATTATTTCGTGCTTTCCGGCGATACGTCCTGTTGCAAAGGGGGGAAAAAACTCGCCACAGCAGTTTATATGTGTGTTATAAAGGCACAAATTCTTTAGTTTCAGGTGGCGAAATTGTTTCTTCTTCTGTTTCTTCTTCAATTGTTTCTATGAGTGTTATAAAGGCACACATTCGTGTTCCAAAAGAGACCCAACTACTAATTGCTCTGGAGATATTCCAGAATCTAAGAATGGTGTTACCGAGAAGGGCTTCTCCAGTTTCAAGTGGCGTAATCGTTTCTTCTTCAATTGGATCTATGTGTGTTATAAAGGCACACATTCGTGTTCCAAAAGAGATTCAACTACTAATTGCTCTGGAGATATATTCCAGAATCTAAGAATGATGTTAGATAAACACTGACTCATTCTATGATATATATACAGGGTTTCTTCAATTATTAATGATTCATAACTTGGATATTTTACAATTTTAGAATCTTAACAGACTGCCATATTACACATTACACTACAAAAAATTTGGTGACTTTTTCGAAAGAAAAAAAGTGCCAGTCGCAATGAGACGTGTTTTCGATTCGAAAAATGTCTTCAATATCCTACGGTAGGAAAATCAAAGCAATTGTTGTCATCTGAGGAACAGTATAAGTATACGTTGGCAAGTAAAAATTTTACGTGGGTGAAAAAATTCGCGCCATCTGTAGAGGAACTAAATAGTTGGAATTCGATTTTTTTTTATTATTATTAACACCGGAGGATTCTGATAAAGATGCATCCGAGTTTTTCCAAGCAATGTCATGAAGCGCATTGTATTTATTCCAATTGCTGTAGTTGTCTCTAATCAGTCTTTGAACTTAGGCATTTTGTTCGCCATATAATCAAGAATATTCGGTCGTTATTGGTTCAACATCGGTTGCAGGTTTCTCACTTCTATAAGCGAGGCTTTTTTAATCGGTTACACGCATACTATAAAAGTATATTGGGGGGTCATGCAGGTAACCTGATTTTGGAAACGGCTTTTTAAAGTTCCTGGTTATCAGTTCGTTTGAATTTCCTTGTTTAAATTCAGAGGTTGATGTATTCATAGATTTTATTGAAAAACTAGATTGCCTGGATAATCTGGAGTCTAATTTTTCACCTGTAAAATTAGAGGTTTCTGAAACAAATACATTGGTATCTTCAGATTCAGGAGTGTATTTTTCTTTCCAATGCAAATCTAGACTTACTGGACATAGGTTTTATTTCTTTCAGTCATGCTCTTTATGAAACACTGTTTTGACTCCGAGATTATAAAGGAGACGCGATTGAATTCATACGACATGACAACTACGTAATTGTTTTCTGGATTTCTAGCATTTCCTATTTTGCTCAGAACGCAGGTTCCTTGGATAAACTACTTGGAATAGACTACTTGGAATAACGCTGTCAGGTAATATGTGGAATGTTTTCGATGAAAACAGTTGAAATCCTCGAAGTGTTTTTCATCTCTTGAGAGAGACATTTTTTCGAAGAGTCATCGTTGGAGGAGGGCACATCCATTTATTCTGTTCGATGAGTAAGGAACTGCCAGAGCACATAGACTTCTTTTAGTTGAAAACATTTGACTATTCTCATTCTTTTTATAATGACGTAGATAAAGTTGTACCATTTGCAAGTATTTTCGAGAATCAGCCCTTCATCCGTAATTTTGGACGTATTCCAAGGAGGTAATATGTGGAACGTTTTCGATGAAAACAGGTGAAATACCCAAAAGTGTCTTATCTCTTGAGAGTCTCTTCGTTAGAGGAGGGCACATTGATTTATTCCATTCGAATTGTAAGTGATTGCCATAGCACATGTGGTATACAAAAACTTCTTTAGATGGAAAAATTTAATTGTTCTCGCCTCTTTTATAATGACGTAGATAAAGTTGTACCATTTGTAAGTGTTTTTAAAAATCGAGTCTTTAATACTTGAAACTGGACGTATTCTAAGGAGATAGTTGAAATAAATCATTTTCTATGAAATTATATAGAATTTATGTATTTAAAATAGAATTTCCATGGCAGAATCTATCGATGTGTACTTCTTTAAGAACATGATTTCCTGATTGTGTTTTTTAAAGAATTTGTCTTGTTTTTCATGCTGTCAAGAGTTGTTCAGCTTAAACTGAAAGAAATTGAACCATAGTATGAGAGTTTTTACACTCGTGAACCCATGTAGACTTGTCGGGAAATTTTTGCCTAAAGCGTTAGTTCTACATTGTACCTTCGGGCTGAAATTGATCTTCCACGAAAGGTTGAACTTCCATTTATTTGGAGAAATTCCAAAACCTTTGAATGTTAGACGCTGCGAAATATTCCGAGTACACTTATTCTTTTCAGTAGTTTTTGCCGATGATGCTCAGAGACGCATTTTGGCGAAGACTTTCAGATACATAGAACTCTAAAAATGTTTCTAGCTCTTTACATTCGTTTGAAATTTTAAAAATTATAATGTAATGCAAGTTTTACTTTGTAACTTTCTCTGTAAGATATTTATGATTATTCAACCACTATATTGAAAGTTCTCCCAATCTTTTTCTCTCACTATTTCTAAAAATAAATTAAAAGTATCTACCTTTTTTTCTTAACACGATATTCTGTATAAGAAAGATGCTAAATAAAAAGAAAAATCTCGCTGTCTATTATAAGTAGGCAAAGTATTTTTCAGATGATTCCACATACTGATAGTATTTGTGTGGCAGTTCGTCACCGGATCTACAAAATTTAAAGAATGATTAACTGTTAAATGATTGTAACCTACCTGACCCAAAGTTGTGCAAGACTTCCAACAATCAGAGTAGATTGTGTTGTCCCTGGTTTTATCCATTCTTGTATTAAACCAATCAATGTCTCTTTAGTACGATTATGCACTGCAACTAAAAACATCTTACCTGTACCTCTTTCCACTCCACCCAAAACCCATTGCCCTTCAACAAGACGGCTTTGGTTATATTTTCTTTTCCGAACTTGGATTCGTCTATCTCAACTATACAATCCTTACCTCCAATTTGTTGTGAGTTTTCTTCAACATAGTCGAGTATAACTTCTTGGACAAACCATAGCATATGAAGTTGGCTTAGTTCCAAGGAAAGAGCTCATGGGATCCTCAAAGGAAATATATATAAATTAATGCAGAATCTAGTGCTTCGTTCTCAATATACGAAGATTATGGAAGGAGTCATCCTATTCGATTTTTTTTACAAGACGTATTTTATTAAGATGTGGAAGTACTCATTGGCTTTATCAAAGAACTAGAAAACCAAGATGATTTAGTGTCTAGTTTTTCAATCCATAGCATTAGTTTTTAAATGCGTGTTTTCAATGTTTACTCATTGTCATGCTCTGTACAGAAAACCTTTGACTTGGGGGTCACAAAGCGATTCTATAATCATTAAATTTTTCACCCTTAATATTGGAAATGTTCAAAGAAGCATGCAATACATCTCTCTCTCTTTGGTCTGTTACATTTTGTGCAGGCTTATTGGGACACCCCAAATTAGAATTTTTTTCGAGTATTTCATCGTTGTAGGGACCTGCAGGTCTGAAATATTCTGTGATGTAATTTTTTCTTCTTGAATAGTTTCTATGTGTGTTATAAAGGCACAAATTCGTGTATGAAAAAAGATTCAGCTCCTAATTGCTCTGGAGACATTCCAGAATCTACGAATGCTGTTGGATAAACACTGAGAAAGATTTCTCCAGTTTCAGGCCGCGTAATTTTTCTTCAGCAGGTGAAATTGTCGAATCGGGCGCCTTTCCGCCAAATTTTGAAAAATCGCCAATTTGGCGTGTTTTTGCGTGTTGTGTTTTGGAGTTGCAACCCTACCACAACACGCAACGCCGGAGCGTGAAATTCAAGATGTCGGAAGGAAAATCATCAAAAATGTAGTATTTTAAAGTTTTGAAACGGAAAATATCGCTGCACAAATTATGCATTTAAAAATGAAAATTTATTGACTTACCTTAAATATAACGATGTTTATGAAGAGGAAGTACCCGGCTGATCATCTTGCGGAATTATTTCGTGCTTTCCGGCGATACGTCCTGTTGCAAAGGGGGGAAAAAACTCGCCACAGCAGTTTATATGTGTGTTATAAAGGCACAAATTCTTTAGTTTCAGGTGGCGAAATTGTTTCTTCTTCTGTTTCTTCTTCAATTGTTTCTATGAGTGTTATAAAGGCACACATTCGTGTTCCAAAAGAGACCCAACTACTAATTGCTCTGGAGATATTCCAGAATCTAAGAATGGTGTTAGATAAACACCGAGAAGGGCTTCTCCAGTTTCAAGTGGCGTAATCGTTTCTTCTTCAATTGGATCTATGTGTGTTATAAAGGCACACATTCGTGTTCCAAAAGAGATTCAACTACTAATTGCTCTGGAGATATATTCGAGAATCTAAGAATGATGTTAGATAAACACTGAGAAAGACTTCTCCAGTTTCAGGTGGCGTAATTGTTTCTTCAATTGTTTCTATGTGTGTTATAATGACATTTCTAAGATAATGCCGAAATATTCATTTTAGCGACGACTTTCAAATATTATATCTATGACGTTCTTTCTGGTTGGTTCTATAGATTCATTTGAATTTCTAGGACAATGGTTGAACTGTGCGGAGGAAGTTATCTTGAATTCTGAGGAAGAGGAACTAAATTTTATGTTATCGAAGATTCCCTGTTTATACATCCTATTACTTATCCTTTCTTCTTCCTATTTATTCATTGTTAGTGGACTTGATGCATTTTTTCCTTCCGTAGCTGTTCCGAGAATATTTCGTATTTTTAGAGTTTGCCGATAGTGAAAAATATTCTGCGATGTATACCGTGCGCTTCATTCCAAGTATCGAGAGACAACGACATTAGAATTTTACGTATATGTTGATTGTTATATTATTTTAGCTTACCTACCACCACCCTTTCTAAGATTATTTAAAGAAATGAGAAATTCATTTATCGTTGTGAGTGCTTTCATTGTAAGGTCTTTGACACACTACGCTCTCTCTCTCTTCTCTTATAAGACAGACACTATTTTTAAAGTAAACAGTTTATTCACACGTTGTAAACAAAACAAAACAAATAAATTAGGACTAAGAACTTAGCATCTAAAATTTGATTGAATGTAACATATTTCACATTTGAAGAATATCTTTTTTTTTCTTTTGAAATTTCATGCATATTAGTTAAAATTAAAACAAGGTCTCAAACATTACAAGACTTTTCAAAGCTAGGTTATTATTGACCGCCATGCTCAATAATACAGCCAATTGCACTAAAAAAATATACTCTCATGATACAGTTGAAATTATGAGTGATTTCAGTAAGGAAAGTTCGCCTTCAACGGATGCAGTTTGGTGTATAATTCACGGGTATGTTTAAACAGGCAGTGCTGCTTCCCGTCATTTGATTCACGTTATATTTTATACTATCTTGCTCTTCACGATAGGAAATTGGATTCACAAAGGGAAAATTTCACTTTCATAGCCGAATACGTTAATTCAAAAATTATTCAGCTTTTCAAGGCATACATACTTTTCACAGACACCAAACATTTCCTATTATCAAGTTTTACTGAGGGGGGGGGGGAAGGGGATCTAATATGTGAGGAACCTTATTTGTATTGTTTTTGAACCTTATTTATCCACCATCCACCTGATATTATTTAAATGTCGCCTCAATCCAATTTAACTCTTTTTCGTCTCTCATTTATTTACAGCTCATAATTTTTTCTTCATATTGCTTTTCAAATTATATTTGATTTTCATTAATTTTGTAGTATCCGTTGGCAAACGCTCCAATGTTATCTAACTCACGAGCTGCCTTTGTAAGACACTAGAACGTGTGGTCAATACCCGTCGTTTATCAGTTAGAAAAGAACAAATGCATTCCTCTGTTTCAGAGTGGCTTCTGTGTAAAGGAAGATCCACTCTCGACAATATTATTACGCTAGAAAACAAAATTAGAAACGCTTTTGTGCGGAGGAATCATTTCGTTTCTATCTTTTTCGATATCGAGAAGGCATATGATCGTACTTGGCGCTGTGGGATACTTCGCACTTTATTTGATTTTGGATTCAGAGGCAATTTGCCTACTTTTATTCAACATTTTTTAAAACTTCGTACTTTTAGAGTGAGACTGGCTGGCACTCTTTCTGCTCCTTTTACCCAAGCTGAGGGAGTTCCTCAGGGGAGTATTTTGAGTGTCACCCTTTTTATATGTCATATCTCTCACATTTTACATGTTTTATCGCCTTCTATACAGGCTTCACTATACGTGGACGATCTACAGATCAGTTGTGAAGGTTCGGACATGCGCATGATTGAACGGCAGTTGCAAACTGCCGTCAACAACATTGTAAAGTGGTGCGACACCAACGGTCATAGTATTTCGGCGAGCAAGAGTTGCTGCGTGCACTTTTGCCGCAAACGGGGTATTCATCCCGTACCCGAAATACGCATCCGTGATATACAAATTCCCGTAGTTCCCGACGTACGATTCCTCGGAGTAATTTTCGACCGCCGGCTCACTTTCCTTCCGCATATTTTACATTTGCGGAAGAGGTGTGAAAAGTCTCTAAACCTCTTGAAGGTGTTGTCAAACACCTCTTGAGGGGCGGATCGAACATCATTACTCAGAGTGTATCAGGCAATCGTACTCTCTCGCATCGACTACGGATGTGTTGCATACGGATCAGCGTGCAAGTCTACTCTGCAAAAACTTGACCCCGTCCACCATATGGCACTGAGAATCTGCCCGGGTGCGTTTCGCACATCACCGGTGCAGAGTCTCTATGTTAACTGTCATCAGCTTCCTCTAGATCTTCGATGGAGGAAGCTGTCTCTTGCGTTTTATTTTAAGATCTTGTCCGTGCCTTCACATCCTCTGCAGAATGTGTATATGAGTACCAGCATGAAGAGACTTTATGATGCACGGCCGTCTAACATCCGGCCGTTTATGGATAGGATGAAGCTTCATATTTCTGAACTCGACCTACCTAACGTGCGTATCCAGCAAAGGAACCTTTTCCTATTCCAACCTTGGAATACGCCACGGTTCCATTATATCAACCCTTTTGCCACTTACAGTAAAATCCACTGTAGCGCCTGTAGTTTTTCAACGCGTCTTCGCCTACCACCGCAGTCAGTATAGTCGTTATTCGGCCATCTACACTGATGGTTCGAAACGTGCAGATTACGTTGGCTGTGGAGTCGTGATTGAAGATATTATGCACGGTTATAGGCTCGACACTTCTTGCAGCGTTTTCACTGCCGAAGCTGTCGCCATTTACCGTGCACTTCAATTAATCGACTCCAATATGCCCCGTAAATACTGCATCTATACTGACAGCATGAGTGTACTAGAAGCGCTTGAAAACTATAACGATCGATGCCATCCAGTGGTATGTAAAATACTCGACATTACGAGTCGACTGTACAGCAAGGGTTTCGATATCGTGTTTGCTGGCTACCAAGTCACGTAGGAATCATAGGCAACGAGCAAGCGGACAGCGCGGCAAAGTCGGCGACGACGCATCTCCCGCCGCTAGCGGTTCCGCTATCGGATATGAAGCGCGTCATCATGCATCATATTTTTAAGATCTGGCAGGAATCATGGAGTCAGCAGTTGGATAACAAACTGCACTCTGTGAAACCTGTCATAGAGCATGGCTCGTGATGCCAATGCGAAGAACTGATGTCAAATTGACTCGTCTTCGCATTGGTCATACTCGCTTTTACTCACAGGCATTTGTTGTTTGGAGTACGCGCTCCTGAATGTCCTTCATGCAATGTCTCTTACACTGTTCGTCACATTTTAATTGATTGTCCAGTTTTTAACCATCATCGCATCACGTTTTTTCATACATCTATTTTAACCTTTATCTGACTTGGTGGGGGGAATCTCCCCACCAAAATCTATTTGCTTTTATGAAGGAAATTGGATTTTTATATTTCATTTGACTTTTTAAAATGTTTTATCTTTACCTTTATTTTTTATATATGTGCATGCAGGCATGCACATATATAATATTATTTTTATATCGTATTTTTCTTTGTGTATTTTTAACATAGTTTTAATATTTTAACAAACGTGTGGCGCAGTATAGCCAATTTTGGCTCTTGCGCCATAAAACCCCAAATTCACTCACTCACTCACACAGAGGCAATTTGCCTACCTTTTTTCAACATTTTTTAAAACTTCGTACTTTTAGAATGAGACTGGCTGGCACTCTTTCTGCTCCTTTTACCCAAGCTGAGGGAGTTCCTCAGGGGAGTATTTTGAGTGTCACCCTTTTTATATGTCATATCTCTCACATTTTACATGTTTTATCGCCTTCTATACAGGCTTCACTATACGTGGACGATCTACAGATCAGTTGTGAAGGTTCGGACATGCGCATGATTGAACGGCAGTTGCAAACTGCCGTCAACAACATTGTAAAGTGGTGCGACACCAACGGTCATAGTATTTCGGCGAGCAAGAGTTGCTGCGTGCACTTTTGCCGCAAACGGGGTATTCATCCCGTACCCGAAATACGCATCCGTGATATACAAATTCCCGTAGTTCCCGACGTACGATTCCTCGGAGTAATTTTCGACCGCCGGTCACTTTCCTTCCGCATATTTTACATTTGCGGAAGAGGTGTGAAAAGTCTCTAAACCTCTTGAAGGTGTTGTCAAACACCTCTTGAGGGGCGGATCGAACATCATTACTCAGAGTGTATCAGGCAATCGTACTCATCGCATCGACTACGGATGTGTTGCATACGGATCAGCGTGCAACTCTACTCTGCAAAAACTTGACCCCGTCCACCATATGGCACTGAGAATCTGCCCGGGTGCGTTTCGCACATCACCGGTGCAGAGTCTCTATGTTAACTTCGTCATCAGCTTCCTCTAGATCTTCGATGGAGGAAGCTGTCTCTTGCGTTTTATTTTAAGATCTTGTCCGTGCCTTCACATCCTCTGCAGAATGTGTATATGAGTACCAGCATGAAGAGACTTTATGATGCACGGCCGTCTAACATCCGGCCGTTTATGGATAGGATGAAGCTTCATATTTCTGAACTCGACCTACCTAACGTGCGTATCCAGCAAAGGAACCTTTTCCTATTCCAACCTTGGAATACGCCACGGTTCCATTATATCAACCCTTTTGCCACTTACAGTAAATCCACTGTAGCGCCTGTAGTTTTTCAACGCGTCTTCGCCTACCACCGCAGTCAGTATAGTCGTTATTCGGCCATCTACACTGATGGTTCGAAACGTGCAGATTACGTTGGCTGTGGAGTCGTGATTGAAGATATTATGCACGGTTATAGGCTCGACACTTCTTTCAGCGTTTTCACTGCCGAAGCTGTCGCCATTTACCGTGCACTTCAATTAATCGACTCCAATATGCCCCGTAAATACTGCATCTATACTGACAGCATGAGTGTACTAGAAGCGCTTGAAAACTATAACGATCGATGCCATCCAGTGGTTTGTACAATACACTTGGTTCTTTTTTTATGCGGTAGATGCGTTCCAGGGAAATCCGCATAAAAAAAAATCGCACAAAAAAAGACATACATTTATATGCAAAATGATGGATACGTTCCATTTATTCAAAAATCGCATAAAACCCAAATAATGTTTTAAAATGCACCAGAAATCGCATAAAAAAAAGATTTATAAATAATAAGATTTATTTTTTTCCATCATATTTTAATAAATGGCACATATGTATGTTAAAAACAAAAACAAAACTTAATATGTAACAAAAACAAAACTTCATTTAAAATCATATTAAGAATGTTTTCATCATTATTCGCTGTCTGATAATGTGCGAACTCGTTTGTGGATTGGTGCAAGATCACTTTCATCACTTGAAGATAAAATTACGTCATCAGATCTACATGGTAATGCTTCTTCAGGAACTTCAGTGATTTTTTTTTTGACAAGGTAGTCAGTAATCAAACTCTGTGATGGCACTAGTTCTTTGTAGAGTTCTCTGTAGCCAGACATACAAAATTTCAGATCACGTTGGAATTTTAAGGCGCGTTCTACATCATTATCATTTTGAATAAAAAAATTTGCCAATTTACCGGAAAGTTGAAGGCCTTCCCGAAGTAATTTTTTCGTCCAGTGGAGTAACATCTTCTTCCGGTTCGCTATCTACTGTTTCCAAATCTTTAGTAATATCTACCATACTTTCCAAAATATCATCATCATTTAGGGCTTCGTCCACAACAAATTTCTATATCATGCTCGCCAAAATCATCAAAACCTTCCCACCTATTTCCTTAGCAATTGAAATAATTTCTGATGTTACTATTGCTCTATTTGATTCGTTTCCTTTTGATACGCATTCAGGCCAAGCAGCTTTCCAACATGCATTTAAAGTTTGTGATTTTATTTCGGCAATTGCTAATGCAACATGATTTACACAGTTCAAGATATTAAATTGTTTCCAAGCTTCAGTAACTGTTATTGTTTCGGATTCCAGTTTATCGAAAATGAATTGGAAAGTGAATTTTACATAATATTTTTTAAATGTTGAAATAATTCCCTGATCTAATGGTTGAATTAGGCTCGTTGTGTTTGGAGGAAAAAAGCTACCTTTATATTTGGATGTTCTAAGATTGGATGACCTGGCGCATTGTCAAGAATTAATAAGATCTTAAATTCGAGACCCATCTCATTCATATAATTTTCAACTTCGGGTACGAAGCATTTATTGAACCATTCAGTGAAAATAGCCGTTGTTACCCAGGCCTTCTTGTTAGCCATCCAATGTACGGGCAGTGTATTTAAGTCTTTTCCTTTTAATGCACGTGGTTTTAAAGATCGATTTACAAGCAGCGGTTTTAACATTCGATCGCCAGATGCATTGCTGCACAGCAATAAAGTAACTCGATCTTTAGCAGCTTTAAAACCACTGGCAGTTTTTTCGACTTTTGCAATGTAAGTACGGGTTGGCATTTTTTCCAAAACAATCCTGTTTCATCAGCATTGAAGACTTGATGAGCGCAATATTCTCCATCTTTAATAATTTTAGCTAACTTTTCAGGATATTTTCAGCAGCTTCTTCATCTGCAGAAGCCACCTCACCTTTATTTTTAGATTATGAAAATAATGTCTTTTTATAAAACCAGTTAACCACCCTGTGCTGGCAGAGAATTGTGGATTACTTTCACGTGAAGATGTAGATGGCTCTGATTCTTTTAACTCCTTGTAAAATTTAAGGGCTTTCATCTTGATTAAATGTCCATCTAACGGAATTCTTTTTGAGTTAAATCTTCAATCCAAATTACGAGAGCCTTTTCAGTTTTTTTTCTATTAAAGTGTCTCTTGAATATGATGAAATTTTAGAACTCAAATTTGTACCAGATCTGACTGATTTTCTTATTGCCGCTTCATTTTTTTTTATTGCTCTTATAGTAGATTCGCCTAAATGAAAACGTTTACCTACTGCTGTTGATCTTTCCCCTTTCGCCAAGCAATCGAGAATTTTAATTTTGGTTTCTAGCGAAATTGCACTTCTTTTTTTTTTTTAATATTGTCACACATTTTCTTTAAGAGGACTAAAAAATTATAGAGAAAACTTAATGTACAATTACGCACTAAAAAAAAAAAAAAAAAAAAAAACTTACAATTCACTTGAGTAAATTTATCTTCCGGTTTTCGGTAGTAACCTTTTTCACAAAGTTTTGTTTTCTAATGTTTTCTAATATGCAAGCTTTTTTTTTTAATTAGTTTAATAAAAAAACAAAATGCAATGCAAAATGCAGCATAAAAACACGCAATTTTAGCGGGATATTTTGGTTTTTAAGAACAAATCAAGAGAAAACATGTCAATAAAAGAAAAAAGTTCAAGGTATAAATTTGCATATAAAGGAGAAATTCTTTCGTTGTATTGATTGCGTAATAGTAGAGTTGTAGTTGTTATTCTTATTCGTTTTCAGAAAAAGTGAATCACCAAAAAGAATTAAATATGAATAAAAATTTTTTTTTTCTTGCCATAAAAAAACCGCATAACTCTAAAATCGCATAAAAAAAAACCGCATAAAAAGAGAACCAAGTGTACTCGACATTACGAGTCGACTGTACAGCAAGGGTTTCGATATCGTGTTTTGCTGGCTACCAAGTCACGTAGGAATCATAGGCAACGAGCAAGCGGACAGCGCGGCAAAGTCGGCGACGACGCATCTGCCGCTAGCGGTTCCGCTATCGGATATGAAGCGCGTCATCATGCATCATATTTTTAAGATCTGGCAGGAATCATGGAGTCAGCAGTTGTATAACAAACTGCACTCCGTGAAACCTGTCATAGGAGCGTGGCCTGTGATGCCAATGCGAAGAACTGATGTCAAATTGACTCGTCTTCGCATTGGCCATACTCGCTTCACACACAGGCATTTGTTGTTTGGAGAACACGCTCCTGAATGTCCTTCATGCAATGTCTCTTACACTGTTCATCACATTTTAATCGATTGTCCAGTTTTTAACCATCATCGCCCCCTCAGGGGCTCACCTTCTTTAGGTGAGTACGGGTTTCACGCTCCCGAGGTGCCCTAGTGATCTTTTCCTTCTCCCTAGGGGTTTACTGTCTTTGGTAAACACGGGCTTCACGAACCCGGGAACCCTAGTGAATCTTCTCTATTTTCGGCCCTTTTTCTTGCCATTCCAATTTCCCTTTTCTTCTTTTCCACCTCAGGGGCTCACTTTTTGGGTGAGTACGGGAGGCCACGTCCCCCGAGGTACCCGAGTGAATTTTGAAAAGAAAGAAAAACCCAAAAAAAAAATATTTGTTTAGTTAGAGTTTCAGTTACAGGTCAATATTTAACGTTATATTTAGTTCAGTTAGGGGTTGTTTTTGTGGTTAATTTTATTTTGGATATTTTGAGTTTTACTTATTTCTACTATTTTAATTTTGGTTTATTTCTTTGGGGTATTTAAAACACATGAATTTTACTTTTCGTTTTACGTAATGTTAAGACTGGTTTTGAGTCTGACCCGCATGTTTGCCGTGTGCGGCGACCCGTACCGGGGGAAAGTGGAGTCTGGGGTTCCTGTTGCGTGCCCTTTGGCCCATGCTTCTCCGTAGACGGGGAGGCAGGAGTGAGCCCGCTCCTGTCAATCGGCCTGGTGATTAGTTCTGCGGTTTCCAATACGGGTTCTTTTGGAATACCAAAGACGGTTTTGCTTTAGGGTTAGTATTGCAGTTAGGGGTGCCCTAGGTGAACTGGCGGATCACATCCCGAACCTGTACTACTATATCCCAGTACCACCTCTGAGGTAAAGTGCCGTGCCTGACGCATGTCAGATGACCGGCGGGCTGCCTCCCTTGTTGGGCTCCATGGTGGGTGGGGGCGTACTGGGATGAACACAAAAACACTAATGGAACCCAGTAATAATTCTCCTTTAGTGGAGCACCGTAAGCTTGCATTTTTTAATACGTTTAGATATTTTATAATGAAAACTCCCGACACCTTTACCAACGTCTCACCCTTTTGTAATTGAGAAAGCTTTTAACGGCAGTATTGGGGAGGTCAAATCGATTCGCAAGATGCGCTCCGGGGACTTGTTCCTCGAAGCGTCGTCGGCGAAACAGGCGACCGCCCTTATAAATCTGCAAAAGCTCGCTCATTTAGACGTAAACCGTGGCTCTCATACTACTTTGAATTTTTCGCGCGGTGTCATTTCACCAGCGGATTTTCTCAATGTGTCGACTGAGGAAATCAAAGAGAACATGCAGGCCCAAAACGTCTGTGATGTTAGGCGTATAACGATAAGGCGGGATGGACAGGTGCTGAACACAAAGCACCTCATCCTGACCTTTAATACGCCTGACCTTCCACAGACTGTTAAAATGGCCTACATCCGATGCCCAGTCCCCCTCAGGGGCTCACCTCCTTTAGGTGAGTGCGGGTTTTTCACGCTCCCGGAGGTACCCTAGTGATCTTTCTCTTTTTCCCTAGGGGTTTACTGTCTTTGGTAAACACGGGCTTCACGAACCCGGGGAACCCTAGTGATCCTTCTCTATTTTCGGCCCTCTTTCTTGCCATTCCTATTTCCCTTTCTTCATTTCACGTCGAGACCACAGACAATAATTTCAAAATACATATGTGTATAATTAATTGATTTGTTTTAATTAGATTTCTCAAAAATAACGTTTTTGTATTCATTTTGCATTGCGTTAACATAGTTCAATCTTTCGTAATTTTTTCCGATTTATTTTTGGTATTTGTATTACTTCGATTTCTTTAAAATGTTTTTATTATTTAAATTTGTTTTTGACTAATAACGTTGGTTTTCCGACCCGCATGTTTGCCGTGTGCGGCGTCCGTAAGGAGGAAAATGGTGTTCTGGGGATACCTCTGCGTTCCCTTTGGCCCACGCTTCGCTGTAGACGGGTGGCAGGAGTGAGCCCGCTCCTGTCAATTGGCTGGTGGTACCATCTCTTCGGTGTCCCCGAAGAGACACTGCTGTAGGGTTAGTGCTGCAGATAAGGGGAGGTGGGTTTACCCGTTGGATCCTCGCCCTGATTCTGGTACTATATTCTGAGTGTATTTTTCAGGTAAGCGCCGTGCCTGGTATTTGCCAGATGACCGGCACACTGCCTCCCTTGTTGGACTCCGTGGTGGGTGGAGGCACTCCAGGATGAAGAATATCTCACTTCATGGATCCTGAAATTTTGTGCCCGGGTAAAGGCCTTGCTTTACCCAACATCAGCATAGATACCATTGCCACTAACTCACGATTTTTAATCCGTGCCTTCACATCCTCTGCAGAATGTGTATATGAGTACCAGCATGAAGAGACTTTATGATGCACGGCCGTCTAACATCCGGCCGTTTATGGATACATGAAGCTTCATATTTCTGAACTCGACCTACCTAACGTGCGTATCCAGCAAAGGAACCTTTTCCTATTCCAACCTTGGAATACGCCACGGTTCCATTATATCAACCCTTTTGCCACTTACAGTAAATCCACTGTAGCGCCTGTCGTCTTTCAACGCGTCTTCGCCTACCACCGCAGTCAAAATAGTCGTTATTCGGCCATCTACACTGATGGTTCGAAACGTACAGATTACGTTGGCTGTGGAGTCGTGATTGAAGATATTATGCACGGTTATAGGCTCGACACTTCTTGCAGCATTTTCACTGCCGAAGCTGTCGCCATTTACCGTGCACTTCAATAATCGACTCCACTATGCCCCGTAAATACTGCATCTATACTGACAGCATGAGTGTACTCGAAGCGCTTGAAAACTACCACGATCGCTGCCATCAGTGGTATGTACGATACTCGACATTACGAGTCGACTGTACAGCAGGGTTTCGATATCGTGTTTTGCTGGCTGCCAAGTCACGTAGGAATCATAGGCAACGAGCAAGCGGACAGCGCGGCAAAGTCGGCGACGACGCATCTGCCGCTAGCTGTTCCGCTATCGGATATGAAGCGCGTCATCATGCATCATATTTTTTAAGATCTGGCAGGAATCATGGAGGCAGCAGTTGGATAACAAACTGCACTCTGTGAAACCTGTCATAGGAGCATGGTCTGTGATGCCAATGCGAAGAGCTGATGTCAGATTGACTCGCCTTCGCATTGGCCATACTCGCTTCACACACCGGCATTTGTTGTTTGGAGAACGTGCTCCTGAATGTCCTTCATGCCATGTCTCTTACACTGTTCATCACATTTTAATCGATTGTCCAGTTTTTAACCATCATCGCATCACCTTTTTTAATTCATCACATTTAACTTTACCTGACTTGGTGGGAGAACAACCCCACCAAAACCTCTTTTGCTTTTATAAAGAAAATTGGATTTTTATATTTAATTTGACTTTTTTAAAATGTTTTTAACTTTACCTTTATTTTTATATTTGTGCATGCAGGCATGCACATATATCAAATTTCTTTTTATGTAATTGTATTTTTAATATGTATTTTTACATGGTTTTATACTCTTTTAACAAATGTTTGGCGCAGTATAGCCAGGTTTGGCTCTTGCGCCATAAAACCCACATTCACTCACTCACGATTTTTAATATTGTCGCTACCAAATCATGAAATGTCCCAGAAGTCTCCATTTGCTATTCAAAAAGCTCTGAAGGGAATAGGTGGAGATCCGAAATCAGTTAAGAAGTTACGATCCGGAGACTTACTAATAGAAACTGTATCTGCTCTACAAACGAAATCATTCTTATCCGCCAAAGTATTTTTAGACTGTCCATTAATAGTAACTCCTCACAGATCCCTGAATTCCTGTAGAGGTGTCATATCTGAACCAGACCTTTTGTGCGCCTCCGAAGCAGAAATCTTGGAAGGACTTTTTCTGACCAGGGGGTTACTCAAGTCAGACGTATTAAAATAAAAAAAGACTCGTCACTTTCCCCAACGAAGCATTTAATATTAACTTTCAATAGCCCAAAACTACCGTCTACAATAAAAGCTGGCTATCTTAATTGTAAAATACGCCCTTACATTCCGAATCCTCTGCGCTGCTTTAAGTGCCAGAGATTCGGTCATTCTCAAACATCCTGCCGCGGTCAACTAACATGCTCTAGGTGTGCAGCTGTAGGGCATTTTTCTACAGATTGTACCCTAGAACCCAAATGTATCAACTGTTTACAGGCTCATTCCGCAGATTCAAAACTTTGCCCGAAATGGAAAGTTGAAAAACAAAAATACAAGAAATTAAAACTAATAAAAATATAACTTACATAGAAGCTCGAAAGTTAATAGCGCCGCCACCTTTAACACTGACCTACTCCCAGGCCGCTAAATCATCAATAACATCCGCTTCTACACAGACTGATGAAAATATCACAAAGATAAAGTGTCCACTTTTTGGAGTTGCTTCAACCAGCGTCATCCAACTCTAAACAAAATAAAACTACATCTATACCTACAGTTTCTACATCTTCCACTCAAGCACACCTATTACGTTCGACTTCTACAATATCAAAGTCCCAGCCACATATTCCTAAAATTCCTGTATCTAATGACCTACCTTCCATCACCATTCCTTCCACATCTGCAATATTACCAACAATACAAAAAGAGGCTTTGTTACCAATACCCATTCTTACTTCTACTACTACTTCTTTCACTGGCAATAGCTTAAATACTTCATCTTCATCTTTAAAAACCGATACACGTTTATTTCCTACAATTTCCAATAAATTTGCAGCACTATCAACTGAAATTCGGCCATCAGTTTCCCTATCAGAATCAGAAGCTACTGCATCAATAATGAACCATCTAACACTTCCAAAATTTCAAAGCGATTAAAACGAAACTCAAAAAATAGAAAAAGGCGTGCAAAAGAACAAAAGGCAGAAATTGAAGTTAAAATGACCCCTCACACACCTAAGAAAAGCTACATTCATTATGTCTCCGAAGAGGAGGATATGATTATATACAATGTAGATGAAAAACTAATGGATGATCATGTACGGTCTGGTTACTCACATTTCTGACACCTACTAGAAATCGCAGAAATTAAAATTTACACTCTGGATTACAATCGCGTTTTAGACCTAGATATGATGGTTAATATTTTAAACTATTTTCTATGTTTTTTATTTCACACATTTGCCATTTTAATTAAATGTCACATTTGTTCATGAATTTTTAATTTTTAATGAATTTTTATGCTTAAATTTTTAAGTGTTTTTTTAAAAAAAAAAATTATGGAAAAATTACAACAAATGTTTGGCGCAGTATAGCCAGGTTTGGCTCTTGCGCCATAAAAGCCCACATTCACTCACTCACTCACTCACCCGATGCCCAGTCCGACCATACATCCCGAATCCGCTGCGATGCTTTCAGTGCCAGAGATTTGGACATTCAAAAACAGTCTGCCGCGGCCAGCCAACCTGCTCTAGATGTGCAGAGGTAGGCCATGATAGCGCAGACTGTAAAGCAAAGGAACGATGTGTGAATTGCAAAGGCGATCATTCATCGTTTTCTCGCGCTTGTCCAACCTGGCTACTCGAAAAGGAGATCACGGCCTTGAAAATAAAAATAAAATTTCGTATCCGGAGGCTCGGCGTGTTGTATCGTCACGCACGCCAGTTGCTGGAAAAAGCTATGCGTCGGCGACCAGCAAATCCTACGTATCCACAGCCATTCAAGTAGACGCGAGTACGGCTCCAACATCTGCGACAGCCGCGTCTATAACACCGAAGAATGTTGCAGTGGATACACTTAAGTCTGTATCCCCTCCACGCGATGTTAAGAAGAACAGGAAAACACGCATAAAGGAGTCGGGGGTGCAATCCCACAAAAAAGAGGTCGAACCTCTCTAAAAACTCCATGACATGGGAGACGATGTCATGGACATTCACGCCTCGCAAAGCGACGAAAGTCTGATGGACGATCTGTCGCCCAGACCTTCGTCTTCTGGCTCCTTGCGGGGAGCACGTGCGAAGACTTGATGACCTCCTTTATCTCCTGGAACTGCCGTGGTCTAAGGACTCGACTTGCCGATCTCAAATCCATCATATCCACGTACCAGCCCGCATGCGTTGCTCTTCAGGAGACATTTCTGAAGAGTACCATGACAATGCAAGTGCGTGGTTATAATTGTGTACGACGAGATGTAGATGGCGATACATCTCCAACCGGAGGTGTATGCCTCTTCACATCTAATCTGTATCCCAGTACTGTCGTCACACTGCACACATCGTTACAGGCTGTGGCTGTTCGGATTCACGTCCATTCTTTAGTCACAGTCTGTTGTGTTTATTTACCACCCAACGATGTTGTGCCACAAGTGGATTTGAATCATTTAGTCAGTCAATTGCCAGCTCCATTTATTTTGCTCGGTGACTTTAAAGGACACAGCCCTCTGTGGGGGCATGATGTTACAAATTCTCGCGGGCGACAGATCGAGCAGTTGATTTCTGATCACTGTCTCTGTCTGCTGAACAACGACGAGAAAACGTATTTCCATGCACCCACGAGGACATTTCACTCCCTCGATCTAGCCATCTGTTCGCCAACTCTGCTACCGATGTTGAATTTCGAGGTTGCAAACGATCTGCACAACAGCGATCATTTCCCTCTCCTTGTCTCGCATGTTAATGGTGCGGGGACGCGTTTTCGTCCCCCCACTTATCATTTTCATCGCGCAGACTGGGATAAATTCACGCGGTTAGCGATTATCACAGGCACAATGGTCCAGAACAGGGCAGTTGATGCAGCAGTCTTCAATGTCACTGAAGCTATTCGGAATGCTGCCGATGCAGCCATTCCCAGAACATCTAATTCTCCTCGAAAGCTGTGCAAACCATGGTGGAACGCTTCCTGCCAACAAGCCAAAAAGGAGCAAAGGAGGGCGTGGGGTATTTTCAGGAGGTACCCCACCATCTGCTAATCTCATAGCGTTCAAACGTGCGAAAGCGTTAGCTCGTCGAATACGTCGTCAATGCCAGAGAGAATCTTGGATCCAGTATGTGTCTTCAATCACATCGTCAACTACCAGTCAACAGTTATGGAGAAAGGTCAAAGCAGCGAATGGCCTTTATCGGGATTTTAACATTCCGATATTGGAAACTTCTACTGCTTTGTATTCGTCACCTTTAGATGTGGCCAACTTGATCGGCAAAACATTTCCTAGTGTGTCCAGCTCCGATTCATATAGCCCTGCATTCCAGGCGACTAAGAATCGTTTAGAGCGGACACCTATCAACTTCAGGTGCCGACAACCTTTACCATATAACTGTGACTTTGACATGTTTGAATTGAAGAGAGAGCCTTATCATCGGCCCACAATACTAGTCCAGGTCCTGATGGAATATCCTATGTATTGCTTCGCCATTTGAGCGCGGATTCACTAGTAAGTCTCCTTTACCTATTCAACCGAATATGGAGGGAGCAGGTGTATCCTACTCAATGGCAAGAAGCCATAGTGATCCCCATTTTAAAACCTGGAAAAGATCCTAAGAACCCTCTCAGCTATCGACCGATAGCACTCACGAGCTGCCTTTGTAAGACACTAGAACGTATGGTCAATGCCCGTCTCGTTTACCAGTTAGAAAAGCACAAATGCATTCCTCTGTTTCAGAGTGGCTTCCGTAAAGGAAGATCCACTCTCGACAATATTATTACGCTCGAAAACAAAATTCGAAACGCTTTTGTCCGGAGGAATCATTTAGTTTCTATCTTTTTCGATATCGAGAAGGCGTATGATCGTACTTGGCGCTATGGGATACTTCGCACTTTATTTGATTTTGGATTCAGAGGCAATTTGCCTACTTTTATTCACCATTTTTTAAAACTTCGTACTTTTAGAGTGAGACTGGCTGGCACTCTTTCTGCTCCTTTTACCCAAGCTGAGGGAGTTCCTCAGGGGAGTATTTTGAGTGTCACCCTTTTTATATGTCATATCTCTCACATTTTAAATGTTTTATCGCCTTCTATACAGGCTTCACTATACGTGGACGATCTACAGATCAGTTGTGAAGGTTCGGACATGCGCCTGATTGAACGGCAGTTGCAAACTGCCGTCAACAACATTGTAAAATGGTGCGACACCAACGGTCATAGTATTTCTGCGAGCAAGAGTTGCTGCGTGCACTTTTGCCGCAAACGGGGTATTCATCCCGAACCCGAAATACGCATCCGTGATATACAAATTCCCGTAGTTCCCGACGTACGATTCCTCGGAGTAATTTTCGACCGCCGGCTCACTTTCCTTCCGCATATTTTACATTTGCGGAAGAGGTGTGAAAAGTCTTTAAACCTCTTGAAGGTGTTGTCAAACACCTCTTGGGGGGCGGATCGAACATCATTACTCCGAGTGTATCAGGCAATCGTACTCTCTCGCATCGACTACGGATGTGTTGCATACGGATCAGCGTGCAACTCTACTCTGCAAAAACTTGACCCCGTCCACCATATGGCATTGAGAATCTGCTCGGGTGCTTTTCGCACATCACCGGTGCAGAGTCTCTATGTTAACTGTCATCAGCTTCCTCTAGACCTTCGACGGAGGAAGCTGTCTCTTGCGTTTTATTTTTAAGATCTTGTCCGTGCCTTCACATCCTCTGCAGAATGTGTATATGAGTACCAGCATGAAGAGACTTTATGATGCACGGCCGTCTAACATCCGGCCGTTTATGGATAGGATGAAGCTTCATATTTCTGAACTCGACCTCCCCTCAGGGGCTCACTTTCTTTAGGTGAGTACGGGGTTCACGCTCCCGAGGTGCCCTAGTGATCTTTTCCTTCTCCCTAGGGGTTTACTGTCTATGGTAAACACGGGCTTCACGAACCCGGGGAACCCTAGTGATCCTTCTCTATTTTCGGCCCTCTTTCTTGCCATTCCAGTTTCTTTTTTCTTCTTTTCACGTCCAGACCACAGATCTACACTCAACAATATACTTTGTTTCATCTTTGTTTTTTTTTCTGGTAAAAAACTTGATATTTTTTACTACCGTTTTATGGTTTCCATTTTATACTATGTTCTTTTTCATTTGATTTTATATTTCTTTCCATATTTTGATTTTGTTGCTTCTTTAATGTTCGATTCTTGCTTTTTTTATGTTCAACTTATCTTTATTTTTCTGCCACGAAGTCCTGTGGCAGACCAGGACTGAGTGGAATGAAGTTGTGTCTGATGTTTTTTCACTCTTGGTATGATGACACAACGGACTGCTCCCTGGAAAAACTGGCACTTGGAGCGGGGTTTTGAACTTTTGAGGACCTTTGGACTAGTGAGGTGGGGTCTTGGAGGAAGCGGCCATGTAGAGGGTACAGGAGAAAAGCTGAGTTTTGCGTCTCAGGCCGCCAGATAGTACAGGAGCCCGGGACAGCCTAACCAACATGTCCTGGCTGCTCTATCAGCTGGTGTATAATCCCGCCTGTCTTGTAGTTCCAGGTGGTGCCTGGATGGGGTCCTGCATTGCAGAGCGGGGGGCTCTTTCGAGGCCACTACTGGTTGCTGAATCTAGGGCTAGCCCTACCAAACTGGTCCTCTTAAAATCAAAAGGGATTCTCCTCCTCCTTTCTAATAAAAAAATCAAAATAAGTCTAAATAAAGAAAAAACTCAAAACGCATTTTTTAAAACCCCCAACCCACCTCATGATGCTCATGTAAACCGAACTCTCAACATTGACAAAATTTCACTGACTACCAGATTTTTACTACTTTCACTTGAACATAATGAAATGGGGAAGAAATCGCCCTTTTAATACAAAAAGCTCTCGTAGGAATAGGTGGTGAACCGAAATCAGTTAAACGATTGCGTTCCGGGGATCTACTGATTGAAACAAATTCTGCTCTACAAACAAAGTCTTTTCTACTAGCGAAATCCTTTCTAGATTGTCCTGTTTCTATAGTTCCACATAAGTCCCTAACTCTTGTCGAGGTGTCATTTCTGAACCTGACCTGTTGACCACTACTGATGCGAAATCCTTGATGGGTTTTCTGATCAGGGTGTTATTCAGGTCAGAAGAATAACAATTAAAAAAGACACATCTATAATTCCAACCAAACATGTAATTTTAACTTTTAATAGCCCGAATTTACCTACTTCAATTAAAGCTGGATATCTTAATTGCAAAATTCGCCCGTACATTCCGAACCCTCTGCGCTGTTTCAAGTGCCAGAGGTTCGGACACTCTCAAACTGCCTGCCGAGGACAATTGACGTGCTCTAGATGTGCATCTGTTGGACATGCGTCATCAGATTGCACTCTAGAGCAGAAATGCATCAATTGTTCACAGCCTCATTCCGCTGATTCAAAATTATGTCCCAAATGGAAAATAGAGAAAGAGATACAAACAATTAAAACCAACAGAAACATATCCTATATTGAAGCCCGAAAATTTATAACCCCACAACCATCTCAAACTTACGCTCAAGTTGCCAACTCCATAACTGTTAATTGTTCCTCACAAACTGATGAAACGATTACAAAAATAGTATGCCCACCTTTAAAATTACTACAAACATTAATAACCATTTCGAAACCTATTATGTCTCCCTCAGTCCCTGCAGTTATTAAATCATCTACATCAAATCAAGCAGAACTCGTACCCTCCACATCTTCTGTTACTGTTGCATCGCCTTCAAAATCTCTACCTCCTAATTCTGTAATAGATACTGCTCCCACCACTTCTAATAGTTTATCTATCTCTGCTGCATCTTCCTCATCCACAGCATGCTCTGTTCTTGAAACGACCACCACTACATCCACGGTTTCTACTGAAAACTTGCCTGTGTCTGTCCTTAATGACTCCAATAATGACCATTCTAATGCAGCTGAAGCCCAACAAATTGTAAAACGAAAATCAAGAAATAGAAAAAAACGCTCAAAAATACCGAAACCAGATATCGAAATAAAAGGGTTCCACATAGTTATCGAAATGCAACACCTACAGAAATAACAACTGATGACGAAGATATGATAACTTACGACGTGGAGGAGGAAGAACTTGAGCAAGATCCTTTCATTCTTCCTGAAGGTTATTTACGTGCGTTAACTCCATCCCGATACAGGAACTATAGAGAATAATTTTATACCATGTATTATCTAATCTTGTTTTAAACTAACCTTTGTCTTTTCAATGCTTTTATTTTAAGATATGGTCTGACTTGGTGGGGAATTCCCCACCAAATTTTGTTTCTTTGGATCATTGAAGACAGTTTTAAGCTATTTGTATTTTAATTTTTTAAAGTGTAGTGTAATATGATTTTTAAAATATTTTATAAAATATAAGTTTCTTAACAAATGTTTGGCGCAGCATAGCCAAAATTGGCTCTTGTGCCATTAAACCCCACACTCACTCACTCACTCACTCTGAACTCGACCTACCTAACGTGCGTATCGAGCAAAGGAACCTTTTCCTATTCCAACCTTGGAATACGCCACGGTTCCATTATATCAACCCTTTTGCCACTTACAGTAAATCCACTGTAGCGCCTGTCGTTTTTCAACGCGTCTTCGCCTACCACCGCAGTCAGTATAGTCGTTATTCGGCCATCTACACTGATGGTTCGAAACGTGCAGATTACGTTGGCTGTGGAGTCGTGATTGAAGATATTATGCACGGTTATAGGCTCGACACTTCTTGCAGCGTTTTCACTGCCGAAGCTGTCGCCATTTACCGTGCACTTCAATTAATCGACTCCAATATGCCCCGTAAATACTGCATCTATACTGACAGCATGAGTGTACTAGAAGCGCTTGAAAACTATAACGATCGATGCCATCCAGTGGTATGTAAAATACTCGACATTACGAGTCGACTGTACAGGAACTGTTTCGATATCGTGTTTTGCTGGCTACCAAGTCACGTAGGAATCATAGGCAACGAGCAAGCGGACAGCGCGGCAAAGTCGGCGACGACGCATCTGCCGCTAGCGGTTCCGCTATCGGATATGAAGCGCGTCATCATGCATCATATTTTTAAGATCTGGCAGGAATCATGGAGTCAGCAGTTGGATAACAAACTGCACTCTGTGAAACCTGTCATAGGAGCATGGCCTGTGATGCCAATGCGAAGAACTGATGTCAAATTGACTCGTCTTCGCATTGGCCATACTCCTTCACTCACAGGCATTTGTTGTTTGGAGAACGCGCTCCTGAATGTCCTTCATGCAATGTCTCTTACACTGTTCATCACATTTTAATTGATTGTCCAGTTTTTAACCATCATCGCATCACGTTTTTCATACATCTATTTTTAACCTTATCTGACTTGGTGGGGGAATCTCCCCACCAAAATCTATTTGCTTTTATGAAGAAAATTGGATTTTTATATTTCATTTGACTTTTTAAAATGTTTTATCTTTACCTTTATTTTTTTATATATGTGCATGCAGGCATGCACATATATAATATTATTTTTATATCGTATTTTTCTTGTGTATTTTTAACATAGTTTTAATATTTTAACAAACGTGTGGCGCAGTATAGCCAATTTTGGCTCTTGCGCCATAAAACCCCACATTCACTCACTCACTCCAGGCGACTAAGAATCGTTTAGAGCGGACACCTATCAACTTCCGGTGCCGACAACCTTTACCATATAACTGTGACTTTGACATGTTTGAATTGAAGAGACAATACTAGTCCAGGTCCTGATGGAATTTCCTATGAATTGCTTCGCCATTTGAACGAGGATTCACTAGTAAGTCTCCTTTACCTATTCAACCGAATATAAAGGGAGCAGGTGTATCCTACTCAATGGCAAGAAGCCATAGTGATCCCCATTCTAAAACCTGGTAAAGATCCAAAGAACCCTCTTAGCTATCGACCGATAGCACTCACGAGCTGCCTTTGTAAGACACTAGAACGTGTGGTCAATGCCCGTCTCGTTTATCAGTTACAAAAAAACAAATGCATTCCTCTGTTTCAGAGTGGCTTCCGTAAAGGAAGATCCACTCTCGACAATATTATTACACTCGAAAACAAAATCAGAAACGCTTTTGTCCGGAGGAATCATTTAGTTTCTATCTTTTTCGATATCGAGAAGGCATATGATCGTACTTGGCGCTATGGGATACTTCGCACTTTATTTGATTTTGGATTCAGAGGCAATTTGCCTACTTTTATTAAACATTTTTTACAACTTCGTACTTTTAGAGTGAGACTGGGTGGCACTCTCTCTGCTCATTTTACCCAAGCTGAGGGAGTTCCTCAGGGGAGTATTTTGAGTGTCACCCTTTTTATTTGTCATATTTCACCCATCTTAAATGTTTTATCGCCCTCTATACAGGCTTCTTTTTATGTCGACGACTTGCAGATCAGTTGTGAAAGCTCAGATATGCGCATGATTGAACGACAGTTGCAAACTGCCGTCAACAACATTTTAAAATGGTGCGACACCAACGGTCATAGTATTTCTGCGAGCAAGAGTTGCTGCGTGCACTTTTGCCGTAAACGGGGTATTCATCCCGACCCCGAAATACGCATCCGTGATGTACAAATTCCCGTGGTTCGCGACGTACGATTCCTCGGAGTAATTTTCGACCGCCGGCTCACTTTCCTTCCGCATATTTTACATTTGCGGAAGAGGTGTGAAAAGTCTTTAAACCTCTTGAAGGTGTTGTCAAACACCTCTTGGGAGGCGGATCGAACATCATTACTCCGAGTGTATCAGGCAATCGTACTCTCTCGCATCGACTACGGATGTGTTGCATACGGATCAGCGTGCAACTCTACTCTGCAAAAACTTGACCCTGTCCACCATATGGCACTGAGAATCTGCTCGGGTGCGTTTCGCACATCACCGGTGCAGAGTCTCTATGTTAACTGTCATCAGCTTCCTCTAGATCTTCGATGGAGGAAGCTGTCTCTTGCGTTTTATTTTAAGATCTTGTCCGTGCCTTCACATCCTCTGCAGAATGTGTATATGAGTACCAGCATGAAGAGACTTTATGATGCACGGCCGTCTAACATCCGGCCGTTTATGGATAGGATGAAGCTTCATATTTCTGAACTCGACCTACCTAACGTGCGTATCCAGCAAAGGAACCTTTTCCTATTCCAACCTTGGAATACGCCACGGTTCCATTATATCAACCCTTTTGCCACTTACAGTAAATCCACTGTCGCGCCTGTCGTTTTTCAACGCGTCTTCACCTACCACCGCAGTCAGTATAGTAGTTATTCGACCATCTACACGGATGGTTCGAAACGTGCAGATTACGTTGGCTGTGGAGTTGTGATTGAAGATATTATGCACGGTTATAGGCTCGACACTTCTTGCAGCGTTTTCACTGCCGAAGCTGTCGCCATTTACCGTGCACTTCAATTAATCGACTCCAATATGCCCCGTAAATACTGCATCTATACTGACAGCATGAGTGTACTAGAAGCGCTTGAAAACTATAACGATCGATGCCATCCAGTGGTATGTAAAATACTCGACATTACGAGTCGACTGTACAGGAAGGGTTTCGATATCGTGTTTTGCTGGCTACCAAGTCACGTAGGAATCATAGGCAACGAGCAAGCGGACAGCGCGGCAAAGTCGGCAACGACCCATCTGCCGCTAGCAGTTCCGCTATCGGATATGAAGCGCGTCATCATGCATCATATTTTTAATCTCTGGCAGGAATCATGGAGTCAGCAGTTGGATAACAAACTGCACTCTGTGAAACCTGTCATAGGAGCATGGTCTGTGATGCCAATGCGAAGAACTGATGTCAAATTGACTCGTCTTCGCATTGGCCATACTCGCTTCACACACAGGCATTTGTTATTTGGAGAACGCGCTCCTGAATGTCCTTCATGCCATGTCTCTTACACTGTTCGTCACATTTTAATCGATTGTCCAGTTTTTAATCTTCATCGCATCACCTTCTTTCATACATCTATTTTAACCTTATCTGACTTGGTGGGGGAATCTCCCCACCAAAATCTATTTGCTTTTATAAAGAAAATTGGTTTTTTATATTTAATTTGACTTTTTAAACCCCTCAGGGGGCTCACCTCCTTTAGGTGAGTACGGGTTTCACGCTCCCGAGGTGCCCTAGTGATCTTTTCCTTCTCCCGAGGGGTTTACTGTCTTTGGTAAACACGGGCTTCACGAACCCGGGGAACCCTAGTGAACCTTCTCTATTTTCGGCCCTTTTTCTTGCCATTCCAATTTCCCTTTTCTTCTTTTCCACCTCAGGGGCTCACTTTCGGGTGAGTACGGGAGGCCACGTCCCCGAGGTACCCGAGTGAATTTTGAAAAGAAAAAAAACCCAAAAAAAATATTTGCTTGGTTAGTGTTTCAGTTACAGGTCAATATTTAACGTTATATTTAGTTCAGTTAGGGGTTGTTTTGTGGTTAATTTTATTTTGGATATTTTGAGTTTTACTTATTTCTACTATTTTAATTTTGGTTTATTTCTTTGGGGTATTTAAAAAATAAAATTCTTTTGTTTTAAATTACGAAATGTTAAGACTGGTTTTTGAGTCTGACCCGCATGTTTGCCGTGTGCGGCGACCCGTACCGGGGGAAAGTGGAGTCTGGGGTTCCTGTTGCGTGCCCTTTGGCCCATGCTTCTCCGTAGACGGGAGGCAGGAGTGAGCCCGCTCCTGTCAATCGGCTGGTGATTAGTTCTGCGGATTCCAATACGGGTTCTTTTGGAATACCAAAGACGGTTGCTTTAGGGTTAGTATTGCAGTTAGGGGTGCCCTAGGTGAACTGGCGGATCACATCCCGAACCTGTACTACTATACTCCAGTACCACCTCTGAGATAAGTGCCGTGCCTGACGCATGTCAGATGACCGGCGGGCTGCCTCCCCTTGTTGGGCTCCATGGTGGGTGGAGGCGTACTGGAATGAACACAAAAAACTCATGGAACCCAGTAGTAATTCTCCTTCAGTGGAGCACCGTACAATTGAATTTTCTGATTCGTTTCGATATTTTATATTAAAAACTCCTGGTACTTTTTCTACTGTTTCACCTTTCCTAATTGAGAAAGCTATAACTGGCGCTATAGGGGAAGTCAAGTCGATTCGTAAGATGCGCTCTGGGGACTTGTTCCTCGAAGTGTCATCTTCGAATCAAGCGACAGCCCTTATAAAACTACAAAAGCTTGCTCACTTAGAACTTACCGTGGCTCCTCATACTAATTTAAATTTTTCGCGTGGCGTAATTTCGCCAGCGGATTTCTTAAACGTGTCGACTGAGGAAATCAAGGAAAACATGAAGGCCCAAAAAGTCTGTGATGTCAGGCGTATAACGATTAGGCGGGATGGACAGGTGCTGAACACAAAGCACCTCATCCTGACCTTTTCTACACCTGACCTCCCACAGACCGTTAAAATGGCCTACATCCGATGCCCAGTTCGACCGTACATCCCAAATCCGCTGCGCTGCTTTCAGTGCCAACGATACGGCCACTCGAAAAACGTCTGTCGGGGCCAGCCTACCTGCCCTCGTTGCGGGGAGTCGGGCCACGACAGCGTCGATTGTACAAAGAAGGAGCAGTGTTTAAACTGTAAAGGTGATCATCCGGCATATTCACGCTCCTGTCCGACTTGGATAACGGAAAAAGAGATAACCGCTGTTAAGATAAAAGAAAAAATTTCCTACCCAGAGGCACGGCGTGTTGTTTTGTCACGCACGCCGGTCTCTGGTAAAAGTTATGCTAGTGCAACCCGCAAGAGCACATCGGATAAAAGTATCCAATGTGACTCTATAACAGATACCATCTCGGATTCATCCATACCCACGAAACCGGTGGTACTGTTACCTTCAAAAACAATTCGCCCCCTAGAACTAAGGTGATTGCTACGCCACTTAGCAAATCACCTCCGGCGAAAAAAAATAATTCAAGGACAGAGAGCGATTCGCCGCGAAAACCAAAGAGCCGAAGGGCTCGTCAACGGGATCTAAAACCCCATTTAACTAGGATCCCCAAAAAATTATCCAGAGACTTCCACCGTAAAATAGATGAAGATACATTGACCGGAGATTGCTCCGAAGACGATGAAGATCTCATGGATATTCAATCGGGCCCTTCGACTTCTAGCTCCAGAGGAGGAGCGAGTGCGGCACATTCATGACCTCCTTCATTTCCTGGAACTGCCGTGGTTTGAGGACTAGACTCGATGATCTCAAATCCATCATATCCACGTACCAGCCAGCATGTGTTGCTCTTCAGGAGACATTTCTGAAGAGTACCATGACAATGCAAGTGCGTGGTTATAATTGTGTACGACGGGATGTGGATGGCGATACATCTCCAAACGGAGGTGTATGCCTTTTTACGTCCCATCTATATCCCAGTAATGTCGTCACACTGCACACATCATTACAGGCTGTGGCTGTTCGGATTCACATCCATTCTTTAGTCACAGTCTGTTGTGTTTATTTACCACCCAACGATGTTGTGCCACAAGTGGATTTGAATCATTTAGTCAGTCAATTGCCAGCTCCATTTATTTTGCTCGGTGACTTTAACGGACACAGCCCTCTGTGGGGGCATGATGTTACAAATTCTCGCGGACGGCAGATCGAACAGTTGATTTCTGATCACTGTCTCTGTCTGCTGAACAACGACGAGAAAACTTATTTCCATGCACCCACTGTGAATACAGGGTGATTATAAAGAAACTTTGCCAACATCTGCACTTCTAGCGCCTGTTCTATTTAACCGATCAAGATGATATTTCAAATATAGTTCTTTTGAGATATGCGCTCGAGATTCTGTGAATGACAACAAAGTGGCGCCCGCGGTTACGGTTATAGTGACAGAAACTCGAAATTTCCGAATGGCAACGCCTACGTTTTACCATCGCAAAATGTTCAGCACATGCGAAAACCCTAAATAGCGTTGAAACGGCACCGATATGTCCGAAAACCGACGTGTTATATACATACAAACAGTTCTTCAAGGCGCACGGAGGAATAACGCATACGAGACAGAGACAAGACACTGCTCAATGATGAGAACACATAGAGAAAAAAAAATCTGTATTAATTTCAAACATTTTCCACATGAGTGCCATCACAGGCAATTACGCATTGCATGCGGGAGACGGTGGACAATATCGCTGCACGCAACATGGCACGAGGGATGTTTCCAATCTCACGCCGTATAGAATCCTTTAAGTCCGACAATGTTTGAGGATTGCACAGATAAACTGTGGATTTGAGATACCCCCAAAACCAGAAATCCATAGGCGTCAGATCTGGGGATCGCGCAGGCCACGGAAAAGGATAATAGCGTGAGATGATGCGATCACCAAAATGCTGATCCAGGAGCCTTTTAACAGACCTCGCTATATGTGGAGGTGCGCCATCTTGCATCCAAACAATGTCATTGAGTGCATTCCGCCGACGCAACTCCGGTAAGACATAATTTTTCAGCATGGCTGCATACCGAGAGCCCCTTACAGAACATGTTGCAGGGCCAGTTGGGGTCGTTTCCTCAAAGAAGAACGGGCCCAGAACAAATGTAGCTGTAATGCCGCACCACACAGTCACTTTGACGTCAAATAATGGTACTGGCGCCACAGCGTGAGGATTCGTCTCTCCCCAGTGCACACAATTCTTTGTGTTAATGCTGCCATTTAAGGTGAAGTGGCCAGTCGTTATCCGCATCATATCGTAACAAAAATTCATTTGCGAAGTCCAGACGTTGTTGTGGGTCACCCGGCTCCAACATCTGGACGCGCTTGAACCGATAGGGAAACATGTGAAGTACCGAGCGCAAGAGCTTGCGGACCGTTGAGTTCGGAATATCCAACACGCGCGCTATGCCTCTTGCGGTTTCTGTGTGTCCTGCAGTCACTGTATGGTGCACTTCCATGACAACGTCCTCAGAAACAGTTGGCCGTCCGGGCGAGGTTTGTTACAGGTGCAGCCTGTATCTTCGAATTTCCGCACTAAATCACGCAGAGCTTGCAGAGTACCTGGGCCGCGTCGTTGTCGATGATTGCGGTGATGCACACGCAAGGCTTCCGCAGCGTTCATCCCATTTTGGTAATAGAGTTTGATCAATTCACCGCGAACTTTCCCAGGAAGAACCATATCGTCGACATGTGCGAGTTCCCGAATGACGACTTCGCATACCCGCTTGGTATTTTATAGGTTTCCTACGCTGAATATCTGGCGACCGGCGTTCTGTGATTGGTATCTTGACTCTGTCATATGCAAATTTATTGCGTGCGCCCAGATCGTGTTTTATTGGCCGGTTTTCAGAACTCTTTTTTGTGTTTGCATAACACGTCCGTTTGTAGACATATCGGTACCGTTTTAACGCTATTTAGGGTTTTCGCATGTGCTGAACATTTTGCGATGGTGAAAAGTGGGTGTTGCCATTCGAAAATTTCGAGTTTCTGTCACTATAACTGTAACCGCGAGGGCCACTGTGTGGCCATTCACAGAATCTCGAGCGCATATCTCAAAAGAACTTTATTTGAAATATCATCTTGATCGGTTAAATAGAACGGACGCTTGAAGTGCAGATGTTGGCAAAGTTTTTTTATAATCACCCTGTACATGGCGACGCCGGCACCAATTCGAAAACGTCTGTGACAATGGGAGTGACGAATCATTTTCGAAACATGATACTGACGGTTAGAGTAATTATAAGTTCATGTAGTATTTGGATGTTATATAATAACGGTAAAAAATAAATATATTATTAGCTTGTTATTTTTCATTGAAAATTATTAAATTTTTTTTTTAAGTATCGGATATCGATGAACCTGTCATAGAATTCATTTTTTCACAAAAACATTTTAAGAATTTAGAATTGACGGAGGCTTACATTCGAGTAAATAAGGTATATTAATTTTTTGTGAAAATTTTTTTTTTATCATTGATAAAATAAAAGACTCCCAATATTTAGTTTCACGTTCCCTTTTTATACTTTCTAAACACAAATCTTGCTCCATATCGCTTCTTTACAAATTGATACATTTGAAAATCTCATTCATATATAATTGATTTAAAATATAATACATGTCTGCCGTGTGCTTGAATAAAAAGTAAATACAGTATTGTCCACAAACATTAGATGTCGTTGATTAAAACACTTGGGAATCCACAACACATCTAATAGGTAGTTGTATCAATGTTATAGAATACAGGTCCAAATGAGAGTCATACAATTCTAATTCTCTTTTATCATTCACAAATAATGCTAATCAGTGTGTTCCAGGTTGAGAGATGAGTCATCAGAATTTACAAAAGCACAATATAGATTGTTTGCGTCTAAATATATAATGTAACTACTAGGTAAGCTTGAATTGTTGGTTGATAAATAACCATTGTTAGCCTCAGAGAAGCGATAATTAATTGCTTAATAATTAATCTGGTCGACACATCTGCAAATTCCTGCGTACTTTTGTCATTTTAAGACATGTTTGCCATGCCAAACCAGGAGCCCTATATGTATGACATGGACCAATTCTGTAGTAATTCTAGCATGGAGTTCTCAAGTTTTCTAATATGTTTGCAAGTAATAACACGTCTGCGGTTACATACAAATCATGGTAATCTCCCAACGTACGCATTTGAAATATGTTTTATATATGGTGAGCATATTCGTAGTCTTCTCTGGATACATTTTCATTTGTTAGACTGTTGAAAAAAGCTGATTGAGGAGGGAGCTGCGTTTCATAAAATTTAGAAAAATAATCAAAATATTCATATTGGACAGCAATTTTTTTCTAGTTATAAAATGTGCATTACCTCCAAAACAACTATTGCAAGGATGATATTGGCAAAGCTTTAAGTTTTTGGCTAGTTTCTCCAGAGAAGTATTTCGAAATTGAAAAGAGTCAATGAAATGTAATGCGCTCAGAGTAAAAGAAATAAACTTGTCACTATTTTCAGGAATACATTGAATTCTCTTTTCATTGAACTTGCCAATGCCTTGGATTAAAAAGTGTCCGCCATAATTTCGTAAATTATGAATTACGACAGAAATGTAATTTGCTAATTTTAAATTTAAATTGCAATTATTGTGTGCCGCTCCTCTGTAAGCTCCGATTAAATGGTCGTGGTCCCTTACGGCATCTCCATTGAGAGGATTTACACAGATACTGCATTGTGGGGAAGATTTATGATTTTCTTCATCTATCAGAAAAAATAACCATACGCTTGACATAACTCAAGGTATCAAGAATTGATTTTTCTACATCTATGAGTTTTGTAAGAATTACATCTATGTGATTTTTTCCTCTAAAAACTATAGGAGGTCTGATCATCATTCGATCTGGTCCTACAATAGCATACGCAAAACCACATGGAACATGTTTCGCTATTGATTCAGTTGATGAAATTTTAGGGTCTTGTTCGCAAGAACTCATCTTTTTTAGGATGTATTTCAGGTCGGAGTAAAACACATGGGCACGGGTAGATTTAATTTATATTTGTTAAATTCAAGCAGTCACGGTTCTCTTACGTCATTACTGGGTAAACCAAAGTATTTGACAGAATCTTGGGGTAATTAAAATATTTTAATGACATAAAATAATGTAGTTACAATGGACCGACATTTAGACACAGTACGGGTTAGACGTTTAGAGGAAATTAGGGGAAATTAAATATATTACATAGTCCAGCATTGGATAGCGAGACGAGTAACGTTTACTCATTCAGTTCCCAACTCTCTCTGGCGGTAATACAGTGCTTCGCTCGGTAACACTTCCGTTACAAGTACCGCCATCTACATTTCGGTCTTAGAATTAAACCGTGTGTTACAAAGCCATTTTTCCTCTTGTGTCGGCATTTTTATTTTTCGTACATTATGATTTTGACAGTCTTCTTGGTGGTGATTCAATAATTCCTCATTGTTAAGGGTCACAGGGGTGTTGAAAATGTTTCGAGAGCACAAAATACAAACAATTTTCGACTAGAAATAATTCTTTGAGATTAAAATGAAATAATTTGATTCTTTTACACATTTCTTATAAAGGAATAAAGTTTCAAAAAAGTATAAAATATCTAAAATATAATCATAATTTTAAAAATAATAAGCACATAAAAATAAGAAAATTTTTTGTAAGAAACAAATAGTGAGTTTCACGACGCGCATGATATTTTCTGCAATAATAATTCTAATTACTAGCAATAAGTTGATTTATAAAGTCAAATATATCCTTATATATCCTTAAAAAATAATATTTTTAAAAATAAAAAAAATAAATTTTTAAAATTTTTTTTTAAAAAATTCAATTTTTGTTGAAATATTTCAAAAAATTAAAAATTTATAATACTATAAATAGCTAGGATTTGAAGATTATGATAGAATTTATAATTCTGTAAAGTTTTATACATCAAAGTATGATAGTTTTTGAAACGCAATGCGCGTAATTGAAAAAAACAAACTGAGAAAAAGGGCTTTAAAGTTTTAAAATTGAATTTGAGAAAATAAATCTTAAAACTTACACGCTAAAATTCTCCAGGATCATAAGATATACCTTCCTGTTCCTGAAACAGCTCAATTTCTTTACTCTTTTTATTTTTCTTGGCTCTGCGAGCTTCAAAAGATGATTCTAAGAGCCTCTGTCTTGACGTAAAGATTCGACGATTGTCACATTCAGCCAGGGGCACACAAACATTTCTGTTAATTTTCAAGCCAAATTTCTCTAAAATAGTAATAAGTATTTGATTTCCATCATTAAAAACACTGGTTGCTAGATTTGCAGCAATCTCTGCAATCTGAAGCCTAGAACCAATCGTCTTAGGACAAAACTTCCAAATTAATGAATTTAAACTTTCATTAGGATTCTGTGTCTTACCTCCTAAACATTTCTTCAGGAGTGCCGGATGAGATAAGTCTGCAAATACAGGCTTAATTACATCTCGAACAGCTTTAGCAACTGAGGGTTTGTGTTTATAATTTTGTAAATTATTATTAATTGCGGCATTATACTTACACCATGTATTTGGATTTGTAGGACAAAACCAGTGCATCGGTTCATCATCAGTGCTGCAAGAATGACCCCAAACAGCCCAAATGGCTTTCCGCATTTCCTTTACACTAGTAGAATTGCATCGAATAGCATTTACCATAGTAATGCGCAAGTTTATCAATTAAACTATCAGTTAACCTACCTTTACCGCCAATAGTATTACCATCAGATAATTTCTTTTTACTATATACTAATATAAGCTTCCTAAGTCTTGTACCCATTCTCTTTTGCACATGGCCTACACATTCTATTTTCTGAATAAAATAGTCATCGCCGTATGGCTTGTTTTCAGAAAGGGCATTGAATGTTTTTGTGTCGCTATCTCCTATGTAGTTCGAATATTTCAGGTTGTGAAGCTTTTCTGATCGATTAAAAATCCTCAACATCTCGTCAACCTCCATCTTACCAGCAGAGCCAGAATAATTTTTTCTACATGAAATCTTATGCGCTCTTTGCCATTTATTGTACTTGATACCAAATTTTACCCCTTTATAACTGTCGCATCCTTTGCAAAATGAGGACAACACTTCCCTATCCAAAACCTTACCTGTTTCGGCCCCTATTACAGTACATACTCCAATCAACGATGAATGTCCTCTCGTCTTCCAGGTACCATCACCACTTACCGTTAAAAGGTTATCAGGTGACGAAGAATTTTCTTCGACAGCTGCCATTTTCATGCTTTCTTCAGCGACTTCCTTCATAACACGTGAAAGTTTATTATTAATAACATCATGTGATTTTTGTTCAACAGGATTAGGAAGACTCATTACAGCACAAAAGGTTTTTAATGACTCTAAACCTTGGCCTATGCATCTCATTGCTAAAATAGATCTTCTATTAATTTCTGGAGCATTATTTTTATTCCCAGTGTTTTCACAGCTTGAAAAAGTACAAACACTCCCAGTTTTTACAACGTATTTCAAAATTCGAACATAAACCACGAGTGGACTTTTCATTAATTGTTAATGGTTTATGACATTTTAAACAACATGATACTGATAAAATAGAGCTAAAAGTTGAAATAAAATCAAAAATACGATATCCTTTAAAGTTTTCACTTACCTTAACAAGATTTGACTTTAATGAAGTCTGATATCCTGAGATTTTATTACTGGAAGCACACATTTTTATCTCTCCTTTCTGCAACATATGTATGAGAACATACCTTCATGATTTGGTTCCCTCTAAATCTTCTTTCCTTAGGACGTTTACCTGAAGGTCTACGATGAGTATTTTCCATTTCAATCGAGAATTTTCAATTTTGATAAACGGTTTTAAACAACGCGGTTTTGAATTCAACAAACAAACGTGCTAGCATTACCAAAACAGAATCAAAACACATTAAAAAAGCGTGTGTTGAGTTGCAAGCTTCCTTCTCAATTAAGCAAGTGTTTAAAATATTTCATGAGGCTTTTTAAAAACAAAAAAAAAAAAACGTATGCGGAAATCAAGAATAAGTGGGTGTGGCATGTAGCCATTTAAACATTGTTATTACTAAATTGCTGTTTGGAATTTTTCGAATAACTTTCGAAGTTTTTGTAGTACTATCACGTGGTTGGTATCAAAATGTTCAAAAGAAAATGAGGAACAACATATATTTTTTTCGAAAATTCGAAAAAATAGAAGATTAACACCCCTGTGACCCCTTAAATCGAAGAAGGCAATAATCGCAAAAAACATTTTGTGTCCTTGACTTGTTAAATGGTTTAGTAAGACACTCATATTAGTTACTAAAGTAAAATGTTTCTTGCTTCCTTGAGATATTAGTAATAAGTTTATATGTTTGCTTCTTCTTGTAGACGTAGTAATTTTTAGAGGAAATATTTCTTCTTCAAAGCCGAAAACATTTATTGATATATTATTATTTGTTTCAAATCTAGCTATTTGCGATATGGTTATAGAAAAATCAATAACTTTACAATTAATTTCTTTTTCGAAAGAAAGGTAATTATTAATTCTTTCGGCATGGACGTTCACAGCATGAATCGCGGCGAAAACGCACCATAAAAAACAAATTTCATTACCATTTTTTATATTTATTACAGCTTTTTTCCTCGCTATACTTTTGATTTACGCTGATTTATTCTATACCCTTGTTGGTTTTTAAAAATTATTTAGTAAAAATTGGCCTTGAAATCAATTTTATAATTATGTAACTATGAAAACTAAAAACATAAGACATAATTTGAGTTATGAAAATTGAAAGTAATAAATCCAAATAAACAGTTACAGTAACACATAGCAAATTATTTACATTTAATTAATACTGTCGGCCTAATTATCTGAACGTGCAACTCTTTCTGGGGTGTTTATTTGATGTAGGAGTGGCGTGTAGCACTTCTATATCAAATTTACCTCCATTGTGGAGTTACGCATTCTGATAAGTAGACCATGTTATGTCACTTGAATTAATGGCTTAAGAAAATTACAAAGCATGCATACAATAAAAAACACTATTTGCATTATGGAGGCTTCTGTAAGGTAAAGCTCCTTCAAAATATTTGTATTGCTTAATTCGACCAATAGCCCTTTCCACAGTAACTCACATTTGACAACCGAATGTTACTTACCATTTCTGAAACATCTCTTTTTTATCTCTTAGGAATGCAGGACATTGTAATTTGCAACCCACACTCGCTAATTCATTTTCAATAAAAAAAAAAACCTTGTCGGCCATAACGACATCATTGGGCTCTTAAAGGTCCATCAGCTTACTTTTTATAAAGAGTTGTTTGTCGGATATACTCCCACAATACAACTCCGAAATAAAGCTTATTGCTCCATTTGGTGTAATGCCGATCATCACTTTAACAGCAACTAAAAGTCATTTGCTGTTCCTTAGGGCTACTAGGGGGTTCTGAATTGTAAACTCGGTGCAGTCCACAATAATCCTTACGTCTTTAAAATGCATTCGAAATGCTGGTGGCATATATTGAATAACTTGACTTTTATTTGGAAATAAAGGGAACATTTTTAATTTTGAAAATATAACCTCTGTGACGTAATTAAAATCTCTTGACATTGTTGAATCTGAAATATCGGACAAAAATTCATTTGAAATTCCTGTTCTGAGTTTTAATGATAAACATATAAAACCTATCAATAGGTCTTCTTTTGGAACCCAGTGATAAGTGTTTTTCAATCTTAAGGAATTTGTACCACTCAAAAAATTCTTCTCTTGTAAAACTTGTCAAGGCTTTCACATTTTACCATCATCCCACATGTTTGCAGGGAGTTTTCTGCAGGGTGGCTTTTAGTTTTTTCAGCTCTGCTTGTGTTTCTTCTAGCAAATCCATAACTTCGCAAAAAGAAATGGTTTGTGTCCCCACATTTGCTGTACTGGGCTTCATTTCCCTACGATTATAAATAGAACACGTAAAATTATCTCTTACGAATAAAACTTTTTTGATAAAATGATTATCTTTAAAATTAGGTTTTGCTATTAATCGTTCTGCCTTTTCCCCATTACTTCAGAGACTAATATCAACACGTTTCCGTATGTTTTCCATCGTTTTCCCGAAGATGGCGTTATTCATTAATTTGTAAAAATTTTTCTCAAATTCATTTTCAGTTTAAGTACGGAACTGTGTGTTCGTTTTTATGTACGGTTTAGGTCAAGATTCCTGATGGATTTCTAAAATTTTATCTATCTTTTTTTAAAACTATACCTAATTAAGACAACATTATACCCTAAACTACATAATTCGTTTTAGGGTATAATGTTATCTATAATCTTTTTCTTTACGTCCGGTGGGTATTAAAGATTCGGGGGCTAATGGTAATTCCGAGTGTTCATCCTGTAAGGATTCCGGATATTTTTAAATAAACTTCGAGAATGTATCCTTTCCCCCCTTTCTCATTGATGTTATCAATATCTAAAAAATCATTTAAAGGGAGGGATTGACTCATAGCCCAACCGTAAAGATTATTGACATCGAAATATAGCAAAAAATTATGTGGCTTACTAGGTTCAGAGTTAGGGAGGTACTTATTATTTGCTCTGGCATAACGATTAGAACATTGTGAAGTCCCACCCCGTATACCCTTCTCTACGAACAAATACATGCCATAGTCCATCAATAATTCAGTTTTAACTTTGGTTAGTTTCAACATTGAATCCCATGAGAGACCCAGTGCTGTGTAATAATGACTTGACGACCCTTTGGGGTGCTGATTACAGGGGTTGCATTTTCTCCAGTACCAGGTAAAGCTAGGCCTGTTCTTTAAGCCACTGGTTCACCTTCGTTCGGACCTTCACCTGATGGACGCTTATCACCTGCTTTAGGATATGCACTCGCTGCTTGAGGCAAGGTGTTCGGCAAGGGACTCATTTCCGCTTCAACAATTTCTTATCTCCTCAGGTTCTGCTAGCGGTGTAGGCACTGCTTGATCAGGAACTGGAGAATCTGCGGAAGGAATAGGATGATCAATAGGTAGCCCTCTTCTAACACGTGCAAGATTATACTGTTCGTAAACATAACGTCTTTAACCCTCGTTCATGGTTGACCAATTAGGTCTTTCATGAGGTGGGGGCCCCAAAGGGCGATCTTTACGAGTCATATCTGTAAAGAATAATACTTACAATTGGGATTCCCACAATATGTTCCAAAGTTTTTTCTTTACACTTAAGCCACCGGAACCTATTAAAGATCTTATGTCACCTTCGTTTCAATAATGATCTAAAAATACTTTTATTGCCACAATAATACTTACAATTGGGATTCCCACAATATGTTCCAAATTTTTTTTTTTACACTTAAGCCACCGGAACCTATTAAAGATCTTATATCACCTTCGTTTCAATAATGATCTAAAAATACTTTTATTGCCACAGTGTCGGCCTCACTAATTAAGTTGTGAAAATAATCTGCTTGCTCGATAGGATATAAATTTAAAGGAACTTTCGATGCAGCATGAGCATAAGCATCGTCATGAACTTTCGCTATTTGATCTGCTTTATCTTACGCGGCTCCGATTGGCATAGGATTTGCCAGGGCCGATAAATTCTGAATTGGGTAACACATAACCTTTCTTTTCAGCTCGATCTACTAATTTTTTAATACCTATACCTAAACCAGTAATTACAGTAGCACCAGTAGCTATTAAACCTGCTTTACCAACCGGTAGTGCGGCGTTGATAGTTGAACCAATATTAGAGAGCCCCGAAGGCCAATTTTGGCTCTTGCGCCATAAAACCCCACATTCACTCACTCACTCACTAGAGAGCCCCGAAGAGATGTTACCACCACTGTTACCTCCATTAGACTGATCTATAAGAGGAGTATTTTCTGTAGGCGGGACATCTACACTACTTCCTGTTTCGATAAAAGAAGTTTCTTCTGAAGGATAATATTCTTTAAAATTCATTGAGCCATAACTTTGTTCCGAATTTAAATGACTTAAATCGTATTCACATAAAGGCTGAGCCTCTAAAATACGCTCGTAATCCTGAAAACAACGCTCGTAAACACTCCCTTCGCTAAAATTACCCAAATTGTTTGTCTCTAAAGAAAAACGGTGTCTCAAACCCTCCGACATCGTGGCAAATAATAGACTAACATAACACGGGAAGCCCCTCCCTAAATCACATCCTGGGTGCTTGGTCATAATAGTAGAATCTTCGATTCTATTATATCCTACTCCCTGGCCGACGACATGGAACCGGAAGGGAGGAGTTTTTTCGCCGGCCTAATACCATACTGGATTCAGGTTATAGGCTTTCATGCACACGCTACGGAAAATTTCAAAAATATCACTTAATAAAAGAACATCGGTTTTATTCCCCTTAAGGCACCCGACTAGGTTCGAAGACCAATTTTTTCAAAATTGATTATCAGAAGAATTTTATTATTTTAAAGAACATAAATAGGCCTAAAGAGTTATAATTATGAAATAAATACCATGCATCACCTCTGTTTCTGAAAAAAAAAAAATTATTTTAATAAAATTTTAAAAAAAATTCAATTTCAGGAAAAACAGCGTAAAAAAATATATATATTGGACATAATGTAATTTTGATTGCATTGATATATTTATTTATCCACCTGAAGTGTCGCAAACCGCAGGTTAAAAAATAAATATTTAATAAGCATTCGAACTTCACGTTAATGATTTTTCGTCAAAATTACTCTTTATTCTATGCTAAAAAGGACTATAAAATGTTATCAAGTGTAAGTATCTTAAAAACTGCGGTTTGCTACTCTCTCAAGGACTTATAACATAAGTGTTGCAAATTTCATTGAATTTTATATAATTGTTCTGGAGATATCCCAGTTTTTTCGTGCAAAAATTATCGTGAAAATTTCATTTTTCAAAAAACACATTTAAAAAATATACTTATAAGTTACATAAAGTAAATATTAAAAAAAAAACAACTTAAAAAATTCTCCAGTTTTATAGGTAATTCCTTCTTCTTCCTCAATTTTTATATTTCTTTTTTTTCGAATGGCCTTAAGTTTTCTTCTGCAGGTTTTTGCTGTTGGCAGTGAGTGACGTTTTGAGTTTGCAATACGCTCATTATCGAAGATTTTTTGTCCCCGTATAGTATAATACCCCGAAACAATACCTATTTCATTTAATATGGATATTAATTAATCCCTGAAAGCCATTATTAAACTGCACAACAGCAATATATGCTCCTAAACGCAATGTTTGATGCTCAACGAAAACTTCTTTTGGTAATATCTGCCACAAAATTGCATTAAAACTTTCGTTTGGATTCTGAGTTTTTCCGTGTAAACATTTTTTTAAAAGATTTCTGTCACACACAAATCCATATAAACAGGCTTTATCGTGTTAACAATATTTTGTGGCAGACCCAAAGATTTATCCTGGTACACAATATTTGAAGCTTTAGCCCGTTGAAATTTACACCAACTTTCATCTCCGACAGGGCACTGTCGCATGTTTTGGCTGATGTTTTGATGAGCAACAATGAAAGAAGGCAGCAATAACAGCAGACTGCATTTTGTCCAAATTCCCAATATTGCTTCGAATAGCAATCAGCATAGTAATTTTGTAACTTATTAATTAAACCATCAGTTAATTTACCTTTCCCCCCGAGTCCTTTATTTCTGCTTTTCAATTTTCGAAGCCTTGTTCCAACTCGTTTTTGAATATGCCCTGTACATTCTAGCTTCGTAACAGAATCTTTCCCTTTAAATGTCCTTCACGGCATCAAAAGCTTTGGAATCCCCATCCCCATAATAGTCAGTGTATCGTAACATTCTATGATCTTCCGACCTCTCAAAAATACGATAAGCCCCAACCGGTTCCATGCTGGATGAAGATCCTTTATGATGATTACACTGCAATTTCACATTTTGTTGTTCCGTCTTTGAATTACATTTTCTACAAAACTGAGATAAAGTTTCAAAGTCAATAATTTTCCCAGTATCAACAGATATTGCACTAACACAACCATTTAGCGAAGAAAAACCGCGACGCTGCCAGGTACCATCCACCGAAACCCCACAATTTACAGTACCATAAATAGATTTTTTTAATTGCCTAATACCTTTTGCTGCGTCATTCATTATTTTTTCTCCAATGGAAATAGCAGCACTGAGGAGTTTTTTTTCTTGTTGGCGGAATGCAAGCTTTGAGAGAAAGGGAGGTAGATTCAAAACAGCACAAAGTTTTCTTCCTGCTGAAACACCTCTACCAATCAATCTTAATCCATAAACAAAACGAGTATTGAGTTCATTCATTTTGTCTAACTTTTTAGAAGTACAAAATGCCGATATGAAACTGCAATTTTTGCAGTGCAAAGAAAAGTTTGAAGATAATCCAAACCTTGAATCTTCTACAAGATAAAGGCTTCCTGCTGTACACATTTTTGGGCAACACAAAATAAGGAAAAAATACCAATTAAAATTTCCAGATCAATCAATCTGTTTCCAGTTAAATGTTCTGAAATGTTACTTACCTCATTACATTGCTGCAGCTTCAGTGAACTGGCGGTCATTTCATTAGATGAAGCTGTTCCAGTGCTTGTATTTTGGTTTCCATGAAACTTTCTTTTACGGGGACGATATGAGCGACATTTACCCATGATTTCAGGTAAAATAAATTAAAGATTAAATTGAAATAATTTTAATTCTAAAAATAAAGTAAAATAGAGAAAAAAAAAAGAATTAAAATAGGCGTGGTAAATCTAACGTCGAATGTAAACAAACACGGAATAGCGATAGTCTTAAAATGCCGTTGCCAATCGTTTGCAACAAAATTATTTGAAATAATTATTAGCAAACTGTGGCTTTTTTTTTTTTTTTTTTAAGCAGATAATTAAAATTTGGTTTTTGAAACTTCATTTTAGGGAAATAATAATTAAACACTGCATATGTAGCTCACTTCCGGTCCAGATTACACTACTTCCGGTTTCGTTTTCAACTACTAGGACTTATTTAAATTGCTATAATTAGAGTTCTAATTTACGTAAAATTAAAATAGACTGTTTTGGAATCTTAAAGGCTGGGGCTTGATTTTACAATCATAAAAAAAAAAATTCGACCTTTTTGTCAAAAAACACTTTTTCAACCTAGTCGGATACCATAAGTTCTTATATTAAATACATCCCAAACGAGAACTGCATGCTGATAGTCATCATCAGTCAATTCTTCATCGTTGAAAAATTTCTGTTTAGGAGGTAAACATGTTTCACTGAACCTTTCGTGACCCGACGCATAATCATAAGGGAAACATCACTTTCTGATAAGTAAGGTGACTTCATCATTGGAAAAAATGACTATTTTTCTGAAATGATCTGATTTTCGATTTATAACTAATTTTTCTAAACTAGGCATAAATCTCAAAGAATCTAAAAACCGAATAGAAAACTGTTAACTAATTTTTTTTGAAAGAGAAATATATTTTTCTGTATTTTCAGGTATTTCATTTGTATCAAAATCGTTATTTCCAAGCTCTTTGATGAATAAGTGAGAATCATAACCGAATAAATTATGGAATATAAAAGGTAGAAATGTCGGTACATTAAACGTTAAATTACAAGAGTTATGTGCTGGGCCTCTCTGTAAAAACCTGTTAAGTGACAATGATCCCGCACTTTCGAGTTCTTTTTTGTAAAACTACCGCTTCAGATGTAACAGCGACTAGAAGAAACATAAACATCTTGGTGCTCCTTCGTGAGGGGAATCATGGACTTTTTATTTGAATACAAACATTCAATTTCCTTTGCTTCCTTAATCGCGACTTCCATAAAAACTTTAGCAGCATCCAAATTGGCTCTTGCGCCATTAAACCCTACACTCACTCACTCACTCACTCACTCACTCACTATACACAATAGGGTATTTATACATTCCGTCCATATAACACACACACACACATATATATATATATATATATATATATATATATATATATATATATATATATACACACACACACACACAAACTATGTTTCGTGGTTTTGGTACTTAACGGTAAAATAATTTTCAGAAGAAGGTTCGCAAGATGAGATGGCCTTAGTAAAACATTCGAAATCTGCATAAGTAACAAATGGAATTTTCAGTGTGCTGAAAGTTTTTAAAATACAGCCATTTCTCCTTAGGCATTTCAATTCTTACACTGTCGTGTGAATTACCATTTTCTTTGTGTTTGGAAAAAACGACTGCAGAAACTAGTCGTGTGATGGGATTGGCTAAGTTGACTTCAGACAACACTGGAGAGATTTTTTTATCAATTATTAATAGAATTTTTTAGATACAACAGGTCAAGATGCTTATTCTTTTTCGCCCTGGTGATAAGAGGAAACACTGTTTTCTTCATTTAAACCATACACATTAATAGATATTTCATTCATTCTTTCAAATATCACTATAGCTTTTAAAGGAGTCGGAAAGTTTATTCCAGTGAAATTTAAAATATTAAAGAAAGCTTCATATTGCTGTGCGCGATGTGCATTATCTTTCACCGGGAATAGAGCGGAGAGTACGGCCCTTTAAAGCAAAAATTATCGTGGTTTTGGACACTAATCGCGGCATGTTGATTAAACTTGTTAATTCTGATTTCTAAATACATTAGAGAATCCAGAGTCCAACCCGATGCTTTTTCTTATAAATCGGTGGTCTCCTCTAAAAGTTTGTCTGCAATAGAATTGTAAAGTGCCCAATATTTGTTTGAGTAAGAATAATGTTATTTTTTGTTTTAAAATTTTTCTCATCGGTAATAATCCCGGTATTTGATGCCTTAGAATAATTGCATATTAGAATGCTTTGCTTTGCATTCATTCTTTTGTAATTTTACAATTACATTAAGAAAATCCTGTTTTTTTAACTTAAGAACTGTTTGATATCAAGAAAATGACCTTTATTGTCTAAGCGCAACGTTTTGATTGTACTTCGAAATGCACTCTGAATCGGAGGAAATGATTTTGATAAAGGAGTATTGCCATTTAAAGTTATTTTCACTGATTAACTCAATGACTCGTACCATTGGCTGTTGCTGATATCTCCAAAATCCATTTCAGCTAATACATTCCCGTCAATAGGAACCCCTCAGGGGGCTCACCTTCTTTAGGTGAGTACGGGTTTCACGCTCCCGAGGTGCCCTAGTGATCTTTTCCTTTTCCCTAGGGGTTTACTGTCTTTGGTAAACACGGGCTTCACGAATCCGGGGAACCCTAGTGATCCTTCTCTATTTTCGGCCCTTTTTCTTGCCATTTAAATTTCCCTTTCTTTCTTTTCCACCTCAGGGGCTCACTTTCGGGTGAGTACGGGAGGCCACGTCCCCGAGGTACCCGAGTGAATTTTGAAAAGAAAGAAAAACCCAAAAAAATATTTGCTTAGTTAGAGTTTCCGTTACAGGTCTATATTTCACGTTTTCTTTCTTTCAGTTAGGGGTTGTTTTGTGGTTACTTTTATTTTTCATATTTTCAGTTTCATTATTTCTACTATTTTGATTTTGGTTTATTTCTTTGGGGTATTTAAAACAAATGAATTTTACTTTTTGATTTCCGTAATGTTAAGACTGGTTTTTGAGTCTGACCCGCATGTTTGCCGTGTGCGGCGACCCGTACCGGGGGAAAGTGGAGTCTGGGGTTCCTGTTGCGTGCCCTTTGGCCCATGCTTCTCCGTAGACGGGAGGCAGGAGTGAGCCCGCTCCTGTCAATCGGCTAGTGATTAGTTCTGCGGATTCCAATACGGGTTCTTTTGGAATACCAAAGACGGTTGCTTTAGGGTTAGTATTGCAGTTAGGGGTGCCCTGGGTGAACTGGCGGATCACATCCCGAACCTGTAATACTATACTCCAGTACCACCTCTGAGGTAAGTGCCGTGCCTGACGCATGTCAGTTGACCGGCGGCTGCCTCCCCTTGTTGGGCTCCATGGTGGGTGGAGGCGTACTGGAATGAACACGAAAACACACTCATGGAACCCATCAGTAATTCTCCTTCAGTGGAGCAACAAGTTGTATCTAAAAAATTGACATTCCTTCTCATACACAGCGACAAGAATTTAGCGATTCTGCTAGATTCTTTGTTCTTAAAACTCCGAACACCTTTTCCACCGTATCACCTTTTCTAATCGAGAAGGCGATCACGAGTAGCATTGGGCCGGTCAAGACAATTCGCAAGATGCGCTCCGGGGACTTGTTCCTCGAAGTAGCATCGGCGAAACAGTCTTCCGCCCTCCGAACACTCCGTAAAATGGCCCATATTGACATAACTGTCGTTCCTCACAACACCCTCAACTATTCGCGAGGCGTCATCTCGGCAGCGGATTTGTTGAATGTGTCAACAGAGGAAATAAAGGAGAATATGGTGGATCAGAAGGTCTGTGAAGTTCGGCGCATTACGATTCGGCGGGATGGCCAGGTGCTTAACACTAAGCACCTCATCCTGACCTTTTCGACGCCTGAACTCCCACAGTCCGTAAAGGCCGCCTATCTCCATTGCCCTGTTCGACCTTACATTCCAAATCCGCTCCGTTGCTTTCAATGCCAAAGATTTGGTCATTCGAAAACAGTCTGCCGCGGCCAGCCAACCTGCTCTAGATGTGCAGAGGTAGGCCATGATAGCGCAGACTGTAAAGCAAAGGAACGATGTGTCAATTGTAAAGGGGACCATTCATCGTTTTCTCGATCTTGCCCGACATGGTTATTAGAAAAGGAGATCACGGCAGTTAAAATTAAAAACAAACTTTCTTATCCGGAGGCTCGGCGTGTTGTATCGTCCCGCACGCCAGTTTCTGATAAAAGCTATGCGTCGGCAACCAGCAAAACATACGTATCAACAGCCATTCAGGTAGACGCAAGTACGGTTCCAAAATCTGCACAGTCCAATTCTGTGAAACCGAAGACAATTGCAGTGGATACACGTACGTCTGTATCCACTCCACCCACTGTTAAAAGACAAGAAAAGCACGCATCAAGGAATCGGGGGTGCTTGCTCACAAAAAAGAGGTCGAACCTCTCTAAAAACTCCATGACATGGGAGACGATGTCATGGACATTCACGCCTCGCAAAGCGACGAAAGTCTGATGGACTACTCTACTCTGCAAAAACTTGACCCCGTCCACCATATGGCATTGAGAATCTGCTCGGGTGCGTTTCGCACATCACCGGTGCAGAGTCTCTGTTAACTGTCATCAGCTTCCTCTAGATCTTCGACGGAGGAAGCTGTCTCTTGCGTTTTATTTTAAGATCTTGTCCGTGCCTTCACATCCTCTGAAGAATGTGTATATGAGTACCAGCATGAAGAGACTTTATGATGCACGGCCGTCTAACATCCGGCCGTTTATGGATAGGATGAAGCTTCATATTTCTGAACTCGACCTACCTAACGTGCGTATCGAGCAAAGGAACCTTTTCCTATTCCAACCTTGGAATACGCCACGGTTCCATTATATCAACCCTTTTGCCACTTACAGTAAATCCACTGTAGCGCCTGTCGTCTTTCAACGCGTCTTCGCCTACCACCGCAGTCAGTATAGTCGTTATTCGGCCATCTACACTGATGGTTCGAAACGTGCATATTACGTTGGCTGTGGAGTCGTGATTGAAGATATTATGCACGGTTATAGGCTCGACACTTCTTGCAGCATTTTCACTGCCGAAGCTGTCGCCATTTACCGTGCACTTCAATTAATCGACTCCAATATGCCCCGTAAATACTGCATCTATACTGACAGCATGAGTGTACTAGAAGCGCTTGAAAACTATAACGATCGATGCCATCCAGTGGTATGTAAAATACTCGACATTACGAGTCGACTCTACAGCAAGGGTTTCGATATCGTGTTTTGCTGGCTACCAAGTCACGTAGGAATCATAGGCAACGAGCAAGCGGACAGCGCGGCAAAGTCGGCGACGACGCATCTGCCGCTAGCTGTTCCGCTATCGGATATGAAGCGCGTCATCATGCATCATATTTTTAAGATCTGGCAGGAATCATGGAGTCAGCAGTTGGATAACAAACTGCACTCTGTGAAACCTGTCATAGGAGCATGGCCTGTGATGCCAATGCGAAGAACTGATGTCAAATTGACTCGTCTTCGCATTGGCCATACTCGCTTCACACACAGGCATTTGTTGTTTGGAGAACGTGCTCCTGAATGTCCTTCATGCCATGTCTCTTACACTGTTCATCACATTTTAATAGATTGTCCCGTTTTTAATACTCATCGCATGACCTTTTTTCATCAATCTGTTTTAACCTTATCTGACTTGGTGGGGGAATCTCCCCACCAAAATCTATTTGCTTTTATGAAGAAAATTGGATTTTTATATTTCATTTGACTTTTTAAAATGTTTTATCTTTACCTTTATTTTTTATATATGTGCATGCAGGCATGCACATATATAATATTTTTTTATATCGTATTTTTCTTGTGTGTTGAGCGTTTTAACATAGTTTTAAATTTTAACCTCGTGTTATAGCCAATTTTGGCTTTTGCGCCACCGACATGCTCACTGATCTCCAGACTAGCGCACGCGCAGTAGCCTGTGTACACGTATACACTAATACATCGACTATTTCTGACTGTATTATGTGCGCGTTGGACGCTTTTTGGATAAGTATAATTTTGTGAGTCACGTCACCAATACGTTATAGTAGCAGTACATCTGTAATTGTAAATGTGACGCGTTGTACATTAAGTATTAGAGTGTAGTTATATACATAAGTAAAGTTAAATTGACCACGTGGGAAGTTCAACTTGTGTGTACTGGATTTTGTTTATTTAAGTGAATTTTTAATTTGACTATTATTGTAATTATTTAATTGAAGTATGACTGTTTATTTATTGAATTTAAATTCATTGACTTCAGTATAAAAGTGAGTATGAAACATATTAATATTTTTATACAGATAAATGAATAATGAAAACAACGAATATATTTTTAAACATTTTTAATATTTGTACGAATATTTGTATTTAAAATTTAGCATTATTCATTTTAATTATGTTTTTAATATTTAACCTCTTCATGAAATGAGTATTATTACGGTATAAGATTTATCTTACTAGCGTGGTAAAATAGATTTCTAGTTATTTGATAATATTTTTCGTGGATTTTAAAATTGGAAAATTAAAAAAATGTTATAATAATTTTAGATTTTATGAAATATGTTCATTTATTGTAAAATTCAATTTTACGAAGTTATTGTTTGTTTGTGTAATTTGTTAGATATAAAATACGTGCTTTGTTATTTTTTTTTGCCAAATAATTATTTATGAACTTATATAATTTAATTTCACTATTAGAAAAATATTGTAACATAATTAAAATCTCTAAATTTCTATTTTTTATACTTGTTTAGATCCTTAATCCCACGAGAAAAAAACTTGAAGATGTCAACAGATAGAACAATTTTTATTCAAAAATTTAATGATTTACACAAAAGAAGGTTCTGAATTACTCGAAAAAGATTTGGCGAAAAAATTTGACGACATACCTATGATATTAAGCGGAGACTTTAATATTAACTTCGCAGATGACAAAAATTTATCATTAATTGAATTTTTGAATGAAACATTAGGTTTGACTATGTCTAATGATCGAAAAGTCAGTACAACAAAGTATAAAACGACTATCGATGCTGTTTTTATACGATATTTAGATAAATTTCAATCAAACATTTTTATTTCTTATTTCAGTTACCATAAACCTATTGTATCTTTTTTAGAATACAATGAAATGATTGAACGAACAGATAATCTAAGTATTGTCGAAATTAATGATGACAATGATGTAAATAATGAAAATAATGTTCAAACTTGAATTCATTGAAATTCGTGTAAATATAAATACTATGTATAATTAAGATAATTGTATATTAATTATTTTTTCAACCACTTTGTATTTATATTTTGTTCATGATTTGTTTAACCCATCATATGTAACTAATAAATAAAACATAAAAAATTTCATATAATTTTTGCATATAGTTTTAATTACTCTCAACTTAATAGTTCCGTTTTCACTTCTATCGGCAGTCCCACGACTGCTACTGTTTTTTATATTGAATTTTTCTTGTGTATTTTTAACATAGTTTTAATATTTTAACAAACGTGTGGCGCAGTATAGCCAATTTTGGCTCTTGCGCCATAAAACCCCACATTCACTCACTCACTTGAGGAAGGCCGTAATTTCACGGTGCTCATCCGCGGTAGAGGCAAGAATTTTCAGGTATTCCCCTGACAGTTTTGACCTGGATTTAGGCCACTTTATAGTAATTTCCTGCATAACCAGGTTATAGTTATTTTGGAACTTTAGATGTATAAATGGGATCTTGGGGGGTTTTGGGGTGGGAACTGGCACCGCTGCGTTGACCGAGTCCGGCATCGCGCTGCTTCCAGCTATAGCGTTAAATTTATTTTGGACGTTGACTGCATCCACTCCAACAGAATAATTCTCTAAGATTTTTTGCTTCTTCGCCACTTTAGTTGGCGAAGTGAAGGCCTCTACACGGTTGGACTTTTTATTTTTAATTTCGTTGGTTTTGTTAATGATATTAACTTTACTTTTAGCATTCGAAATGCTGTTTGCTAAAATTATTTGAAGCTTTAGAGCTTCCTCTTCATTTTGCTTTACAATTTGAATCGCATTACGATTACAATGAGATTGGCAATCGGTTATTGGGCAAGTACCAAGTGAGAGCAACTCACCTTTTAGGTGCTCCAAGGTGTTCTTGTCAGCAATCTCTTTGTTTATACGGTCAAAGTCGTTTTCCGTCTTTTGACTTTTCCGTTTCTCATCCTTTTTGGTGCCAATTGTCTTTGCAAAACAAGACAAACACCCGTTTTGTATTCGGCTCCTGGTAAATGATGCAAGCACGGACGTGTCCCTACCGAGTGGCATATGCGTCGGGCTTCTCGGGCAGCGTCACGGGCACCAAGGTCGTGGAAATGTGCTCGGGAAAGGCATCAATTTGATCCATCCTGCTCGACTGATGTGAAGCGTAGACTGATGTGAAGCGTCGAAACGAGTCTTCTTTTATACTTTAAAACAGGATGTGGGCGGAGTCATCAGTAGCCAATCACGAGTGAAAAATGGGTTGATGAGTGTTTGTACCAATCACGAATGAAAAATGGGGTTGATGGGTTGATGCAGAATGGAACACATGCCTTGCACGGCAATCCAACGATGACAGGTGGTCTGATTACAAAACGGACATTGCCTGACATTCAGGACAGGACACGGGAGTGTTGGACCATCTACCGAGATGTATGTAAAAAGAAGTAGAGGATTTAAACATGTCGCCGAGTCTGTCCAAAAATGATTGTGTAACCAATGAATATTCACAATTTTTTAAACCCTTTCCATCCTTCAACATGGTTCAATTTTGTTTCAAATCTCAAGTATTTACCTGAAAAAGGCACAGCATTTGACTCTTTACATGCCTATTCACCTGCTAAACCCGTGCCCACGAAACCATGCCCGAACCCGTGGCTTATATTTTTATTAAATACTCTTACCTTTGAGGTTCTGAAGTATGATGCATGAGTTTATGTAATAATAAGGTGAGTGTCTTGATGAAAATATAAAGAATAAAAATTAAAAATAATTTAATGAATAAAAATAATTTCATAAAATACAGATGAAATAATAAAATAAATTTCAACAATGTTTGTAAAAATAGTTTCCAAAAGGATTCATTTTACGAGTTTCCAAAAGGATGCATCTCGGCCAACGTTGGCGAGAGGAGGGACCAATATTTGGCAGCTATGACAGTGAATTTGCGATCGTTTTTCTATCTTGTTACTAACATTAGGTACACAATTAAACGATTCTGACTGCTTCATATCTCTTTTATATGTCTGATACACTCGCAACTTAGCAAATATCATTGTTTGATTTTATGTTGAATCGTTTATTTCTATAATAATATAAGTTATTGAAACTTGTTCGTCAATGCTACTTTTCAGTGAAATTTGTTTCATTGAGTAAAAGTGTTCTGAAGGGGATTCGTTATACTTTTCTTTTTACGTTTTTGTAACATTTCATGAACTGCAGCCGAATTGAAAGATATTTTAAACTCTTCCATTAACAGATCTTTTGTTTCCACGAGTTAATACCGGTTTTTTTTATACTCCTAATAAAGCGTCCACCCCTAAGACATCTTTTTGCATCTGTCCGTGTAGATGTGGCCCTTAAATTATCCACATGTGCTTCTTTTTCCAAAAATTTCCGATTTTCACAAATAATCATTTCTTCATCTTTTATACGCGAATCTAAGGATGGTCTTTCCTCTAATATAGTACTATTGATTTCATTCAAATTTTTGCTGCAAATAAAATGAATATCTTTGCACATATTCCACTGAACTGCATTATCAATGCATGGTATATGTAAAATTACGCAAACAGTGTTTACATTCTCTGCGCATCAAAGTGCATTCTTTGGAGCATGTAACATTTCTTGTAACAATATATATGTCCTTACTTCTTGTGGTGCTAACTGACCATTCTTCTTCATTATTTTGAATGCATAAGCTGGTTAAACTTTGGCCAACTTTATGCCTTTCCCCCAACTGAGATATTTTTGAAGATACCTTACCTTTCTCCAAAGAAATAAGTCGATCAAATACTCTGTCTCTTACTAATTTCATTAGACTAAACAATGCCTTATCAAGTCGCTTGACTGTTTTTCCCTTGGAGATACACGTACTTTATCGTCTTAAGCATACTTTCAATATGCATATTGGTATTTATTCCATACCACTTCCTGTGACAATATGGATGTTAAGAAGAACAGAAAAACACGCATAAAGGACTCAGGGGTGCATTCCCACAAAAAAAAAAAGAGGTCGAACCTCTCTAAAAAACTCCATGACATGGGAGACGATGTCATGGACATTCACGCCTCACAAAGCGACGAGAGTCTGATGGACGATCTGTCGCCCAGACCTTCGTCTTCTGGCTCCTTGCGAGCTCCATGTGAAAATGTGTCAATACATGAAAATATGGCTTTGGTAATACAGGATTGATTATACACTATTTCGAAAAGTTTCATTAGTGTTTTATATATTCACCTGTTAACACAATGTTTTACACCAGCAGAATTAAAAATTTTCTTTAAATATTTGGTAAATGGTATTCAAAACAACAAAAACATAAAACAGATTTCTTGAACATGAAATTTATGTATTTTTAAATATGTAACAAGCTATGTGCAACGAAAAAAAGGCATTGCATTTTTAGATATTTATAAACCTTTTACTAAAAAACTATTGAACACCAAAGCTTAAAAATTTGTATAAATACACAATACATATGAAATATATAGTAAAAATTTCCAGTTCATGCATACAGTAGAAGTATAGAAAAAGGAATACACAATTTATTAAAAATTGTCATTTTCTGTGTCACGACATCTGTCCATTAGTGAAAAATGAAATTTTTTAAAAATTTTACATAAAGAGTAAAAACACAATACATATGAAATATATAGTAAAAATGTCCAGTTCATGCACATGGTAGATTTATAGAAAAAAGAATACACAATTTAATAAAAATCGTCATTTTCTGTGTTACGACATGTGTTCATTAGTGAAAAATGTCAAAGAAATATTTAAAAAATTTTGCATAAAGAATAAGAACACACAACAATATATATGAAATATATAGTAAAAGTCTCCAGTTTATGCATACAGTAGATTTAAAGAAAAAAGAAGACTACTTGAAGTGTATATTAATTAGAAAACACAGTAGCTTTTGTATAAATTTTTACCTCGTAAAAAAGATCCTGCACTGTAGCCGGTTTTTACCTTATTTTTCTTAATATTATCTTTCTTTCTTTTTCTTCTTTTATCTTTTCTAATTTTCTTCGAGCGTCCAGAAAAAGCATAAATTGCTTTCATTAGTCTTTCCCTATCGAGAAGTTTCATGGCACTTACTGAAAATTCCCCTGGTTCTACGCCCAGTTTTTGAAGCATTTTTAATTTCGATACATTACCATCAATAAAGGAACAAACAGCATCATAAACACCAAGTGAAAGTGTTTCAATCTGTACAAATGTTGCTTTGGGAACACGTGACCAAATGACATTATGAAAACTTTCATTCGGGTTTTGTGTTTTTCCATGCAAACATTTTTTCAACAGATCAGGATGGGAAAGATCTCTAAATATAGGACGCATTGCTTCAACAACAGCAACCGGAAGACTGTTTTTATGTTTGTAAGACTTACATGATGTTTCAGCCTTTTTAAATCCACACCATGAATCTTTCCCGATGGGACAAAACCATGTTGAGGATATTCATCAGTTGATAACTTATGCAGAAAAATGGCCCAGATAGCTTGCCGCATATTCTGAACACTGCTGTGATTTCTCCGAATAGCTGATCCATAGTATGATTGCAAGTTATCAATTTCATGTTCAGTCAAACGATTTTCCCCACTTAAAACACTTACCGTCTCACAAGATTTGCCCTTTCAATTGAGCTTTTAATCGGCGTAATCTTGTTCCCATGCGCTTCATTACATGGCTAATACACTCCAATTTTCAATTGGATATTCATTTCCATAAATGTTTTCTTTTTTACCGCATCAAATGCTTTGCAATCCCCATCTCCTAAGTACGTAATATGTAGGGCATTATGTAAAGATAATGACCGTTGAAAATTTTAGACGCACCTTGGTTTCCATCGCTCCACTAGATCCAACGTAGTTCTTTTTACAATCCTTTTCATGAAAAGGCAAGTTTTTACAAGCGCAATATTTCGAAAGAATATCAACATCTATCACCTTACCTGTATCAATGCTGGTCACAGTAACTACACCATTCAAGGATGTGTAACCACGCTTCTGCCATGTCCCATTTACAGCAACTGCTATATTTTTGTTACCTTCATTTTTTCACAAATAGCTTCCTTCGCAGCATTTTGAATTGAATCCTCATAAACAAGTTTAGCAGCATTTAAAATTCGCTTACCGTAAGGAGAAAATCTTGTAGGTGGTTGTGGAAGATTCATTACGCCGCAGAACATTCTCCCTGCTTCTGCACCTTTTCCAATTGAACGCATAGCATACACAAACCTGGTATTTATTGTAGCAAATTGTGTTCCTTCATGAAAATTTGAAGAAGAGAATTCTACACGATATGGACAAGCAAAACATTTCAGGACAAACGTAATAGCCAGTCCAGACTACCTTTTAAAACTTGCATGTCTAAACCACTGTTGCACATTTTACAGTGAACTTCATCAAATGCCTTAATAGGGTAGTCCAAATTTAATTGCAGATTTTGTAATAAAATTATCCATATCTTTTATAATTTGTTTTTTAACAGTATTCTTGTTAGAAACATTTAATCCGAAACTAGTGCCTTTGCTCATTATATCTTTTAAAATATTGTCATTAATTATGTCTAAGTTGCCAGTAACTACATGTTTATGATGCCCATCAATAAAATTATTATAGTTTTTACATAAACAATCTTCTATATTAATAGAGGGGCGAACTATTGTTGAAATTCAAGATTAATCTGCCCATCGTTTTGTTATATTTAAATGCTTTCTTTATAGCCACCTTTCTAACCGGAAAAGTGACAAATGTCTATTAAATACATTAGAAAAGTTAATTTTGTCAAAAGTTTTATTCATGAATAATAAAGTGCAGTACTCTGTAATAGGTTCATTAATTTTCTCAACATTAATATTGAATTTATTAACTAGATAGTTAAGAATGTCTTTAATGTGTACTGCATGACAAACGTTTAAGGAATCATTATTTATTAACAATACAATTTCATGTTTATTAAGACCAAACATGATGTATTTGATCTTCTTGATATTAAAGTTTTTTTCAAAATCATCCATAAGAACTCTAATATTGTCATTTAATGAATTTTTATCTCTATTTCTAGATTTCCTTTTAGAATTATTGTTTAATTTATTGGCATTATAAAAAAATTCTTTATTATTATTCTGTAACATTATTTGCAAAGCATTTTTAGGAAAATACAAAACATTAAGACCATATGGATAAATTGTATTAAAACTAATAATAAAGTGATTTTCCCTCCATAATCTGTGCTTAGTAATTGGAATAATTTTAATGATAGACAGTTCAACATTTTTGAAATCATGCATATGAAAGTGTCTAAGTTCAAAATTTTATTAGAATTATTGGAATTATTAAAGAATTTAATATCATGTCTATGCTGATTAATCCTTAAATTAATAGTGTTGGCGGTCTGTCCAATATATTTATATCAAAATACTTTACAATTTAAAAGATAAATACAATTAAAAGTTTTAAAAAGGTTAAATTTAGATTCACAATCATATTGATCCATATTTAACATAGTACATGTCTTACATCTACTATCTCTACATTTATTGAATTTTAACTTAAGACTAGTATAAGATTGAGTGTTATCAAAATTATAAGAAGATAAATTATCATTAATTTTATGTATAGCAGGACTCTTAACATTTATTAATAAAGGGTGTTTTTTTAGAGGTATAGAACTTTAAATTGCAATAAAACAAGGATGTATTATTCGATTGACATAAATTTTATTCGAAAGATAATCTTGTGGCATTACATTTTAAATATGAATTCTGGCATATGACTGCCACGGCTGGCTCGGATGTAGTCCAATCTGGACGTCCAATTTTCGATAACTTTTTCCAACATTTGTGGCCGTATATCGGCAATAACACGGTGAATGTGGTCTTCCAAATGGTCAAGCGTTTGTGGCTTATCCGCATAGACCAATGACTTTACATAGCCCCACACAAAATAGTCTAGCGGTGTTAAATCACAAGATCTTGGAGGCCAATTCACAGGTTCAAAACGTGAAATTAGGCGATCACCAAACGTGTCTTTCAATAAATCGATTGTGGCACGAGCTGTGTGACATGTTGCGCCGTCTTGTTGGAACCACAGCTCCTGGACATCATGATTGTTCAATTCAGGAATGAAAAAGTTAGTAATTATGGCTCTATACCGATCACTATTGACAGTAACGTTGTGGCCTTCATCGTTTTTGAAGAAGTACGGATCAATGATTCCACCAGCCCATCAAGCGCACCAAACAGTTTTTCTGGATGTAACGGTGTTTCGACATACACTTGTGGATTAGCTTCACTCCAAATGCGGCAGTTTTGTTTGTTGACGTAGCCATTCAACCAGAAGTGCGCTTCATCGCTAAACAAAATTCGCTTATGAAAATCGGGAACAACGGCAATCTCGTTTTGGGCCCATTCGACGAATCTGAAAGCGTTGTTCAGGCGTGAGTCTATTCATGATGAATTGCCAAACCAAACTGAGAATAAATCACTTGATTTCTGTTAAATCGGTCGCCATCTTGGAAAGTAATGCCAACTTAAACTTTTTATACCGTACCCAGTAAATGGATGGATAACGGAAGCGGTAAATGCTCAGCGTTATCTAACGCTTCTGCGGGAGACTGTCGTGCCATGTTTAATTCAACGAGGTCAGATTGCGAATGTCACGTTCATGCAGGATGGAGCAACCAGTCACACTGCTAACCCGGTTAAGGCATTCCTGATACAGACGTTCGGGGAAGACAGAATCGTTAGCAGGAGCTGGAGGTACCCATGGCCTCCTCGGCTTCCAGATTTAACACCGGAAGACTTCTGGTTGTGAGGATATTTTAAATCTCGCGTGTATCTATCCGGTCCATCAAGTCTGTCGGAACTGAAAGATGCGATCCGCAGAGAAGTATCCTCCATACATCCGGACGTGTTGCACTCTGCCGTTGCTGGATTTGTTACTCGCCTGGAATGTCTTCTCCTGTGGTGGTGGTCATGTGTTGTAATAAAGTTGTGAAAGTTTTCTGTTCATTATGTATGCATTGTTTCTTTGATTTGAGTACATCAGCGCCACCTACCGGATGATTTTCGAATTATTTTTTTTTCTAGCTTAAAAAAAATCCCGTGACATACTAATGCTGATCCTGCAAAGAGTTTCTTTTTTCGTTCATTTCTCCAGATTTTATGAATTTTTAAAATTTTTACGGACTTTTTGCCCACCCGGTATTACTATTTTTATTATTATTATTAATTACATTTCTACTGTTTCTGTTTTGGGATGCTTCTCCCTTTTTAGGTTTAGGCTTTGGGAATTTCGGACAGCGGTGCGAGTTTGCCAGGTGTCCTTTCTGCTGGCAATTTATGCAGGTGGGGTTTTCAATTTTTGTTTTTATGGGGCAGTCACCTGTCTTGTGTGGCTCACCACATTTCAAACATCGGGTCTTGATATTACAATTGCTGGAAGAGTGGTGGAACAGGTTACAGTTGTAACACTGCGTCGCACCAGGTCTTCGATTAAATGAGTCGATTTTAATGGTTAGAAAGCTGCATGTTTCCAGCTGAGAAATGTCAGGGGCGCCCGGAAGCTTCTTTAGCTCTACCATAAAGATGGGGAGTTTTTAATTTAGATTTTGCCTTCGTGAGCTGGGCGACTTTAATTACATTAAAGCCCCGCTCAGTCAGGTCATCGCGTATCGCGTTGATTTCAGTTGAAATTGGGAGGCCTTTAATAACGACCTTCTGGGGGCGGACCTCTATGGGGTCAATAGCGTGAAATTCTTCTCCCTTTTCTTTGAGGAAGGCCGTAATTTCACGGTGCTCATCCGCGGTAGAGGCAAGAATTTTCAGGTAATCCCCTGACAGTTTTGACCCCTCAGGGCTCACATTCTTTAGGTGAGTGCGGGTTTCACGCTCCCGAGGTACCCTAGTGATCTTTCTCTTTTCCCTAGGGGTTTACTGTCTTTGGTAAACACGGGCTTCACGAACCCGGGGAACCCTAGTGATCCTTCTCTATTTTCGGCCCTCTTTCTTGCCATTATAATTTTCCCTTTTTCTTTTTTTTCCACCTCAGGGGCTCACTTCTCTGGTGCCTTCAAAACTTCGCCTGTTACCAGCTTGTATGTGGTATGCCACCAACCACCTTTAGAACTAAGGCGGAGGCAATTATGTGCCAATTACTTTATTCGTGCTATGTCTGTTCCTTCTCACCCATTAAAACCCTTTGCTCTTGCCATTGGTCTCAACCGACTCTATGAGGCCCGTTCATTTAACATCAAACCTTTTTCGGAAAGAGCAAAGGCTGTTCTAAATGACGCCCACTTAAATCACATAAATATCCAGGAAAATAATATCTTTGCTTTTCCCCCCTGGGACATCCAAATTTTTAACTATCACAACCCCTTTTCGGGCTATGACAAAGCAGACACTGCTGTGTTATTTATCAGCAACTCTTTTATTTTCATCGCAATAGGTATTCTAAGTACATACCCGTTTACACGGACGGGTCAAAGACTGCAGCACATGTTGGGTGTGGTGTTATTTTTAATAATACCATTTTAAGTTTTTAGTTTACATCATTCCATGTCTGTCTTTAGTGCAGAATTAACAGCCATTCTTGTCGCACTTCAACATATAATAGTTTCTAACCACCGTCATTTTTGTGTGTACACTGACAGCATGAGTGCTCTAGAGTCCTTGCACTTTTCCACAGAGCATAGGCACCCCACTGTGATCGAAATACTTCTTCTTTTGCGAAAACTAGAAAGGAAGGGTTTTGATGTAATTTTTTCCTGGGTACCTGGACACGTGGGTATACTTGGTAATGAACAGGCTGATACCGCTGCACGATCCATGTCTGATCACATGCAACGGCCTGTCTGTTACCGAGATTTAAAGACTTCAACACAGAACTATATTCATCGTGTATGGCAAGAGACTTGGGATCAACAGGTCCTCAACAAACTGCATAGCATTCATCCTTCCACTTCTCATTGGGCAGCACTACCAGTGAAGACATGATGTCCGTTTGACTCGACTTCGCATTGGTCATACTCGTTTTACTCATAGGCACCTTCTGTTGGGTGAAAATGCCCCAGAATGTCCTTCGTGTAAAGTCCCATATTCCGTTTATCATATTTTAATCGATTGTCCTGTTTTTAACCATCATCGCATCACCTTCTTTCATACATCTGTTTTAACCTTATCTGACTTGGTGGGGGAACCCCCCCACCACAATCTCTTTGCCTTCGTTTTAAAAATTGGATTTTTACATATGATTTGATTTGTGTGTTTCTTTATATTTTTAATATATTATATGCATGCGTGCATGCATGCGTGCATGCATGCGTGCATATATTTTTATACATATATTTTTTAAATGTATGACATTCTCTCTCTTTTCACAAGTGTTTGGCGCAGCTTGGCCAAAGTTGGCCCTTGCGCCATTAAAATTAACAATCATCATCATCATCATCAGGGGCTCACTTTCGGGTGAGTACGGGAGGCCACGTCCCCGAGGTACCCGAGTGAATTTTGAAAAGAAAAAAAAAAAAAACCCCAAAAAATATTTGCTTGGTTAGTGTTTCAGTTACAGGTCCATATTTAACGTTATATTTAGTTCAGTTAGGGGGTTGTTTTGTGGTTAATTTTCTTTTGGATATTTTGAGTTTCATTATTTCTACTATTTTAATTTTGGTTTATTTCTTTGGGGTATTTAAAGCAAATGAATTTTTACTTTTTTTTTTTTACGTATTGTTAAGACTGGTTTTTGAGTCTGACCCGCATGTTTGCCGTGTGCGGCGACCCGTACCGGGGAAAGTGGAGTCTGGGGTTCCTGTTGCGTGCCCTTTGGCCCATGCTTCTCCGTAGACGGGAGGCAGCAGGGAGTGAGCCCGCTCCTGTCAATCGGCTAGTGATTAGTTCTGCGGATTCCAATATGGGTTCTTTTGGAATACCAAAGACGGTTGCTTTAGGGTTAGTATTGCAGTTAGGGTGCCCTGGGTGAACTGGCGGATCACATCCCGAACCTGTACTACTATACTCCAGTACCACCTCTGAGGTAAGTGCCGTGCCTGACGCATGTCAGATGACCGGCGGGCTGCCTCCCTTGTTGGGCTCCATGGTGGGTGGAGGCGTACTGGAGTGAACACAAAAACACTCATGGAACCCAGTAGTAATTCTCCTTCAGTGGAGCACCCTTCTCTTAAATTTTGCGATTCGTTTCGTTTTTATAGTTAAAACTCCCGACACCTTTAGCAACGTCTCACCCTTTCTAATTGAAAAGCTTTTACCAGCAGTATTGGGGAGGTCAAATCGATTCGTAAGATGCGCTCCGGGGACTTGTTCCTCGAAGCGTCGTCGGCCTCAGGGCTCACCTTCTTTAGGTGAGTGCGGGTTTCACGCTCCCGAGGTGCCTAGTGATCTTTTCCTTTTCCCTAGGGTTTTACTGTCTTTGATGTAAACACGGGCTTCACGAACCCGGGGAACCCTAGTGATCTTTCTCTATTTTCGGCCCTTTTTCTTGCCATTCAAATTTCCCTTTTCTTCTTTTCCGGTCAAGACCACAGACCCATTTTATTAAATGAACATTGTTCGAATTTAGTTTTTTTCCACTGAAAAAACTTCCTATTTTATTAACATATTTTGATTTACATCTTGTGTTCCGTTCATTTAGTTTGTTTTCGTATATTTCTTTAAATCTTTTGATTTGTGTTGCTTTATTTGTTTTTGACTAACACTGTTGGTTTCCCGACCCGCATGTTTGCCGTGTGCGGCATCCCGTAAGGAGGAAAATGGTGTCCTGGGATTACCTTTGGCCCACGCTTCGCTGTAGACGGGAGGCAGGAGTGAGCCCGCTCCTGTCAATCGGCTGGTGGTACCGCTCTTCGAGTCTCGAAAGACACTGCTGTAGGGTTAGTGCTGCGGATAAGGGGTGTCGGGTTTACCCGTTGGATCCTCGCCCTGATGCTGTAGCATTATATTCTGGGTGTACTTCAGGTAAGCGCCGTGCCTGGTTTTGCCAGATGACCGGCACACTGCCTCCCCTTGTTGGACTCCGTGGTGGGTGGAGGCACGCCAGAATGAAGATTCTTTTACGCATATGGATCAAGTCTGCTGTGCCGGGTAAAGGCCTCGTATTGCCCAAACTCAACTTTGACAAAATTGCGATTAATACCAGATTTTTATTGATATCCTTAAATAAGAATGCACTGTCCAGTACATCACCTTTTGCAAATACATAAAGCTCTCATAGGCATAGGTGGTGAACCAAAATCCAGTTAAGAAGTTACGATCTGGGGATCTTCTTATTGAAACTAGTTCTGCTGTTCAAACAAAATCGTTTCTACTTGCCAAATCTTTCCTCGGCTCTCCCGGCAAATATAACTCCTCATAAATCACTGAATTCGTCTCGCGGAGTTATTTCTGAACCTGACCTTTTGACCACCTCTGACGCGGAAATCCTTGAGGGATTCTCCAGTCAGGGTGTCATTCAGGTCAGAAGAATAACACTAAAAAGGATACAACTCTTATACCGACTAAACACTTAATTTTAACTTTTAGTAGCCCCACACTACCTCAAACAATTAAAGCTGGTTATTTAAACTGTAAAATCCGTCCATACATTCCGAATCCTCTGCGCTGTTTCAAGGGCCAGAGGTTCGGACACTCTCAAACTGCCTGCCGAAGGGACAATTGACGTGCTCAAGATGTGCATCTGTTGGACATTCTTCCGCAGATTGCAGTCTTGCGCAAAATTCGTCAATTGTTCACAGCCTCACTCCTCTGACTCAAAACAGTGTCCTAAATGGAAAGCTGAAAAAGAAATCCAAGCCATTAAAACCAATAGAAATATTTCATACCTTGAAGCCCGAAAATTAATAGCACCGCAGTTATCCCAAACTTACGCCCAAGTTGCCAAACCTTCAACTGTTACCAGTACAACCCAAACGGACGAAAATATTACACACATTAAATGCCCGCCTTTGCAATTACTTCAACCTTTACTATCCGTTCCGCAGCCTGATAAGTCAAATTCAGTTTCCGCATTGTCGTCTGCCACTCAGGCAGACCTCTTATCTTCCACATCTTCTAACGCACCTTCCACTAATGATATGTTTACCTCTATTGGAACTTCTTCCCCAATCGCCCACTTCCTCGTCCCACTCTGTTATTCAACCACCCTCTGCATCTAATATACAGCATACCAAGAAAATCTCAAAAGTCCGAGCGAGAAAACGAAAAAAAGAAATACTGAAAAAAATGAAAGACACAGTATTTGAGATTAAGATGGCTCAACATAGACCCAGAAAGCCAGCTTCTGTGGAATATACAACAGACGAGGAAGACACCATTGTATACGACATGGGAGAAGAGATAGAATCTCCGAAAAACTGCAGTACTGTAGGAGAATCAAAAAAGGATATTGCGAAATATACATGTATAACCCCTACGAAATATAAAAAGTGACTATATTTTTATTGACATGAACTGTTTTCAACTTTTTTAAAATAAAATTTTTTACTGATTTTTTTTAATACTTTTGTTTTTAGATCTTGTCTGACTTGTTTGCTTTTCTTATTTGAAAACAAATCATACGTGATTTGAACTTTTACCGTTTTTCAGTCTTTTTACATTTTATTAAACATTTTAATATTTTAACGAATGTTTGGCGCAGTATAGCCAGGTTTGGCTCTTGCGCCATTAACCCTAAATTCACTCACTCACTCACTCGAAGCGTCGTCGGCGAAACAGGCGACCGCCCTTATACATCTGCGAAAAGCTTGCTCATTTAGACGTTACCGTGGCTCCTCATACTACTTTGAATTTTTCGCGCGGCGTCATTTCACCAGCGGATTTTCTCAATGTGTCGACTGAGGAAATCAAAGAGAACATGCAGGCCCAAAACGTCTGTGATGTTAGGCGTATCACGATAAGGCGATGGACAGGTGCTGAACACCAAGCACCTCATCCTGACCTTTAATACGCCTGACCTTCCACAGACGGTTAAAATGGGCTACATCCGATGC